>CM069908.1:61053762-61238652 GCA_036172215.1 Camellia granthamiana | reverse complement strand
ACACTCCTCCAGTACTTTTGCAGACATGCAAAGTACTGAAAATGTGCAAATCCCGCTCGAGCGTAATAAGGCCCACTCGAGCAGAAGACCAAAATTTTGGGCAACAAAGTTTGGGAAAAACAGGCAACCAACCTGTTTCGACGCAACCACAACAACCCAAATGCCAATTTCAAGAGGTACAAGGGAGGAAAGAGATAAAAAAAACAACATGAAAGCACTAAACCCGAGTCCGAAATGCCACAAGAGTCGGGTCAAAACCGGGATCGCTATAACCTCTCCCCTTAAAGAATTTCATCCCTGAAATTTTCAAATCAAGTTCAACATTAACATTAGACTATGCATAACAATGTTATTCTCACAATTTCAATACCATGACCTATCCTCCAGTCATCAATTCTCATTGACTTGATACATAAGTCCCAAATTAAAATGAAATTTACAATTTCTCAAAACATTTACATTGTTTAATCAAAATCTGAGTTTTCAAAATTTACACAACATATATAATGCTTCCTAAAATAATGCAACATCATCAATATTCCATATTCTCAAAACTTGTGCAATGTTTATATAAAGTCCATGTTTCCAAAGTGCTCGTAACATATACAATGTCATACTTAGCTTGCATTTTCAAAACATCTTCAACACATACAATGTTCTCATATTGAAACATATACAATGTCTTTACATTTCATTTACATACTGAAAATCTCAATATAAAATTAAACATCAACAAATAAGTCATGATATTTCTCTCGGGCTTCCAATTCACGTTCCCAAGTTACTTTCTCAACCCCGTGATATTTTCATAATACTTTAACCAAGAGAATTGTCTTGTCTCGCAAAACTTGATCCTATCTATCCAAGACTCTCACCGGTCTCTCCTCATAAGAGGCATTCTTATCTACCCCTAAGTCAATCCAATCCAACACGTGCGATGGATCTAGCTCGTACTTCAATCCAACAGTTCCCAAGTTAAGTCAATCCAATCCAACACGTGCTATGGATCTAGAGATTTTATTTATTTTTTGACTCTCACAATTTTTACAAACTCATGTTAGTGAGTGATAAGAAAGAAAATAAATAAATAAATAAATAATTGATCAATCTTAATACCTTGAGAATGATGGGTTCAAGAAAAAAGAGGGCTCGTAACCTTTTTCCTTTTCTCAATCCCATATGACAGCCACAACAGTTTTAAAACCGGTCATGCTACAGACCCCAGCGCATTTGTGAGAGACAGAGGGAGAGAGAGGAGAAAAAAGATATATAATATGTGGCTAGAAATTAATTGAGACTTGTGGGGGTTAAAAATTGTGAGGGTACTGTTTTAAAACACTGCAACTTTAAAGCACAGCTGTATTCTCTTGTCCTTGGGTGGTTGGGACTGTTTTTTAAGCATTTTTCTCACCACTTTCCTTCTGCTGTCTCTGTTCTCATTGGATCACTGACCATGACATCTATGCTGTATTAAGGAAAAAAGATTATGGTGGATGTGAGAATAAAGTTTTTAAACTAAATGTTTTGATTTTATAATTTAAAATGTAAAAGGAAAATCTATTGGTTAATTAATTAAACTATAAATAATTAAAAATTTTAGTTAATTAAACTAAAAAAAATTAAACTTTTTTTAATTATTTATAATTTTAAAATTCAAAATTCAAACTACAGTAAATTACTCTCATCTTTTTCTATTGATCAAAACAATTCAACTAATAATGTTAAATTTTAAAATTCAAAACAATATGGTACCTCTCCCTCACCCTTTTCAAAAATAATACGGCTCAAAACAATAAAAATTTAAAACTTCAAAAATCCTAAGATATCTCCATACTCAATATTTTTTCTATGTAATAGTGTAAAGGTTAGTCTCTCTCTCCTCTCTTTACTATAGTTCAAATTTTTCTATTTTGTGTTTTTTTCCCAGTAAATTTTTGTTTTCATGTGATTAATTTTCTCTGTTTGAATTTTTTGAGGCCAACTCTCTCTAAATGTAATGGTACAAATGTTAGTGTGATTCTCTTACCCAATAGTCCAAACTTATTTGTTTTTTATTTTTAGAATTTTGTTTTTGTGTGCTTTTTTTTTTTAATTGTGTGTTTTTTTATACTAAAATTGATAATAAAGATATAAGTGTTTAGCTATCTTTGTTTTGGAAGTTGATTGCAAATTTTTGTCTTCATCTTTTTTTAGATGTTTGTGTAGTTTTCTATATACGTAGGACTTTTTATTATTATTCATATTGTTGTTATTATTTTTTTGATATACTATGTAAATTGATAATACAATTACAAGTCTTTGATAGGAGAGGACATCTTCCATTGTTCATTGTGATTTGGCCAATTCATAAATAAATATATTAAATTAGACAATTATAATCTAATAATACATATTTGAAAACTTAACAACTACCAAGCACATAAATCTTAACAACTAATACAAGAAATAGTCCAAAATGAAAAGAAATAAACAATTACATACAATCTTCATAGTGGAGAAGAAATAATTAATCTTCGTCTTTGGTCCTGTTTGGTAGAGTTGTGGAAAAGTCATTATAGATTATAACTTATAGTTGTGAACATAAGCTGTTAACCTGTTTAGTATAGCTGTGAGATTATGGATTTAAGAAGTAGAGTAGTGTTTGGTTGATAAGCTGTAAAATAACTATTTGTTGTATAATTGTCCTTTTTACCCTTATATGATATAAAAATGATTATTTTTTCATTTTTTTCAGTTTTAATTTAAAAAAAATTTATTTCATTAATAAAACTTAATATAATTAGTATTACAAAAATTATTATTTTCATTAATAGTATCAATTAGTATAAAATTATTTCATTTTTTCATTAATAATATCAATTAGTATAATGTTTGAGGTGTTCTAAAAAAGTACACTTTTTGTCTTTTTACGAAAAGATGTGTAGAAAAGTAGAGAGGTGGTGTGATGGAAAAAAGATAAAAAAATAAAAAGATAAAAAGATGGATTATATAGGTTATGCCAAACCTAACCTTAATATAAAAATTGATACATTTCATTACAACAATTGTTATTTCATTTTTTTATATTTCATTTAATAAAATTTATTTCATTTTTTTATTATTTCATTTTTTTCATTAATACCAATTAGCAACAATTTTTTTAATATTAATTATTACAATACCAAAGAATTTTATATCAATATAAAATTCTTTTAATAAAAGTTATTTAATTGAAATAAATTTACGGTAGTGCTACGTAGCTCGAAACCCGTGGCTCGAGTTTGGCTCGACACCAAAACGACGTCGTTTTGGTGTCGATTTTTTTTTTTCTTTTTTCTGTGTTTTTGTTGCAGAACGAAGAAGAAGAAGAAGAAGAAGGGAGAAAAAGAGAAGGGAGAAGGAGGAGGAGGGGAGGGGAGGGGGCCATAAAAATCGGTTGGAGGAGGAGGCGGGGCTGCGACTGCGACTGCGACTGCGACGATCGGCGAGGCGGTGGCGGTGGTGGTGGTGCGACGATCGGCGAGGCGACGGTCTGAAGCTGCGACGATCGGCGGCGAGGCGACGGCGGTGGTGCTGCGCGACGATCTCCTCCCTCCCTTCTTCCTCTCCCTCCCTTCTCTTTCTCATCTCCCTCTTTCGAGCCAATTCGAGCCCTTGGTGTTGAGCTACGGCTCATTTCCGATAAATTTATATCAATATTAATTGAAATCAATTGTGCAATTTATTTCTTTATTTAAATTGTGCAATTGTGCAATTTATATCAATATTAATTGTGAAATAAATTGTGCAATTTATTTAATGGATATAAATTGCAGAATTTATTTCAATTTATATCAATATTAATTGAAATATATTTTTTTAAAATTAAATGGAAGTTAATTGAAATAAATTGTGTTTTTTTCATTTCTTTTTTCATTATAATTATGCAAAACCCTAGCCACCGCCGGTGGTCCGCAAAAAACCCTAGCCGGCAGCTCCCTTACCCTCAACTAATGATAACCCGACCTCAGGTCTATCTTAAAGAAACAACAAGACCCCTTCAACTGATCAAACATATCATCTATATGAGGCATTAGGTCTTTATTTTTAACAGTAACTCGGTTCAACTTCCTGTAATCAATACAAAGTCGCAAGGCTCCATCTTTCTTTTTAGCAAAGAGAGTTGGCGCTCCCCAAGGTGATGTACTAGGGTAGATAAAACCCTTATCTAACAACTCCTTGAATTGAATCTTCAACTCACTCAATTTCGCGGGTGCAAACCGATAGAATGCCATAGAAATCAGTGTCATGCCAGGCACTAAATCAATAGAGAACTCGATCTTTTGGTGAGGTGGTAAATTAACAAGGTCCTCGGGAAAGACATCCAGGTATTCATAAACCACCCTTGGTAACTCAACTTGAATTTTATCACACTCACTTTTCAAGAAGTTAGCAAGGAGACAACTAAGTTCACTTCGCCCACGCGGATCATATACCGATGATAAGATTCTACCAACCCGGTCCCCCAATAAATGAAAACAGTCCTCGCTCAAGGTACATACAATAACCCTCTGACAGTAGCAATCTATAATAGTCTGGTATGAAGATAACCAGTCCATACCCAAAATCACTTCAAAACAAGACATGTCCATCAATACAAATGAAAAGGGAAGTTGGCGATCGGCAACCTCTATATCACAATCCCAAGACCCTTGCTTCAAAACCATTTCACCCCCAATAGGTGACATCACACAAATGGGAGATGCTAACTGAGCCAACTCTAACCCCAAAACCGATGCAAATGCAGACGAGATAAATAAATGGGATGCACTCGTATTAATCAACACATTAGCAACTGAATTACAAAACAAATAGGTACCTCTTACTACAGATGGAGCTGATACAAGATCTAGCGCGGTAATAGCATACACACACCTTGTCGGCCTCTGATCTACCTGCTCGCCTCTCGAAGTATAGGCCTGCTACACGGATTGAGCCAAAGAGGCTCCCTGATTGGCCCTCGAGGCCTGTGCTGACTATGCTGGCTAGTGACTCTAAGTCTACCTTGAACCAGATGCACCAGATGTACCACCCAACTGTGGGCAAGACCTCTTCAGGTGTCTTGCCTGACCACATTGATGACAAGTGGGCAGCTGCCTTTTACCTTGACTCTGGCCTTGAGAATAAGCCGAAGATGAAGCTGCTCGCTGCCCTCTTCCTCTCTGGGGGCAAGCTGGAGACTTGTGACGCAACTTGCCACATTTGAAACAAGTCACAACAACCTGACCACCTCTCCCAGAGCCTGAACTCGGCACTGGAAAAGTGGACCTCGACTGAGCTCCGTGGGATAATTGAGAGTTAGAACCCTTTTGCCACTTACCGTCCTCCTGACTATCCTGAATCCTCCTAGAGCTCCTCATCCTCTCATCCTCTGCCTGTATAAGGGTCTCTGATGGGCCGCCACCTCTACGAGGCGCTCATAGTCTCTAATCATGGATCCGGCCACTCTAAGCATGAGCCCGATCCTCAGCCTCTTCTCGAATTCCAAACAACGGCGCTCCTTAGTCGCTACTAACTCCGGTGCAAACCTCGACAAACTAGGAATGTGGCTTCAAACTCGGCCACTAGTGTGTTCAACTGCACCAGCCTAAAGAACTGGTCCATTAACTTCTCCCTAACAGTGGGAGGCAAAAACTTGTCCTGGAAGGCACTGACAAAAGCCTCCAAAGTTCCTCCAATTCGCCCAGGCGCATATTTCCACCACTGACCCGCATCCCCCTTCAGCTGGAAAGACGCCAAAGTCATCCTTAACTGGTCGTTCTCAATGCCAAGCATCTCGAACATTTTCACCGTCTGTTTAAGCCACTCATCGGCCTTCAGTGACTCCTTAGGATCGCCCAAAAACTCATCCAGGTTCGAGCGGAAAAACTCCCTCTTCAGAAAAGATGGCCCTACTTCAACTACATGGGCCTGGACTTGATTCTCAGCTCTAGGAATGTCCATAGATTCCCTCAATGCTCCAGTTATTTCGTGGGCTAAAGCGTCTATGGCTTGTTGACTTACTGGCTCGGCCACATTGGCCTGACCAACCCCTTCTTCCTGTGCCAGAATTTCATCCGGTATAGGCAGCCCGTGCCTCCTAGGCCTACCACACCCACCACCGCGACCACGTCCTAACATCCTAATAAAAGTAACAAAGAGATTAGCATATTTACAAATGTACCGAAGCTAATCCACCCATGTCCTAATGCGATGGACAACAATAAATCACTCCACATAAGCACATAATCACGTAAACACATACGAATTTCATTTCCGGATAACGATCGTCCCGCAGCGTTGCTAGAGTTCCAATTAGAAATAGCAGTGATCAAGTGTCTTTCTAATAGGATTCCTAGAGACTCGTAGATCCAATCGACACCCTAGAAATTCAATCCATACCTAAACAATCACATAAGCATATAACACATACTAACGTCTCAGCCAAGCAAGACAAACCCATTGTGGTACTAACCGCTTCCCACATACCCAAAGTATTCAAACCCGGTACGCTTTGATACCAAGTTGTAACGCCCCTAAAAGTACATAATAAATATAATCCGAAAGCATATGTGAATGACAGTATAAATTAGAGTAAATAGTCCTTTCATTACATGAAGTTAATGATACAAAAGAGTTTAATATAGATCAATGCCCTATTGGCTTACACCTTTCTAAGCCTTGACTTGGTTACAACAAAAGTGAGCTTCGCTCATTACATCTTAAGCCCTTGGCTTTAAAAAAAAATATACAATCAAAATAAGAAGCTCTTGCTCCTGAAAATCTCTCCAACGCTATTACCTTGGTGGAGGCATTCCATCATTACCTGAAACCGTTTTTCTCAAATAGGATGAGCCACAACCCAGTATAAATCATCTAACACAATATATGAGGTTTAGCAGAGATATAAGTACAACGTGCATAAACAATGCATGTAGTAACACTTTTCACAAATTTATATACTCAAAAGATATCAAATTCAAGTCTTAATTCATTTTCTTTCAATTCACATTTCGTTTACTTATCTTTCTCAATTCATGGGTCAGTTTCATTACTTCTCAACAACCAAACTGAGGCTATAACTCAATGGCTTTTAATTCATACAACACATAAACATAAACACTTCAAACTTCCATTTTACAGATATTTCGTCCGCGGGCAGCCGTCAAACGGGACCCATGTAAACGTAGGCTATACAAGCACTACAATTGCCATTTTACGGATATTTCGCCCGCAAGCTAGGCACCCATGTATAATTTCAGGACTTTTACCCAGGATACTCCGGCCAACTTAATTATAATGGAGTCTATCCCCTTTCTCCTCTCAAACAATGGAGTCTGTCCCCTTTCTCCTCCCAAACAATCATACATATACAATGTATTTAAACACATAATCACATATGGAGTACATCCCCTTTCTCATTCTAAATAATCATACATATACAATGCATATAAACATGGTCATATTCAATGACAACCATCAGTTTCAATTCACCTAATCCACATGCAATTTTTACAACAATCAAAGCTATCCTCCACCGATAGCCCAATATAGCTATCTCTAAATAGATATTTAATCTCAAACAGATAGTTTATTCAAAACTTCCAAAGATGTGAAATATTACATATCCAATTCCGCCATTTATATCAATGATCATCTAATTTCACATTCTCAATGTCAATTTCATTATTTATACAAAATAACAATTTGATTCAATTAGGGCAAAAATCCTTTTTTTTTCCCCAAATATCAACCCAAACATCAAAATCCACCATTTTGACACAACATGACCTCATATTCAAACTCCATACTCATTTATTTCACATTCACCAAAAACCCCTCTTTATCATTTCACCCCAAACCCTAGGTTTGTTCAAACTATCCTCAAATCTCACAATTGTTACACAACAACAAATAACTAAGATAAACCATATGAGAGTGTAGAAAAATCCCTACCTCAAAAAGAGAAGACTAGCAAAGCAAGGTTGAAACTTCAAAGATAACGAAACCCAACTTCAATCGGGTCAAAGAGTACATCTTGAGATGCTCTAACTTTTTCTCAAAGGCATTAGGGTGAGGAGATCAACGAATCTAGATGAAATCGAAGAGAGAATGTGAGTTTTAGAGAGAGAAACTTAAAATCTAGGTATTTGGAAAGTTTTAGAGAGAGAGAGAGAGAGGAATGAAAAAGTGATATAAAATGTCACTTTCGCGATCTGATATACACATAGTCCCCTCGAGCAGAAAAGTTGACGCTCGAGTGTCAGACATAAAATTTTGTTCTGCTCGAGCGCAAATAATATCTGCTCAAGTGCAAAATACACACATCTAGAGCTTATGCAGACAACAAACAACCCGCTCAAGCGCAAGAAATGTCGCTCGAGCGTAAGAAATGCCGCTCAAGTGTGAAAGACACTTCTCCAGTACTTTTGCATACGTGTAAAGTACTGAAAGTTTGCAAATCTCACTCAAGCGCAATAAGGCCTGCTCGAGCGAAAGACCAAAACTCAGGGCAACAAAGTTTGGGAAAAACAGGCAACCAACCTGTTTCGACGCAACCACAACAACCCAAATGCCAAGTTCAAGAGGTACAAGGGAGGAAAGAGGTAAACAACAACATGAAAGCACTAAACTCGAGTCCGGAATGCCACAAGAGTCGGGTCAAAACCGGGATCGCTATACCAGTGCTCCTAGTATCTCATTTTGCAGACAAAAGTATTGAGAGATGATGTTCACCGCTCGAGCGATGAAAAGACCGCTCAAGCGTTTTGTATGAAATCAGCATTTTAAAAAGGCACATTTTAGATAATTTCTTCACATTTTTCTTTCTTTCTTCTTTCTTTTCTCTTCCCTTCCAAAAACCCTAGATTTCGTACCCCAAATATCTCTCATTTCTCTGGGATCTAAGCCCAAATCACTTGTAAGAAGAGGAGTACATCTTGTTCTTCTACCAATTAGATCTTGGTTTTGTGAAGGATTCTCCCAAAAGTCTTACTTTCTTGCTATTTTCTTGAGGTATGGTTACTTTTAACTTAGTATCTCTTTATTTTGAAGTTGATTGTATGGTATTGTTGTGACTTAGAAGTTTGATTTGATGATTGAGTTAGATTAAACTTTGTACCTAACAAAAAGGGACATTTTATTCAACTTTTATCAAAATTTCATCAAATTTTACATGGAACATGAAATTGATGTTGAGAATCCACATATTTATAAAAATGGGGAGAAAGCCCCAAATTTGTTAAAAACCCTAATTTTGAATTTAAATAGAAAATAGTACTTGGATGCAAATTTCCTTAAATTCTTGGAATTTTGTGAACAATCAAGGTGTAGACCATACGGTTATTGTTGTTGGGTTGAAATTGCGACGCGGAAGTTGGTATTTCTTGAATATTATTTTCTTCATTTATTTCATACAAGGTTGAATGCTTGTTTGCTTGGAAGAAAGTTTAACCAAGAGGTGAATAAAGTATGCATCCGGGTTAAGAGTTGATATTGTGAATGTGTGTTGTGTTGGTACCTACACAGGGAGTTAAGGTGCCCAATTGCCCTTTCTTGAGTTTATCATCAGACGAATGTAGGAAAATATTTTTGGGTGTCCTCTGGTCTTGCCATATACTAGTTGGCAAAAGTAGAAAAACGGATGATTTTAGGTGCCCACGTCCTGCCGTATAACAGTCGGTAAATGTGGAGATAGTTTCAATTAGAAATGACAAGTAAATGTGGTTTGGACACTTGTTAAGAGACTCACGGTATATTTCTCTTTCTGAAAGTGAAAATGTGCTTTGTTCGTTATTTATTTGTTCTCTTGAAAATATAAATTTTAACGTTATTTTAGTTATAACAGTGCTATGTGGTTGTTCAAAGGATTAGATACTCTGTTAAATGTATCTCTACTGGACATATAGCTCAACTCTATTTGATTTTTCAGGAACTGACGATGTGTCACCATAGCAATGATTTGAAGCATGCACTTTGTGTATTGGGAAGTTGTGATTCATGAATGTTTTGTTGTAAAGGCCTGGATCTTTTGTGACGAGTTTTGAATCTGTTTTGTTGTATAAAGCAAGGCCTTGAATTTTTGTATTAGCTTTTTTGGCAAATTTCTTTTGTATAGTCTTCTAGCTCATTGAACTAACTCAAGGACATGAATTGTGGTTAGTGTGTGAACCGGGGAAATTGTAAATTTTAAATCTTAATTTAATGAGAAAGCTGACTTTATTGTATTGTGTTGCATGGTTGTGGTATGTTCTAGCAAGATTTGTCTAGGCGTTCCTGAAACTAATACGAATGGTGTATAGATGTTGAAAAAAAAAAAATTGATATAAATTTTAGAGAAAAGAGATAGTAATATTCACCATGCTTGGTTACGTTTTTTTTTTGAAAAAGTGATTTGAAAACTGTTTTTTGAAAGAAAAAATGCTTGTTTAGTTTTTTAAAAAATAAATCATTACAATTTCAAATTTCCCTCCAAAGTAATGATTGAAACAATTAAAAAAAATAAAAAAATCACATCAAAACATTCTCTCAGATTTTATATATATATATACATATATATATACCTAAATGTACCTATATGTACCTATATTTTCAGAAAAATGTACCTATTCAAAGCCTACCTATATGTACCTCGATTTTCAGAAAAACCTACCTATCAGAAAAATGTACCTAGATTTTCAAAGCCTACCTATATGCCCCTATTCTACTAAAGCCAACTTATCTCATTTATTTTTTTGAAAATATAACTCATTTTTCAGAATAACCAAACAAGTATAAAATTTTCAAAAAATCATATTCAAAAAATTACAACCAAACACAGTGATTTTACTTTTTTATTTATATAACAAATGAATTTTTGACAAAAAATAATCTAAGTATTATATGAATTAAAATTTTAACAAAGACTAGTGTAATTATATCAAAAATATAAAATTAACTACATTGTTTACACACCTAAAAGGATGGGATTGTAACTTACCCTTTTTATTAAGGGGAAATTTCATGTAAGGGTAAAACTAAAAAAGTAATTATAAATAAGTGTTAAAGTTTATAAATATTAATAATATTTTTGGTAATTTCTCCTTTTATTAATAACGCACCGTCATTAGTAAAACTAAAGTGACTGAAATTAATACAAATAGTGAATAGATGTTGAAATTAAAAAATATATATATTTGATATAAATTTTAGAGAAAAGAGATAGTAATATTAATTTTTTTTGTTTATATAACAAATGAATTTTTGACAAAAAAATATTCTAAGTATTATATGAATTAAAATTTTAATAAATACTAGTGCAATTATATCAAAAATATAAAATTAACTACATAGTTGACACACCTAAAGGATGGGATTTGTAACTTACCCTTTTCATTAAGGGGAATTTTCACCTAAGAACTGAAAAACAGCCGTGCTTCCGACCCCAGCTGGGGCACCCCAGTGACCCGCTAGTGACAGGTGGCACACTGCCTGTGGCTAAAACTTTTTAAAAATTTTTTTTATTTTTTGGCCAATCACCAAGGACTCCTAGCACCCCACTGGGGTCTAAGTCATTTTTCAACTGAAAAAATAATTATAAATAAACAGTAAAATTTATAAATATTAATAATTTATTTATTTTTTTGATAATTTATCCTTTTATTAATAACGCACTGTCATTTATTCCACTCTATAAAATAGCTGTAAAATGCATTTGCCTCTCAAATTGCCACTTCTATCACTTTTCTGAAGGGCCTATCTTCTCAAATTGTCACTTCTATCACTTTTATGAAGAGAGCTACATTGTTGATCATTTTCACAATCTTGGAAAAAAATGTGACAATCTAATGAGTCGTCTTCATCCATAAAATTCTAATCGGTTTGAGTTTTTTGAATTAAATTTTTTAAAAATTAAATTTTTTGATTTTCATATTTTTTTTGTTTTTAGTAAATATTTTTAAAATTTTAAATATTTTTTTTACGTTTTTAGGTGCACTTACTTAGATGTATCTAAAAAATAAAAAATTTATGAAAAAATATTTTTAAAAATTAATAAATACTTAAAAATATAAAAAATGTACTGAATTATTGTATTTTTTTATATTTTTGGTATTTAGTGAATTTTTAAAAGTTTTTTTCAATTTTTTTTTATTTTTTAAGTATATTTATGTTAGGTATGTCTAAAAATTAAAAAAATTGCTCAAAATATTAAAAAAAATCAGTAAAAACAAAAAAATAGGGAAAATAAGAAAGTAGAATTTTTTGAAAATTATTTTTAAAAAATGATAACCAAGAATAGTGATTTTTGTTTTAAAATTATGTTAAGGGCAGGATTTATAATTGAATCCTTACCTTCGTCTGAAAAAAATATGCAATGTAACAGTAATGTTATTATCAGTTAATAAAAAATTTAAAGAAGTAAAGTTTTAATTTTTATTAATCCAACATTAATGTTCATATTCTGAATCAAAATACCTATTAAATAGTAATATCACAACGTGACACCACCATTACATATAATATTTAGGATTGATTTGGAAAGTTTCAAAAAAAAAAAAAAAAAAAAAAAGGTTAAAAGGTCACTATTCTATTTAAGTCACATCATTTTATTTAAATCATATTACTTTTTTAATACATTACTTCAAACCCAACTCAAATCCAACCAATATTTCATAAAAAAATTAAAAAATACACTTATTTAGATCATCACAAACAACCCTACCCTTTCTGACTCATAATACCTTTGAATTGTAATACAAGTTTACAACTATTGCTTAGTGAGTGTTTGGGAAGTGGATTTTTTTAGTTGTAGGATATTATTGGATAAAATTTTTTTAGTGTTTTGAAAGATAGTTAGGTTTTTTTATAGTTAGATTTGATGTTTGTGAGAGAAAAAAGTGAAATGATTATGGAGTTGGATGTGATATTTTGTTTAAATTTGTTTTTTTTTTTTATTTTACAAAATTTTTGTCTTTTAATTAAAAAAATGAGAAAAAAATTTGAGAACCAAATTTCCAAACACCACCAAAGGTCAAGGTCAAGGTCAATATTACCCGACTCTACAATGATTATGTACACGCACATTATTGATTTAATAGAGTTCAACTTCTTTTAAGTTGGTTATTTTAATTTGTGAGAGTGTTTGAATTTGGTAAGTTTACTTTTAGATCGATTTTGATAATTTAAACAGTTTATTTTTTAAAATTCGTTGGATAAAATATTTATGTAAAAAATAAAGATAATCGGACATATGTTTAAATCAAATTTGTATTATAAAAAATAAATTACTATTCTTAAAATTATATTTGTTATTTATTTTTTAAAAATAAATTTATAATTCAAACATATAATTACCGATATCTAATCATTTTAAATTTTTACATGAATATTCTACTCAACGAATTCTAAAAAGTGAACGGTTCTAATCACTAAAATTGATCTCAAAATAGGTCTATCAAGCTCAAAACGATTTCTCAAGTTGAGATAACAACTTAAAAAAAGCCAAACCCAATTTCATATTAGGTTGTTAAACTGAGGTTATGATTTCTAAAAAATTGCAAGTTGTAACTTAATACTCTCTCCTCCTCTCTATGTGAATCCGGGAACAAATAGGTGTTAAGTCCACAAAATATTTACAAATTAGTAAAAAGTTATAATTTTAATTATTAAAGTTGATAAATTTTATCATTGATTTAAAATTACTTTTGAAAATTTACACTGATATGCAATTTTTCGAACTTCTTTTTTGTTATTTTATAAATTTAATTTTAACCAATTAATATTACTAGAACAAAAAATAAATGAATATAATTTATCTTAGGGTCTTGCTTTTTTTTAGGTGCTTATCTTAGGGTCTTACTAAGGTATTAGTGAAAGAGAAAAATTTTGAAATACACACGGCACTTTTTATTAAATTTTAATGTATTTTTATTAAAATTAATATATTTTTTAATAATTTAAAATATTTTCAAAACATTTTATACATATTTTTTAACATTAAATAATGTATAGCGGACAGTTACTAGTATTTTGGCCTTTATCTTATGGCTTATTTTGAAAAATAGGTTAAAAGTTACTTTTTAGCTTTCCCTCTCTCACATAAAAAAATTAAAAAGTAAAAAAAAAATAAAAGTTAATTTTTAATTATCTTCTCAAAATATCCCTATATCTATAATTTAATATTATTATATTAATAATCTTTCCACTTAATTTTGTCAAACTTTAATTAAAAAAAAAAAAAACTTAACTTAAAAGTGAGAAAATGCTAATGAAATACTGACAAGCTTATATGCCTTCCGGGGACATGCTATTATTGACTCAGCTGTCTCGTCACAGCACGCGATTATTGACTCATCTGCCTTTTGATTTCCAGGAACAACCGCGATTGGTAGCTCGAAAACTCGTGGCTCGAGTTTGGCTCGACACCAAAATGATGTCGTTTTGGTGTCGATTTTTTTTTTTTCCAAGTTTTTGTTGCAGATCGGGAAGAATTGCAGATCGGGAAGAAGAAGAAGAAGGGTGGAGAAGAAGAAGGGAGGAGGAGGAGGAGGAGGAGAAGGAGGGGAGGAGGAGGAACTGGAGGGGGCAAAATGGAAGGAGGCTAGAGGCGGGGCTGGGCGGAGGCGGAGGCGGAGGCGGAGGGGCTGCGATGCGACGGACCTGCGACGGCGACGGACCTGCGAAGGCGACCTGCTGCCTGCGACGACGAGGAGCTGCCTGCGACGACCGGCGCTGGGCCGATCTCCTCCTTCTTCCTCTCTTCTCTCCCTCTTTCTCCTTCTCCTCTCTTCTCTCCCTCTTTCGAGCCAAACTCGAGCCTTAAATTCGAGTTACGAGGAATTTCTCTTCCAGGAAATGGGAAGGGAAATTGCAATTCAGTCGAGGGACTAAAATATATTTGCAAATTAACTGTAAAGATTATCAATTTTAATAATTAAAATGATAATTTTTTATTTTTTATTTTTTTATGATTTTGCAATTGTATTTTTTTCTTTCAACTAATTTGCAGTTTCTCCAAATGGAAATGATCCTATGCCTTAGAAAAATTATTGGAAAAATTATAATTCAGATTTAGTTTTAAAAAATAATTATATAATCATAGAAAAGTTTATAATTTTAATAATTAAAGTTTGTAAATTTTAGAATAAATTTGATTTTTTTTTCAACCGCCCACTGAGTAGTTATTTATCTATGTTAATGTATATAATAATTTAAGAATTAGAATTAGATTAGGATTTGATTTCTCTTTCTATGTTTGCTTCCTTCTATATTTGATTGTATCACTTTTCTACATACAGGAGCTCTTGTATATTGTTATTGACATAATACATATACACAATTTTCTCTTTCTCTTTCTCTTTCTCTTTCTCTTTCTTTCGACCATTTTGTCATGGTATCAGAGCATAGATCTTGAATCCTAATTTCTCTTTTCTCTTGCTTATTACCCGTACACAGTGACATTATAGTATCTCTTCTTTTTTTTTTCATCAATACACCATTATTTGTACAACACCATTGTTTCGTCATCATTGTTGACCAAAATCTTATAAATTTTTTTCCCCACAGGGCTTGGAATTGTCCTCTAATTCCAACGCCACCAAACTCGTCACAAAAAGCCTCCTCACGCGCTCTCACGCGCCATTTTTCTAATTGGCGCATCCAGCCTTCCGCCTCCATTCTTCCATATGCAAACACACACCTTTCCGTTGATTACCCATGTCAGCCTGATGTCAGCTCTTTTCTCCACGTGCACCATTCCTGCTATCGTGCACCCGCTTGCACCGTTCTTGCTATTGTGTGTCGCGTGCCCCTTGCTACTACTATACACCATGCCTCCCTCTGCTATTGTGTACTGTGTGTGTCACGACCCAAACCCGTCCCGAGAAGGTTGGCATCGTAACCGGCCAGTAATCCTAGATTACCATAGGCCTTACTGTACAAAACATAATTAATCGGGGCTCGCAGAAGCGAAAACAAAATACTAATAGTCCAAAGAGCTGTGCATATATATGAACAAATATTTACATGCTCAAAAATGTTAATTTACCCACTACTGTACATAACATGTATAAAAAATTCATATACAAAACATATAGGCACAAGCCACAAATACAACTAACAAGACAAGCTCTCAAAACGGCCTTCCAGGCCTAGCCCCAGCTCGGAGGCACCATAACTCTGGTTAGGCTTCAAAACGGCGGCTCGACTCGGACTCCGCCTAGGCTTGGCTCCCAGAATGCTCACCTATAAATACATATATACAGGGGTGAGCTAAAGCCCAGCAAGTAACATTAAAGTAAAGGGTTAGTGAACGAATTCCGCATATCATATATCCGTAAAACAAATCATCATAAACATAATCATCTCATAGAACATACATAATGGCATACTCCATAGAACATAACATATACTGAACATTTCCGACTAGAGTAATCAGTTCCGGATACTGATTAAACACATACTGCCACAATGAAGTGGATAGCGAGATCTCGTAAACTGGTCATGGACCCGCACTAACGTGCCGTCCCCCATGACTTGGGACTTCCTATGGATGCCATACTAGATTCGCAAATAGGATATTCGTTCACAGAAAACATTAACATTTCAGAAAAACATAACTTAACGTATCACATTTGAAACATACTTTATAGGAACATAACTTTACAGAAATATTACTTACAGTGGTTTTCCAGAACCGGTAGCACGGTCGTCAAGGTTTGACCTGCAATTACCAACATTATAACACATTTCCTTAACACATATCATCATCAAATCAATGTTCATGCATTCTCTTAATGATGTGTCAGTTCCATAACCTCATTATCATAACGTAATTAAGCCTCAAGAATGCTAAAAATGCAATGAGGATGCCAAAATCATGCATTAAAACACTTTTTGAATTTTCTGAAAATAAGTCCTTCCGCTCGAGCGCCCACATGTCCGCTCGAGCGGACTGTACATGTTTCAAAAACTGCTGAGAGGCTGATTTTCCCGCTCGAGCGGGCTTCCCTCCGCTCGAGCGGACCATACGAAATTCTGAAATTCTGGTTCTTCTTCTACACTTCATCATTTTCTTTGAAACATTAACTTCCCCTCTTATGTAATCAAAACCCAAAACATTTTAAACCACATAATTTCAACATCAAAGCTTCACATTAAATCCCACATGAACCATAGACAAGATCAAACCATGAGTTGAGTTGAAAAATCATAAACATGCACATAAAAGCTTCATTCCTTTACATCCATGGAGATTCTTTCTCAAATATGTCAAATATATCATAATCTTTAGCATAGGTACCAATACAACACAAATTTCATGAGCTCATGCAAGAATTCTTGAGTTATCATGCTAGATACCAAGGATCAACAATCAATTTCAAGACAAATCTTACCTTAGATCATCAATTGGAGAGATTAAGCTTGATTTCCCCCTTTTCTTTCTCTCTTCCCTTGATTCTCCCTTTTCTCCCGAATGTTCTTCTCTCTCTCCCTTAGATTTTTCTTTCCTTAGCTTTGTGAGTCAACAATGGTCAATGAGCCTTATCTATAGCCATATATATTTTTAAAAAAAGTTGTACTAAAAACTTGAGCCAAACAAGGCTTACGAATCAAACAAAATTCAGTCTTCAATTTATCATCTCAATTAACTCTAAAAATTCCCGGTATCGCATAGGCGTGTTCAATTTCATTTTCTGAACCCATTCTGGTCATCAATTTCAGTCCCGAAGTTGTAATTCCAACAGATATTTTCTAAATCAAACAGATCTTCTTCAATAAATTTGTCTAAACACATAGTTAATTACTGCTAATTATGACATACGTTTCGGGGTCATTACAGTGTGTTTGCTAACATCATCTACCCTCCTGTTGACGTCATCTCTATACCATTTAGCCCTTTCCAGGTTATTTTCGGCCTTCTGGACTCACTGGTACAATCTGTTTTACTTAATTTTGCTCATACAGTTCTGTTTTTATTTATTTTGTCCTACCACCATATTATTATAGATCACCATGATGCCTCCTATCCATTTTCTGTTATGTTTGATGGATCCAATTATATTCTGTGGGCCCAAGTTATGTCTTCCTTCCTCAAAGGTCAGAAACTTTGGTGTATTATCACCGGGGATGTAACCAAATCGATGAAAGAGACCGCTATAACTACTGCTAAATATGAAGACCACTTAGAAAACTAGGACAGTAAGAACTTCCAGATCATTACTTGGCTTCAAAATATCTCTGTTCCCTCTATTACTCTTTAGTTTGGTTGTTTTTAGCTTGACTCTGTTACCACTCCTGCTAAAGACATTTGGGATTTTTTGAAAAAACGATACCAGACTACCAATCTTGCCCATTAGTATCAACTTCAAAGTCAGCTTCACCTTATGCGTCAAGAACCTGGTTAGTCTATTAATGACTTTCTTTCCTAGATATATTCTGTTTGGGACCAACTTGCTCTCTCAAAACCTCCATGGCCTCACCTTGAAAATGCTGCTTTATTCACTACATATCGTAATTAGCAGCAATTAGTTCAATTTCTCGTGGCTCTCACTACCCATTTTGAGCTCGTGCGTGCATCTCTCCTTCATCATACTCCACTGCCCACTCTTAAGCATGCTATTTCAGAGTTGTTATCTGAGGAAACTCGTCTTGGTACTCTCCAAACACATCATGTAGACTCTGTTCTTGCCACTCCTCAGTCACGGCCTTCTTTTTCCCTGTCAACCCAGCGATCAACTACCTTCATTTATTGTCAGAATCGATGCCTTCCTTCTATTCATCTTCTGGTTCATTGCCTAATCAAACCTTATCGGTATTGCAACAAAAGTGGTCCCAGTCATCTGTAGCAGGATTGTTTTCGCAGTCCCTCTCAGTCCTCTTCTACTGGCCACTCCTCTCGCTGTGGCTCTTCCAGAGGTAGTTCACATCGTCTTGGGAATCACTCTAGATCTTCGCCTGCTCATCACATTGCTGTTGCTGCAGCCTCTGAGGATTTTTCTAAGCCTTTAGACCCGTCTGCGCCTGTTTTCTCCCAAACTGATGTTGAGGCCATGTTCAAACAATTTCTCTCCACCTTTAGTACACCTCCCCCTACTACTCTGTCTGTGACTTCAAGTACATCTTCTTGGTATTTTGACTCTGCATCTTGTAATCATATGACTTCCACTTCTCCTATATTTTCTTCCAGCTCTCCCTCTGCTCATATTCCCTCTATTCATACTGCTGATGGTTCTCTTATGTCTGTAAGTCATGTCGGCTCTATTTCTACCTCTCATTTTTCTTTACCTACGATTAGGCATAGGGTTACAACCCGCCAAACCCGAACCGATCCGTATACAAATGGGCGGTGTAACGCCTTAACTTCAGGGCCGTTAATAAATCAAATCAACCTCAAATTTATAAGTGCAGATAACTCATAATCTCAAATATACCAATCGTCTCCATAAATAATTATCACAAATGTCACCAAAAAATAAATTATACAAATCTCAAAAAATAATATATTGTTGTGGGCCCAAAAATCTCCAACTCAATAATTTTTTAAATGCTTTAACTCCAATTGCCACTAGATTCCTCCGCAGCTGAAAAATAAATTAATTTAGGAAGTATACGATATGACAGAAATAACAATGTTCGGATAGAGAATAAATCAAAAGGGATCCAACAATTATACAACCGATTAGATTCGATAATCAAGCAATTTACCAAATTCCACAAACAAGTCAACTTGACATATGACAATTTATCCAGGACCAAATACCCGGTCCTACTCGGTACATGACCAGTGACCAGCCTCACCCACCTCACTCAAGCACAACCGCTTATCCAGGCTATTGGTCCAAGCTATTGGCAATGTCTACTTGATCTATGTACAAAGCATTTCCACGTCATTTAGCTAGACAAATCAACACTAACTACACAGAACAACTTCAGAATACTTATCAAATGACTAGAATAATTAAACGTATCAACGAGAATAATTTCACAGAATTTATCAAATGATCACAATAATCAAGAGGATTACAAGTTGGAAGTAATTAAAATAAACATTTTTTGCAAAGAGATTTAGAGGAAACATATTGTATACCACTCGAATTACCTCAAATCAATCTCATTCGTTGCCAATACTCGAATCTCAATATTTCTCCATAGATCTCCAAATTCTAAGCCATAAGGTATGTAAGGTTTCACAACATTTACAACTCTCCTCTTATATGAAAATGCTTACTCTCACTCTAAATACTCTTAATCTAAACTCTAAATCTATATAACATGTTAGACTTATTTATTTTGATGATTTATTTAATTATGTTTTAATTTATTTAGAAGAGAAAAATAGAATAAAAATTTATTTTGATGATTTATTTGAAAAAGAAAAATAGAATCCAAAATTTATTTTGATGATTTATTTAATTATATTTTAATTAAAATTTATTTTGATGATTTATTTGAAAGAGAAAAATAGAATCAAAATTTATTTTGTCTCATTATTTCTTACCTAAACCTTTATCCTAAATGTTGTTAGAATGTATTTAATATTTGATTAAATTAGGAGTTCAAACAGTCCAAAACAAAGGTTCAAATAGCCTAGCATAGCAACAGGCCAAAAGGTTCAAAAGGTTCAAGTGGAAGGTATTCAAAATAGTAATGATGGAAGTACAACAGCTATAAAGGTTCAAAAAGTCAAAAGGTTCAAAAGATTCAAGTGGAAGATATTTAAATTTCTAATGATGGAGTGGAAGATATTCAAATTAGTAATGATGGAAGTACAACGGCTATAAACGGTTATAAATTCAAATGACTACAACGGCTATAAACGGTTATAAATTCAAATGAATACAACAGCTATAAACGGCTATAATTTTCATTATATATACCAAAGCTTCTAATGTAAACAAGAAACAAAAAACTTAAAAATATTCTTTGATCTATAATCACTCACATCTATTCTCATAAATTATGCACTGAACCTTATAGCGTTAAGCTCATATTTCCTGTGTGAGATTTACAGAAAAATCAAAGTTTCATTTTATATATCTATCTTTGAGAGATATTTATTGTAAGCTTTCTTTGAAAGCAAAAATACCATTTCATCTTGTAAAAGTATTGTAAACATTGTGTTCTTGAAATTTTGAGAGTGGTTGTGAATCACCTAAGATTTGCAAGGGTTTGGGCTTGTGAAGTCTGTGTAAAATCTGTGGAGAATTGCTCCATTTGTAAAGAGGTTGCTAGCACCCCTGTGAAGGTAGAAGATAGTGAAAAATCTCAAGTGAAGCTTGAGGAGTGAATGTAGGCTTGGTTGAAGCCGAGCCACTATAAATCTGTTTGTCTCATCTTCCCTAATCTCTTTACTTTCCTACTACTGTTATAGCTATCTAATATATATGTATTAATCATTTGATGTACCCTTTATGTTAGTTATACTTCATTGTTATTTTGTTTGATCATTTAATGCTGAGTTCATCATTGTGCTTGTTAATAATTTGTTGTACTAGTAGTTAATTTTATTGGGGTATTATTAATTTTAATTTGTAGAAACCTAATTCACCCTCCTCTTAGGTTGCTTTTTGGGTAACATAACAAATGAAGAGAGGTAGAGAGATAAAGCAAAAATAAAAGGATGAAAGAAGAAGAAGAATGATAGAAATAGTTGAGATGTGAGCTCAATTTATAGGCAAGGATATTTGGGACAAAAGAAAAGGAAGACTTGGGGCAAAATAAAAGGAACATTACTTGGTAAGCAAGAAAAAGAGGTTACTTGGAGAAAAAGGAAGATTAAAGAAATTAAAAGAAAATAAAAGATTACTTGGTAAGTAAGGAAATGATGAAAAAATAATAAAATAAAATTTACTTGGTGCCCAAGAATAATAAAAAAAATAAAATTAGAAAACAATGGAGATGAATAATAATGAAGTGGAGAAAAAAAGAGATAAAATAAATAGAGAAAATAAGTTAGATTCTCATCTAAGAATCTCACCACCAAACTACCACCAATACCTCTCACTAAAATATTAATACCTCAAAAATACAGAATTTCATAGGCGGTTTCGCAGACATAATGCGGGCAAATGCGGTTTGGAATATAGCATGATTACTAGTTACGAGCGGGTTGCGGGTTTAACTCGCACCCACAAAAACTAGCCCACACTTAGACTTTTTATTTTATTTTATTTTTTAAAGCTGGACCGTTGTTATTTTATTATTGCATTTAGATAAATGTAAAAGTTAATGAAAAATTAATTTTAGGTAAGCTTAGGATTTTGAATGATTTTAATTTAATTGTATTGTTGGGTAGTATATAGTGAATGAGATTGATGATCTAGTTTAGGATTTTGAAAGATGTGTTTGTGTTAGTTTATAATTTGATTTAAAAGTTTAAGATTTTGAATGATTTATTTGTGTTAGGAATTGATTATGTTGTGTTTTTAATTTTATAAGTTTTAATTAATTAATTATTAATGTTGGAGCATTTTAAATAATGGGGGGAAAAGGACCAAAATAAATATTTACAAAATGGAAAAAAAAAAGGCTCCAAAATAATTTTTTTTTAAAAAAAAGTCCAATCCGTATACCACCCCCAACCGCCCACACATTCGCAAACGCTATTTGCATAAATCGCAACCTACACTGCGGGCGGTTGCGGGTTGAATTTTCCCTAAACCGCATACATGCGGGTGGGTCCAAACCCATCTGCAAACCATCCAAAATTGAACTGCGACCACCCCTATCTTTACCACATGTTTATTATATCCCTGCTCTTACCTTAAACCTTATCTCCATTAGTCAATTATGTGAGCTTAGTCTAACTGTCAAATTTCTGCTAATGGTTGTTTGGTGTAGGACACTCAGATAGGACAAACTCTTGGGATTGGCCGTAAGCATGAACATCTCTATGAGCTCATTCACCTGTATGTTCCGGACTACACACAGTTAGCTGCTCCGTCATCTGATTCTTCTGAGCATCTGGCTCTATTAAGGGTTATAAAGCCCGCCTTGTTGCAAAGGACTTCGCTTAGGAATATGGCATTGATTATGAGGAGACTTTTACTCCAGTTGCTCGGCTTACCTCTGTGCGTAGCTTAATTGTTGTTGCCTCTGCTCGCCACTGGGATCTCTTTCAGATAGATGTCAAAAATGCCTTCCTTAATGGTGATCTTCTTGAGGAGGTCTGCATGCAACCTCTCCCTAGGTCTGCTTATCTGGTTCATAAGGTTTGCAAACTACAACGTGCTCTCTATGGTCTCAAGCATGCCCCATGAGCTTGGTTTGCTAAATTCAGTTCTACGATCTATGACTTCGACTTCACCTCTAGCTCATATGACTTTGCTCTATTTGTCCAGACCACTCCTCATGGCACTATTCTTCTTTTTTTTACGTGGATGATGTGATTATCACCAGTGATGATGTGACTAGTATTCTTAATCTCAAAACCTCAAATACTTTCTCAATCATCAATTTGAGATGAAGGACCTTGGTACTCTCAATTATTTCTTAAGGCTTGAAATCTCTCATAATTCCACTGGTTATTATTTGTCACAAGCCAAATATGCATTCGATCTTCTGACACGTGCTGGTCTTACAGATTGCAAAACTACCTCTACTCCTGTTGATCCTCAGACTCGTCTCATTCCTCTAGACGGGGATCTTCTCTCTAATGCTACTTTTTATCGCCAGTTGGTAGGTAGTCTTGTCTATCTCACTGTGACTCGTCCTAATATTGCCTATGATGTCCATCTTGTTAGTTAGTATATGTTGGCTCCCCGCACCCCGCATTATGCTGCTCTACTTCGCATACTTTGCTACCTCAAATGCACTATGATCCATTGACTCCACTACTCTACTCACTCTTCTCTCGAGCTTTCGTGCATTTTCTGATCCTAATTGTGCTGGGGATCCTACTGACCGACGCTCTACTATGGGTTTTTGTTTCTTCTTAGACGATTCTCTTCTTACTTGGCGCAACAAGAAACAGTCCCCCACTGCTCACTCTAGTACTGAAGCTGAATATCGCGCTCTTGCTAACACTATTCAGAAACTTTTGTGGCTTCGCTGGTTCCTTACTGATATGAGTGTTTCTTCCCCTGGTGTTACCTCTCTCTATTGTAACAATCAGAGTATTATTTAGATTGTTCACAATAATGTCTTCTATGATAGCACCAAACATATTGAGATTGATTGTCATTTCATTCGACAACATGTTATACGTGGCGCTGTTCATCTTCTCCCTGTTGCTTCTGCTAATCAACCTGCTGATATTTTCACCAAGACTCATCCTCCTGATCGTTTCAGTGATCTAGTTTCAAAATTCAAGGTAGGCAAGTTGGTTGATGCTTGCCCACCTTGAATTTGAAGGGGACTGTTAATGTATATAATAATTTAGGAATTAGAATTATATTAGAATTTGATTTCTCGTTCTATATTTGGTTGTATCACTTTCTTATATATAGGAGCTCTTGTACATTGTTATTGACATAATACAATATACACAATTTTCTCTTTCTCCCCCTTTCTTTAGACCGTCGTAACAATCTAAAATTATTTCATATTCTATGTGACATTCTCATAAATCAATTCAAGTCTTTAATTTATATAAATTTTAATATATAAACGTCTTGAGTTGATTAATGACGTTACCAGGTCAATGTTGATGTTCCCTCATTGTCAAATAGAGTATTCATAATAAAAATTAAATTAATTGAATATTTGTAATCATATAATTTAAATTTAAAAAATAAATAATTTATTTTTAAATTTATACTTATTATTTTTTAAATAAATACGATATTATTATATAATTACAAATATTCAATTAATTTTGTTTCGTTTCACAAATGATTTGAATCTTACTAAAAAAAAAGAAACAAAAGGACGAATAATACCATATAAATAATTTAGGGTAAATTATACTTATACTTCTGAAATTTAGATTTAATATATATCACTTTTGACGTTTATGAAATTATACTAACTCTTTGTAATGGTAATTATTTAGATGAAACGAACATATTGAACTCATACACTCTCTATTTTCTTGTTTTGCTTTACTTCTTTTATTTTTTTGTTTTTTTAAATATAATTATCTGTTTTTTTTATTAAGAATTATTACTTTTTGTATAAATAACGTTCGTGAGATGAGAATATTAATATAATTCTTAAAATATTAAGAGGTGAGGTATAATTAGATTAAATTTTAAAAAGGGGCAGTCATTTACCCAATAATTTAAATCATCCAAATCGATACAATATAAACCCAATGACAGGCGCAGGAACTTTAAAACAAAGCTGTATTCCCTTGTCCTTAGGTGGGTGGGTCTATTTTTTAGCATTTATTACTCTCATTACTTTCTTTCTCCTTTCCTTGTTCTCATTGGACACGTTCTTTCTCCTTTCCCTGTTCTCATTGGACCACTGACCATTACATTATTCTAAATTGAAAGATTAAAATTATTGAAGAAAATATCAAAAAAAAATTATAATTTATTGATAAATAATATAAAAAAATGAGATGTAAATAGATCAAGTTGAGACATAGATATCTTGTTTTCTTTAAGAAGATCAAGCCTATTACGGTAGGAAAAACTCAAATATCCATGCAGCAGTCACAAAACTATGACTTGTCCCCTCCTAGATACAACAGTCCGACCACTTGTCGTATAGTTCAGGCTAACTCTGTACAAGATAGTGAACCCAAAGCTTCACCAAGAAAAACGCCATTCTTTGCTAGTAATCTCTCTTGTATAGAAAACAGTTGGTGTGTTGGTATAAAAAAGAGTGGAAGATATGAGCTATTTATAGGCCACTAGGATATTACAAAATACATCAAAAAATAATAATGACCATGGACCTAGATAAAATAGAGAGTGTATCCAAATATTAACTCACTACCAAGTTTATGAATTCTAATTAATCTTCATTCATGAACAAAATAAAAGGTCACTAAAGCAATAAATCTCTATTCATGAATAAGATGAGATTCATGAATAAGGCAAAAGGAAGGTTCATGAACAAAATATATAAATAAATAAATAAATAAAAGCTATTAATATGGTCCAACCATGTGGTGCCTTTCTCTTCTCTCATTGGTTGAGTGAGTAGAGGATACATTTATGTGTTGGGTGATGGGGGAGACAACATGGGAGGTTATAGTGTTTGTAATTGGTTGAAGGCACCATGTGACATGCCACGTGGTACCCTATCTGTACCCAATAATTTTTCGGAAGATTTGGGAAAAAATATCGGTGGTGTTACCTATAATAATTGATATATTAATAAATGTATTCATATAATTATGATATTATTATTTTAAAATTATAATTTCACTCATTATATAAATTATAAAGACTTAAAATATTTAAAATTATACTACAACATCTATTAATATACCAATTAATATATCAGTTGGTATATATAATATTATTAAAAAAATATAGAGACAGCTCTTCGTTATTTATCATGGTAAATTCTATAATAAAATTCACCCAAAAAAATTCTATAATAAAACCCTCATGAAAAGTGTGTATCATATATCTAACTATGTTTTTTTTTTTTTGAATTTGAATTTGAATTTGAATTTTTTTTAAGATCTCTGAAATTAAGATTTTATTAGATAAAATATATATAATATTTTCATAACAGTTAAGGTTCCTTAATATTTTTATAGATAAATTTTGCTTGACTCAGAGAAATTTCTCTGTGATCATATCAGAGAAATTTCAAAATTTCTCTAAGTCAAGACCAAAATTTCTCTTAGTTAAGTGAAATTTTTTTAAGTTGGATAAAATTTCTCTGAATTGAATTTTCTCTGTAAAAGTATTGATGAACCTTAGTTAATAAATATATATATATATATGTTGGACCTCTCCTACTACACAAAGTTGGAGAGGGATGTTTCATTATTTTTTTATTTTTTTTAGATTTTAATTATAATTTATTGAGATGTTTGGTTATGATTTATTATAATTAGTATTATTTTAATTATTATAAAAAAATATTTAGTGATGTCTTAAATAGTGTTTGATTATGATTCATTATATTTTTTTAATTAAGATTGTAAATGATTTAATTATGACAGTTGTGGTATCAACATTATAAATCTATAACTTACCCACTGTTTTGAAATTTTAAAAAATAAAATAAAATAAAAATAATTATATATAATTTTTTGTAATATTTAAAATTATCTATCAAAATACAAAAGTTGTTATTTATCCAAGTAAAATTATGAAAAATCATAATCATTTAGGTCTACTAATAGTCCCCCTTCCAATCCTCCTCCTCCTTACCAATCCACATTTCAAGGGGACTACTAATACCAAGCGACTAATAGTCCCCTCTCCATCTCTCAAAACAAACACTCCATTAGTAATTCTAAGAGATTAATAATTCCAATCCCCTCCCTATAACCCCAAACAAACGGGGCCTAAGAGACATCTTAAATAAGTTGTTTATTGGCTCCCTTTTAGTAACGTGACTTAAAAACAATTTATTGACTTATTTGAGTCAGGTAACTCATCTACTTTTTTTACCTGTCTTTTTGTAATGCATAAAAAAAGGAAAAAAAAAAAGACATCTCTAAAACATATATATCTCCTCTTTATTTTTTTATAATTCTTTTTTGTAATAAATAATGAAAAAAAATCAAAGAATAAGCCGTTATTTCAAACTTAGTTGAGAAGTCACAATTGTCTCATTTTGTTACCAAGGGGACTCATCGGGTTCGTTTGGTTTGAATTTCCCAAAAAATTTTAGGAAAATTTCTCTACAAATGAGTTTTCAGAAAAACTCAAACCAAACAAATTTTTTCAAAATTTTTTTCCAAAACTTGTGAACCAAACAAGTTTTCCAAACAAATCTCTCTCTTATACACATCAAATCAATTACTTTTTCCAAAACTGTTTCTCAAAATAATTTTCCAAAACATCTTTCCAAAAAAATCAAACCAAACAACTTTTCGTACTTTTTATCTCTCAAACTCATCTCCCAAACTCAAACCAAACATATCTCTAGAAGAGGAAATGAAAAGAAAATGAAAAAGTGAGAACTAAGGGTGGGCGCGGATTGGTTGCGGCCATAGAACCTTCAATCTGTTATCCGTTTGTCAGATTGGTAGATTGGAGAAAATTAATCCGCATTTGTCCGCCAATCCGACAGATGTAGATTAAGCGGATTGACGGATGGATGCGAATCGATTTGGCGGTTTAAAATTTAATAAATTTTCAACACAATTCAACTTGTACACTTCTTAAAAAAAAGTATTACATTTGAAGACTTAAAAAATATTACAATCACTGCATGTATGCCTTTGTATTGTTACATCTATATCTGTTTTTAAAAATAAAAACCAACCAACATATATCATCTTTTTTATTTATTATTTTTAGAGTTAGATTTAAAAATTAAAAAATATAAATAAATAATACATTAATTTCTTTTGAATTTAAAAAATGTTCAAGTTGAAAACTTTGTTTTAACAGAATATTTAAACTTTTTTTTCAATTGAAAACACAAATAGAATATCTAAACAAATTGAAAACACAAAGTTTTACAAATTACTAAGAGTGCTCGTGGTTTGGCGGTTCGGTTGTGGCCAAAAGAATCTTAAATCTGCCATCCGTAAAAAACTAGGCGGATTGAAAAAAATCAATCCGCAACCGTCCGCTCGTCATCACGCATTCGTCCAAAATGCGGCGGATCGGTTTAGTTCGGTTGGTTTAGGCGGATCGGTATATCCGCTACTCACCCCTAGTGAGAACTCTTTTCAAAATGTAATTCACAATACTATAATTAAATTATAATTTCATATTCAAATTATAATTCTAAAATTAAATTAAATGGAGCCTTAAATTTTTGAAACCATTTGAGGAATGACTTTTTATTAAAATATAAAGTGAAAAAAATTAATATATTTGAAAAGAATTTTTTAAAATTTTACAAAAAAGAATATACAAATTGTAAAGTGAATAAAAAAAGAATTTTTAACTTTTTTATATGAATCAATTTTTTTTTTAATTTTTTAATCTTTTAATTTGAGTCCCACGTTGTCACTCTTTTCTCTGTGGTTGGAAGTTCACCTTATTGTCTCACCTTATTTTCACTCTTTTCTCAGTGGTTGGAAACTCACTTAGTTATTCTCTTCTACTATTTGTCAAGTAAGCTTCCTCTCTTCCTTTCCTTATAAGTCCTCACTCTTTTCTCTGTGGTTGGAAGCTCACTTGATTATTCTCTTCTACTATTGTCAAGCAGGTTTCCTGCCTTTCCTTCCTTACAAGCCCTCTCTCTCTCTCTCTCTCTCTCTCTCTGTGTTTCAAGTTAATTTGCTTCCAGGTACTTCTTGTTTTCCTTAATTTATCTCCTATAATTTTCTCAAACTCTGTATTTTAATTATGAATTTAAAGAGGGATTTGAAAATAAAAAGAGAAATAGAGAAAATTCAAGTTATATTTCATTCACATTTGTCTCATTTTTTATTTTTTATTTTTCTAAATTTTTACCTAAATTTATGATCCAAACACAATTTAAATATATATTTGTATAATGTTTGATTCATTTTAGGAAATTAATATACATGCATACAAATGTATAAGTTTTCCTGCCTTGGATTAGCTTATCTATTCTGTTTTATTTTATTTATTATTATCATATTATATAGTGAGATGTATATATTATACATGCACGTTTATAGTTTTATGGGTGTTCAATTTTCCGTACTTCATAATTTGTTTGTTGTTGTTGAATGTTGTGTTTATAATTTTTAGTTGGTTAGATATGTGTGTCCACTCTGTAGACACCAATTTGTAGTAGCACAGATATGAAAAAGTAATTTTCCTGAAAACAATCATATATTTTTGTTTTGGAGATAGAAAATGGTAAGTTGGTACTGATAATTTGAATAAGAATTTAGAAAGAAAAAAAATGTGAAAAAAATATAAATTATTTTATTATTTTATATTTCTTTTTAAATATTTTAATCATTTTTTAATTTTTAGATCCAATTAAAATACACTTAAAAAGTATAAAAATTATATAATTTTTTTTAAAAAAAATTAATTGAATTCCAAAAAAATATAAAAATTCAATATATTTTTGTATTTTTTTTTATATTCAACAATTTTTTTTACTTTTTAAATGCATTTAGATTAAGTGGATCTAAAAAATTTAAATGTTAAAAAAAATACTAGAAACAAAAAAAAAATACGAATGAAAATTTTCAAAAACTATTTAAAAAAATTTTAAACCAAAGAGATGTTTTTCACAGTGAAAGGTTGATTATATTCCAAACAGAGTGGGCTTGTTTTGGTTTGTTTTTAAGAAAAATTTTTGGGAAAAATTTTTTACAAATAAATTTTCAAGAGTAATAAAACCAAATAAATTTTTTCAAAAAAAATCTCAAAAATTTTGTTTGGTTACCTACTTTCCAAAATCACTATCTCTCTCATACATATCAAATCAATCACTATTTTTAAAACTCTCTTCCTAAAACAATTTTTCAAAACTATTTCTGAAAAAAGACAAATCAAACAAATTTTCGTATTTTTTATCTCAAACATACCCAGTTTGTTTGCAAAAATAAAAGAAGTGTGAAAACTAGCACCTCTGTGTCATTCAACAAATGAAACCTTACACCGAGCGACTTCACATGGGAGGTGATAGGTTCCATCATCCATGGCCCATCAAGCTATCAAAATTCTTCATTAAAGATGTATTTAAATTATCAATGTTTTAGTTAATATAGTTTAATCTCATTAAAAAAATTAAGGGATCCTATCAAATAGAATTCACACCTATTAAAGATCCACCGTAAATTCAGCCCCGTTTGGTTTTTATTTTGGGGTTAAAAAAACATAAAAGTTCAAAATAGGCTACCTAAAGTAATAAGATAAAATATCACATTTAAATTATAATAATTAATATTTTTTTCTCACAAAATCAAAAAAACCGAACAACTCCTAAACTTGAGTCTCAACTCATTTTACTCTTTTCTCTGTGGTTGGAAGCTCACTTGGTTATTCTCTTCTACAGACTTCCTCTCTTCCCTTCCTTACAACTGTGTGTGTGTGTGTGTTTAGAGTTAAGGTGCTTCTCATTTTCCTTAATTTATCTCTTGTAATTTTCTCAAAGTCTGTATTTAAATTATGAATTTAAATAGAGATTTAAAAATAAAAATAAAGAAAAATTTAACTTATATTTTATTCACATTTATCAAATTTTAAATTTTTTTTTTAAAAAATTTATGATCCAAACACAACTTAAATATATGTTTGTATAATGTTTGATTCATTTTAGGAAATTAATATGGTAGGATAAGAATGATTTCCCATATTGGTTTGAATTTTAAAATTTTGAAATCATAAATAATTAGAATTTTTTTATTTTATTTTTTTAGTTTAATTAACTAATCAATAAATTTTCTGTTTACATTTTAAATTATATAAAAAAAATTAATTTGAAAACTTAATTCTTCACATGGGAGGTGATAGTTTGATTTTTTTTGTCAACCACCCACTGAGTAGTTATTTATCTAAAATTATTTCATATCTCATGTGATATTATCATATAAATCAATTCAAGTCATTAATTTATATAGGTTTCAAATAATAAATGTCTTGAATTAATTTATGACGTTACCAGGTCAATGTTTTGGAACCATAAATAATTGCTTATGCCTCAGGCTGCTATGTACTGTACATCCTTCATCGGGTCGATATCAAATTCATTTTGATGTTCCCTCATTGTCAAATAGAGTATTTATAATAAAAATTAAATTAATCGAATATTAGTAATCGTATAATTTAAATTTTTAAAAATATTATTATTAAATTTATACTTGTTATTTTTTTAAATAAATATGATATTATTATATAATTACAAATATTTAATTAATTTTGTTTCGTTTTATAAATGATTTGAATCTTATTGGGCCAAAAAAAAAGAAGACAAATCGTATCATATAAATAATTTAGGATAAATTACACTTATACTTTTGAAATTTGGGTTTAATACATTTTTTTCCTTTGCTTTATTTTTTTTATATAATTTCTTATGATTTTTTTTAGGAATTATTGATTTTTATATAAATAGAGGGTTTATAAAATAAAATTATTAACCACATAAGGAAATATAATTTTTAAAATATTAAAAGATTGATATATAATTCAACCAAATCTCAAAAATTTCAGTGGAATTTATATATGACAGGCACAACAACTTTAGGCTAAAATAGCCAATTAGCCAAAAAGTTACCTTTTTAGCCAAAAAGCCAACAACCCATACCAAAAAGTCAAATATTCCCTTTTCTCTCTACTTTTTGCACGTCGTTTCGTAATTAGCCAAAAAGTTGGCCCAAACATACAGGTTTTTCTTACCAACCTTTTTAGCCAATTAGCCAAAAAGTTACTAAATTAGCCTGTTCCCAAACGAGGCCTAGTAGCTGGTTGGGTGGGTGGTTGAGACATTTTCTAAGCATTTACTCTCCGTACTTTCTTTCTCCTTTCCCTGTTCTCATTGGACCCGGGACCATGACATTATTCTAAATTGGAGGATGTGGTAAAAAAAATATGAATAATGCTATATATATTTATTAATGTGTTAATTAGTAAATCAATTAATGATGTGGTATAATTTAAGAAGTTTTTAATGTGAGTAATGTTAAGAATACTAAATTTTTTACTAAATAAATGACCAAATGTCTCACATGGGTGTGGCTGTGAGACATTTGGTTATTTATTGAGTAGAAAATTTGGGGCTTATTGTATTTTTCTTTTGATAGTTATAATTTATATAATGAGTGGCGTCAATAATAATATCATAATTAGTGTTGATACACTAGTGAGTACATTAATTAGTGCATGTAGCACTACCGGAAAAATATTGATATTGTTACATGTAATAATTGATATATTAATTACTGTATTAATATAATTATTATATTATCATTTTAAAATTATAATCTCATCTATTATATAAATTATAAAGACTTAAAATCTCTAAAATTTTATCACATCATTCGTTAATACATCAATTAATATATTAATTGGTGTATATAATATTATTTAAAAAAATATAGAGAAAGCTTCTTGTTATTTATCATGGTAAATTCTATAATAAACCCCTCATGAAAAGTGTGTATCATATATCTAATTATGTGTTTTTTTTGACAATTTTTTTAAAGTCCTTAATATTAAGATTTTATAAGATAAATATAATATTTTCATAGAAGTTAAGATTTCTCAATATTCCTATAAAGAAATTTTGATTGATTCAGAGAAATTTCTCTGATCATAGAGAAATTGCAAAAATTCTCTGAGTTGGGGGCAAAATTTCTCTAAGTCAGGATAAAATTTTTTAAAGTCAAATTTTCTCCGTGAAAAGGGACCTTAGTTAATTAAAAAGAAAATATATCTTGAATCTCTCATACTACATAAAATTAGAGAGTGATGTTTCACTAATTTTTTCTTCTTTTTTTAAAGATTTTAATTATAATTTATTGAGATATTGGTTATGATTTATTGGAATTAGTATTATTTTAATTATTATCTAAAAAATCTTTAGTTATGTCTTAAATAGTGTTTGATTATGACTCATTATATTTTTTTAATTATAAATGACTTAATTATGACATTTGTAATATCAACACTATAAATTTATAACTTACACACTGTTTTGAAATTTAAAAAAATAAAAATAAAATTAATTATATATAATTTTTCTAATATTTAAAATTATCTATCAAAATACAAAATGTAGAAAGTAAAAAGAGACGTGTTCTATCTTAATTGTTGTTTATCCAAATAAAATTGTGAAAAAGCATAATCATTTTGGTCTCCATTGGAGACATTTTAAAAGCTGCTTATTAGCTCCCTTTTGGCTACATGACTTAAAAGTAATTTATTGATTTATTCGAGTTATGTCACTTATCTATTTTTTTATATGTTTTTTTTGTAATACATAAAAAAAAAAAAGACAAAAACAATAAGCCACCTCTAAAACATATAACATTACTTCTTTATTTTTTAATATTATTTTTGTAATAAAAAAAAATATAAGCCATTATTTCAACATCTAAGAAGTCACAATTTTCTTATCGAAAATGTTTAAGAACACTAAAATAGAGCTCTAATGAGAGTTCTACTTATATGGCAGTGGGGCTCACTCATGAATGATTCGATATATGTATTTTTTTTTTTTTGGTCCATGCCACATCATTAGAATCATTGTTAAAGTTTCAAATTTAAAACTATGAATCATTGCTCTTTTCTTATTTTGTTACCAAACAGGCTCATCATCTCTAAAAGACCAAATGAAAAGAAAATGCAAAAGTGAAAACCCTTTTCAGAACTCAACTCTATATTTAAATTATAATTTTACATTTAAATTATAATTCTAAAATTAAATCAAACGGATCTTTCAATTTTTGAAGCCGTTTGAAAAATGACTTTTTATTAATTTGCTTCCAGGTACTTCTCGTTTTTCTTAATTTATCTCTTGTAAATTCCTCAACCTCTGTATTAGAATTATGAATTTAAAGAGATTTGAAAATAAAAAAAGAAATAAAGAAAATTTAACTTATATTTCATTTACATTTGTCTCATTTTTAAATTTTTTTTAAATTCTTATCTAAATTTATGATCCAAACACAATTTAAATATATATTTGTATAATGTTTGATTCATTTTAGGAAATTAATATACATGCATATAAATGCATAAGTTTTCTTGCCTTGGATTAACTTATCTCTTCTATTTTATTTTATTTATTATTATCATAACATATCGTATTATATAGTGAGGTGCATATGTTACACATGCAGGTTTATAGTTTTATAGAGCGCCACTGCATCTTTTTATGGGTGGTCAATTTTCCGTACTTCATATTTTTTTTTGTTGTTGTTGTTGAATGCTGTGTGTATAATTTTTAGCTAGTTAGATATGTGTGTCCACTCTGTAGACACTAATTTGTAGCATTACAGATATGAAAAAGCAATTTTCCTGAAAACAATCATATATTTTTGTTTTGGAGATAGAATGGTACTGATAATTTGAATAAGAATTTAGAAAGAAAAAATAAAAATGTGAAAAAAATATGAATAAAATATAAAATATTTCTTATTTCTTATTTCTTTTTAAATATCTAAATCATTTTTTAATTTTTAGATCCATTTAAAATACACTTAAAAAGTATAAAAGTTATATAATTTTTTTTAAATTCATTTAATACAAAAAAATATATATATAAAAATTCAATAATTTAGTATTTTTTATATTCAATAATTTTTTTAAAAATCTTTGTACTTTTTAAATGTATTTAGATTAAGTGGATCTAAAAAATTTATAAAAAATTTAAATGTTAAAAAAATACTAAAAAAAAGTACGAATTAAATTTTTCAAAAACTATTTTTAAAAATTTTAAACCAAACAGATGTTTTTCACAGTGAAAGGTTGATTATATTTCAAACAATGTTTGAAAATTTTCGCGACTAAAATTTTGGTCACCAAAAGGTTACCTTTGGCGACTAATAAATTTTTAGTGCCAAAAGTTGTAAATTAGTTACTAAAAAAATTTTAATCGTCAATACTATCGCCGACAAGGTATTCCTTCCTGACTAACTAGGCCACTAAAATTTTAAGTCGCCATTGACTTACAATGACTAAAAATGAGGCTTTGGCGACTAATTTTTTTTTATAGTTGACGGTGTATTTTTTTGTAATGTTAATTTTTTAAATAATTTAAAAAGTAGGTCAATTTTCTAATTTGTTTTTGAAAAAAAAAAAAAAAAAACTCTTTAAAGGTGATGTGCCTGTCATATGTGGGGTTGAGAAAAATGCTAAAAAAAAAGTCCCACCCACTCATGGACAAGAGAATACAGCTGTGCTTTAAAGTTATTCACCTAGGGACAAGAGAATACAATTGTGCTTTAAAGTTGTTGTGCCTGTTGATATTGTGTCGATTTAAATTATTTATATTGTCAGATTTGATTATTTATAAATAAAAAATAAAAAAAAACTAAAATTAATAAGAATATATAAAATGTAAAGTGAATAAAAAAATAATTTTTAATTTTTTATATGAATTTATTTTTTTAATTTTTTAAATAATTTTTTAATCTTTTAACTAAAATCCTTAATTGCCAAACAACTCCTTAATTTGAGTCTCACCTTATTTTCACTCTTTTCTCTGTGGTTGAAAGCTCACTTGGTTATTCTCTTCTACAGGCTTCCTCCCTTTCCTTCCTTACGAGTCCTCTCTCTCTCCCTCTGTTTAGAGTTAATTTGCTTCCAGGTACTTCTCGTTTTCCATAATTTATCTCTTGTAATTTTCTCAAAAACTCTGTATTTGAATTATAAATTTAGATAAAAATTTGAAAATAAAAAGAGAAATAAAAAAAAATTTAACTTCTATTTTATTCGCATTTATCTCATTTTTATTTATTTATTTTTAATTTCTACTTAAATTTATGATCCAAACATAACTTAAATATATGTTTGTATAATGTTTGATTCATTTTAGGAAATTAATATGTAAGGATAAGGATGATTTCCCATATTGGTTTGAATTTTAAAATTTGAAATCATAAATAATTAGAACTTTTTATTTTTATTTTTTTAGTTTAATTAACTAATCAATAAATTTTCTGTTTACATTTTAAAATAAAAATAAAAAATTAATTTGAAAACTTAATTCTCACAATCATTCTCATTAAAAATCTTTTTTTTCTTAATATATATAATTAGTATAGATGTCATGGACAGTGGTTCAATGAGAACAGGGAAAGGAGAAAGATAGTGATGAGAAAAATGCTAAAAAGAAGTCCCACTCACAACGCCGCTGTGCTTTAAAGTTGTTGTGCCTGCCATATGTGGGGTTGAGAGGCAGCAGTTCAGGGCCCGAATAATTCGGGGCTCGAATGCCCCGAATTTCCTTATAAGGAAATAAAAAAAAAAAACCAAGGGAAAAAAAAAAAAATTTTCCAGAACAGGAAAGTTGAGCCAATTTGAGTCAAACTTTTTAGGGCCACCAATCATTTTTCTTGAGAAAAATGCTAAAAAAAATTCCCACCCACCCACCGAAGGACAAAAGAATACAATGCTTTAAACTTTAAAGTTGTTGTGCCTGTTGATATTGTCTCGATTTAAATTATTTATATTGTAAGATTCGGTTATTTATAAATAAAAAAATTAAAATTAATAAGAATATATAAAGTGTGAAGTGAATAAAAAGAATTTTTAACTTTTATATATGAATTCATATTTTTAATTTTTTAAATATTTTTTAATCTTTTAATTAAAATCTTTAATTGCCAAACAATCCCTTAATTTGAGTCTCACTTTATTTTCTCTCTTTTTTCTGTAGTTGGAAGCTCACTTTGTTATTCTCTTCTACTATTTGTCAAGCAGGCTTCCTCCCTTCCCTACCTTACAAGTCCTCTCTCTCCCTCTTTCTCTATCTCTCTCTGTTTCAAGTTAATTTGCTTCCAGGTACTTCTCGTTTCCTTAATTTATCTCTTGTAATTTTCTCAAACTCTATATTTGAATTATTTATTTAAATTATGAATTTAGATAGAGACTTGAAAATAAAAAGAGAAATAAAGAAAATTTTAACTTATATTTCATTCACATTTATCTCATTTTATATATTTTTTTTTAAAATTCTTACTTAAATTTATGATCCAAACACAACTTAAATATATGCTTATACAATGTTTGATTCATTTTAAAAAATTAATGTACATATATATATAAATGTATAAGTTTTTCTGTCCTGGATTAGCTTCTCTCTCCTATTTTATTTTATTTATTATTATCGTAATATATCTCAATAGGGAGGTGTATATATTATATATGGTGTATAATTTTATTGAGTGTCGCTGCAATTTTTTATGAATTTTGTTGGTTTAGAATATTGAATGTTGTGTTTATGAATTGAGCAATGCTGGGGACCCCAGTAGGGGGCGACCCCCAGCACCTCCCAGTGACAGGTGCCAAACTGTCACTGGCTGAGACCAAAAAAAAAAAAAACTGTTTTTCAGCCAATGGGAGAGCACCCCCAGTACCCCCACTGGGGGTCTCAAGCTTTTTTGTTATGAATTTTAGTTGGTTTAGATATGTGTGTCCACTCTGTAGACAACAGATGGGTGCTCAATTCCTATTATGGGTGCTCAATTCCTATCAAATAGAAATTCACGCCTATTAAAGATTCACATAAATTCACTCTGTTTGGTTAATAGTTTTAAATTATTTATTTTTTGTATTTTTTTTGTTTTTAATAAATCTTTTAAAATTCTAAAGCAATTTTTATTATTTTTTTATCTTTTAGATTCACTTAATCTAAATACATTTAAATATAAAATATATGTAAAAAATCACTAAATACAAAAAATTATAAAAATTCAATACTTTTTCATTTTTTTTTGGTATTTATTGAATTTTTTTTTTAAAAAAATTCACGAATATTTTACTTTATTTTTAAGTGCATCTAAAAAAAGTTAACTAAAATATTAAAAAAAAAAAAAATTAAAGACAACAAAAAATAAAAAAACAAAAAACTTGAACAGTTTTTAAAAACTCAAAATCAGGAAGAGTGAATAGTGTTTAGTTTAATTTTATTATTATTATTTTTTTGTGAAATTTAAGTTTATGGAGTGACCCTATCTATAAAAAAGGATAAACTACATTTTGTACCCTTACATTTTACACCAATTTTCACTTTGGCCACTACACATAAAATTATGACAGTTAACTCTATGCTTTTTTGGTCAAATTTCACTTTGATCTCTGTACATGAAATCGTAACAGTCAAACCTTACACTTTTGGTCAAATCATGCTTTGATTCCTATATAAATGTCAATGTCTCCCTTATGTTAATCTATTGTTTAAATTTTTAACAAAATCCAGTCATATGACAAAAATGTGACTACGAAATGAGGGTAAGAAAGGAAAAATCATCTTCATTTCCCACCAATATTTATCTCAAAATTTACATCAAATTATGATTGTATTATGATAAAATAAAATGCAGATTGTGAACGATTAAGAAGATGTATTAGGATTTTGCATAAATTGAAATCACGAAATTCTATTTTTTACAATAATACAGCCTTTAATTTATTCCTCTTCATTTTCCTCCGATTTCCCTGTTGTTAATTTTAATTTTTTTTTAAATTTCAAAAGTTTTATTTTCTTGCTTATTCATTACAATTTTCAACACACAAACACACACACACACACATATATATATATATATAATAACTCACATGTGCTTATTATGTAAGATAACGTGTGTATTGATAGAAAATAGGGATAATTTTCCTCTCTTACTTTCATTTAGTGGTCACAAACATGTCTTATGATTTGATTTTGATGAAGATTTAAATAATAGAATAACAAAAGGTGGACATTGACACTTATGTAAGGACTAAAGTGAAATTTAACTAAAAATGCAACGAGTTGACCCTTATAATTTATATATAAAGATCAAAATGAGATTTGATACAAAATATAATTTACTCTATAAAAAATTTTATTGTCACAATTGCCTTACACTATTTTTGTACATTTTGCTTTAGTTGTGTTTTCACCTATGCAAGAAAGAAATAGAAAAATGGTAAAAATTTATTGCATTAGTTTCTGTGCGTTCTTGATTAGTAGGAAACCAATCTACACGGACAAAATTAAAAGGGACAATTATTTTATTAAAAAAAATTTAGAATTTAAGTCTTGTAACAAAATAAATTTTTAATTTTTAATTTTCTCAATTTAGACTCTAAACTTTTAATTTGTATTCAATTTAAATAATTTTTCTATTTTTATTAATTAAATTTGATAAAAAAAATAATAGTATTTTAACCATTAAACTGAATGAAAAAAATATTATTTTATACATTTTATATATACATACATTGAGGTTAACGACTAAAATATTATTTTCCATCATTTTATGTATATATATTAAGGTTAATGACAAAAATATCATTTTTTTCTCGTCTACTTTACTTAATGAAAATAAGTATGGTTTAGATTGAAAAAAAATAAAATAAAAAATTTAGGGTTTAAATTGAGAAAATTAAAAATTCAAAGTTATTTTGTTACAAAAGCCAAAACCTAAATCTAAGGATTTTATTATTTTTATTTTCCCTTGTAATTTCACCAAATTAAAAATTACATTGAATTTCACTTTGGTTGCTTATTTTTTTAAGAATAAAGCTACACGCACCAATTGATATACCAATTAATGAACTAACGGATGATGTGACATAATTTTAGAGGATTTGAATATTTGTAGTTTGTATAATAGGTGAGGGTTTATAGTTTTGAAATGGCAATATCATAGTATATGTTGATATACTAATTGTTACATGTAGTATCATTGTTTTTTTAATTGTAACAAGTACCATCTTTATACTTTCATCTTTATACCTTTCGGTTGAGTTTTAATGTGATCTTATTTGAAGAGATAGACCAAAGAAGGGAGAGTAGTAGGGAAGGGATGGTTGGTGGTGATGAGTTTTAAGTAAAAATATATTTTAGGTTAATCTGAAAACACAACCAGGCGGTGAGCTACCCGGCAGGTAGTGGCTGGAATACCCTTCCGACGATCAAGTTAGCACAGTTTTAGAAAGAGAAAAGGCAAAAGAGAGAGAGAGCTCTGATAACCAGGAGGTCTCCGTGTGTAAGGGTTCCAGACCTGTGCATGGAGGCACCGCTCCGTTTATATAGTTTCTGCACACACCTCTCTGTCTATTTTTCCTTAGACACGTGGATATGCTCCCCTCTTGTCTTCTTCCACGTTTAAGTATAAATATTGCCAAACACTGAATGGTGAAATTGCCTAATGGTATTGATGTATATGGATGACGGAATCTCCTTCTTACAATCCAATGATGCCACGTAGCGATTCCTATTGTACTATTCAGCATGACACTACAATCTACCCTTAAGATCATGCTACCTGCTCGGTCTTGATAGAACTCTGAATATTGACTCGACTGAGCTCACCAGTTCACAATAAGCTCGTGCTCGGATGAACCTAGTCTATCAAGGACAACTTCCGCCCAATACTTGATCAAATATTCCGGTAGTCGACCGAATTAGGGCCTCAATCTGGATTATCTTCGATGGTCGAGCTAATCAACCAATTCGTTTTTCCGCATTAATTCCATCTTCATCTATCGAGGTGCTCACCGCTTGATCTCGGTGCATGACAAAACGACCTAGCCTGGTTTAAGGTATTGTCGAAGATACCTTGGTTCAATATCTGAGCTCAACAACTATCTCGGTCCAAGCTCCAGACCTTAGGCCAGCCCAATTGAACTAATCCAGAACTTCGACCCAATCCACACTCGACTGAGACAGCTCGGTCGCATAACCCAAAGATGTGTCGATTCGTGACTAGCTCGACCCGCCTGTTTAATGCAAACTCCTCTCACAATTGCCCCTTAATTTTGGTTGCAGTTGCGTAACCAAGATTACATTTACTGGCCGAGCTTATTTCCTTGCTCGATCGTTATCTGCTCAGCTTAGCACTCGGTCACCCACACTTCCAAATCAGGTCACTATCTTCAATCGTGCTAGTCTTCATACTCGGCCCTACAACTTGCCTGGTTGGTGCTTTAGCTTTTCAGCGTGTCTCTTCAAGACTGACACCGGTCCCATCACAGGCACGTGTCGCTCGTCCATTGGCCCTGTACCGCTAACCTGGCTGTTCCACACCGTCTTTCCAGATTCAAAATCTTGGCGCCTCCTTCCATTCTATGCATATAGCCCATATACTTGACTCTCCATATTCATTGTTCATTTTCTTCCAAACAACCGTTGATTCACTCCTGAAAACTAGGGTTGCCGTCTCCGAATTCTTACTTTCTAAGACCAAGTCGAAGCTTTTTCATCGCATATTCAGCCTCTTTGAAGCTATTAGGGCACTTTCCACCGATTGGATCGTCGATTGCTCCCTTCACCCGTAAGTTTTCTTCATCCTCTTGGTGTTCTTCATTTGTTCTTGAGTTCTTGGGCTCATATCCGCACCAAATGCACTAAAATGGCACTTAGATCAACCAAAAACCTAAACACACTTGGGTTTCGAGTCACATTAGACACCCAAAAAATAGCCTTTGATTATTTGCCATTAAACGCATTGTTCATCCTAAAAAATGAACGTCACTGAGGATGAATAGAAACGACCCTAGGTCAGACCGAGCATAGTTTGGTTTTCGATCCAAAAATAGGAGCAAACCAGGCTAGCTTGTTGTTTGTGGGATTGGCGTAGAGAATCGGGCTATTGAATAGATTGCGCAACCAAGCTAACATCTGGCTCGCTTGTGCGATCGGGCTAAGATTTGCTCCTTTCCAAAAAAAAATCGAGCTATATATCACGAAGGTTGCACGACCGAGCTAAAATATTGCATGCTTGTGCGACCGCACTGACCTTTTGACACTTTGGTTTTTCATAATATAGAATCTTAGGAGACCAGGCATACCATTAGTGCTCTCAAAGACTGAGCAGCTGCTGTGCACAACTTAGCCAACTCAATTCTGTCGCGCAAACCAAACCGGGCTTCATGGGAAGATACCGTTTTTTGGTAAACACGCCGGGTGGCTTGGCCATGTTTCGCGAGGAGCATGGCATTCTGGCCGATGTGCATTTAGAACTAGCCGAGGAAGAAATACTCCTTGGGGCAGATTTGACTTTTGCCCATTTATTGTATTATCGATCGTTAAGGGGGGGCTCTGCTTTCCGATGCAACCTTTGATATATGAGTTCTTAAGAAGGACTGGGTTAGCACTCACTCAAGTGTCCACTAACACTTATAAGATAATAAACAGAGTCGCCAAGCTGAATCACTAGTTAGAGATTGCAGTTAGGTTTGGCTGAGATCATTCGTCAATACACGCTCGATCGCACAATCGATGAATTTAATTATTACTTAAAAATAAGGTCGGACAGAGAGCAATTAGTAACTAGCACGCCGAACAAGGACATGCATGATGATGATTTCTTTTGGGTGTCCGGTAACTACGAAACATCTGACGTGCCCGGTTGGTACATCAGCAAGAAGTTCAATTCATCTTGTAAGTCTAGCTTCCTGACTAGTTAATTTTGTTAATATTCATTATTCCAAGATAATTGCTTTCCTTTTGCAGCTATTGAAGAGTTACAAGCTAATTATCTCCATTCGAACAAAGAGAAAATCAGGGTCATGCTAACATATAAGCACCGAGATTGCCACGAGCTTCTCAGTTACATGTCAAGCTACCGCTATTCAGCAAAGCGTAAGGGCAAGGTTACCGATTTCTTTCGAGCGCTTTCTTCTCCACCCGACCCAACACTCCCACATGTTCCTCTCATTCGCCTAACTGAGGAAAAAGAGATGGAAAAAAAGAAGTCGGATCAAGAATCTCATCATTACTACTTTTGCCGAGCTACCGAGCAACCTACATCTTGTGCCAACTGCCGGTCAGAGTTTGGGGGCCGTGATTGCTTTGGTTTCAATAGTCGCTTCTTTGAACGTTGAGTTGTGTCGGGCTGGCAAGAGGCCACATACAGCGGACCTGTCAGTCGAGCTTGTTGCGGAGTTGCGCACCGAGCAAGTTGCTGAGGTTGAGCCCATACCTACTTGGGAGTCGAAACTAAAACACCAGGAAAAAGATATCCCGGTAACAACATCCATCATCGAAGACAGAGAGAAGCTTCTTGCCTTCGATTTGACAAAATCACTCTTGCTGCTTGGTGACATGGTCGGTCAAGATCACATGCCGGATACAAGGATGGTCAAGTCGGCAGTGAAGTCAATGACAAGGGTATGACTCAGAATTTCGCTAAGTCTTTGCTCGGTTTGACTTTTGCTCGGACTAACTTTCCTCTGATTTCTTGCAGGCTATGTAGAAGTCTCACCTCATCATGGATCGCGTTCTCAAGCTGCGGCAAAAAGTGACTGACCTGAATGCTGCTAGCAAGAACATCTCGGTCGAGTTAGGCCGAGCTATGGCTTCTCTTGAGATTGCCAATGCTGACAACGCCAAACTCCTTGCCCAACTAAGAAGTGCCGAGAAAGAGAGGGATTTTCTTCAGGCCGAGTTGGAGAAGGTGAAGGCTGAAAAGTCTGAAGCCGTGAAAGATGCCGGGCTCGAAGGCTTCAAGGAGGCTGAAGAGAGCTATACCAAGTAGGTCGAGGCCACCAAGGACATCTTCTTCTAGTCCGGTTGGAAGGCTGCTTGTGAGAAGCTCGGTCAAGGGTCCACGACTGAAATATTTGCCAACCTTCCTCCCCACTTGTTGCTGGGCTACATGGTCCCTTACGCCCAAGAAGTGTTCAACAACTTGATCGGGGACGAGTCTGGCGACGAGGAGGCCGAGGAAGAAAGCGAGGGCACTCAAGAAGAAGGCGGCGTAGATAAGGAAGTTTATATGGCATAGCAAGAGGAGGTCGCCCAGCCTAAGCGCAGTGCTGAAGAAAGGGCTGCCGCGGTCGACTTGGAAGCAACAGTAGCTGGAGCTAGCGATGAGTTTGATGAACTGTCTCCTCTAGTTTAGTTTTGCTTTTCTTGTTTTTTCATTTGAACTTTTTATAACCGGGCTACCTGCCCCAACTTCTGTACTAAACTTCTAATGAATGAAAATTGCACAACTTTTGTCACTAGCAATTTTGTAATGCGTTTTTCTTTCTTAAAGCCGTGTAACATTACCGCAATATAACCAAAACATTAACCTTCTTAGCTGGATAAAATCATCTCGGCTATTAGAAGAGAGTTGAACCAGTTACTCTTTTGGCCAAGCAAAATCATCTCGACTATGAAGACGGTGTTGAACAAATCATTAACTCCTTTAGCCAGGCAAAATCATCTCGTCTATAAGAATGGAGTTGAACAAGTATCAACTCATTTAGCCGGGCAAGATCATCTCGACTGTAATAATGGAGTTGAACAAATCATCAAATCCTTTAGCCGGGCAAATCATCTTGGCTATAAGAATGGAGTTGAACAAATCATCAACTCATTTAGTCGAGCAAGATCATTTCGGCTATAAGGATGAAGTTGAACAAATCATCAACTCATTTCAACGCGCCTCTTGTTCATGGCAATCCAATTAAAAAGCAAGAAACAATATAACAATTCTCTGAGTAAAGTAACTTCCATTTCCATTACATATAGATATCATAGATTTCTAACAAGTTTGGAAAATTACATCACAAAATCGGGAGGTGTACATCGAAAGTTCGAACTAGAAATAATAGAACTTCAAATTTGCCGTGTTCTATGGCCATGGTATGACTTGGCCATTGAGATCTTCAAGGTAGTATATCCCTTTGCTTGCCAGACCGATTACCTTGTAAGGCCCTTCCCAATTTGCCCATAGCTTTCCTTCACCCGGTACCAGAGTGTTACCCATTACTTTTTGGAAAACCCAGTCCCCAACTTTGAATTGCCTGGGGTGAACTATTTTGTTATACTTCTTGGACAATTCTTGTTGGTATGCCGTGGATTAGTATAATTTCTCTCCGCTTTTCTGCAAGATCCAACTCCAAAGCAATTGCTTCCGCGTTTAAGTCTGACTCAAAATTTTCACTTTTGATGGCTGGCATATTGATCTCAAGTGGGATGACAACCTCCATACCATAAACTAGAGCGAAAGGTGTCTCCCCCATTGAGTGCCTCAGCGTTGTTCAGTAAGCCCAGAGGACATTAAGGAGTTCCTCAGTCCATTTTCTTTTGGCTTTCTCTAGCATTTTCTTCAACCTATCTAGAATGGTCTTGTTTGACGCTTCGGCTTGGCCATTCGACTGAGGATAAGCCAGTGTTGAATTGAAGAATTCTATCTTCAGTTTCTTACAGAATCCTCTGAACAACCTTCCATCAAATTGGGTGCCGTTATCCAAAATCAGTGCTTTGGGGACTCTGAATCGTGTCAACATATTCTGGCAGACAAATTTCTTCACATCTTTTTCTTTGATCGTCGACAAAGGTTCAGCTTCGACCCATTCGATGAAGTAATCCGTCACGGCTATAAAGAACTTGCGGTTGCTTGGGGCGGTTGGGAGTGGTCCCACTATGTCTAGCCCCTACATTGCGAACGGCTAAGGACTTGTGAGAGGAAGAAGTTCTCTAGCCAGTTGATGAATTTGATGAGCGAACTTTTGGCAATTCTCGCATTTTCTTACATACTTCTGTGTGTCGGCTTGCAAGCATGGCCACCAGTATCCTTGGGAGATAGCGCAGTAGGCTAGAGATCTTCTACCGATATGACTTCCACACATCCCTTCATGGATCTCAAAAAGAAAAGCATTAACTCTGCTTGAATGGACACACTTCAAGTATGGACCGCTGAAGGATTTCTTATACAAGGCACCAGATAGAGAGAGCCAAAACCGCTCAAACTTTACCCGGATTTTGTTTGCTTTTTTCTTGTCGGTCGGCAGAATTCTTTCTTTCAAAAAAAGAATGATGGAGTCTATCCAGGAAGGACCTAGCTCGATGCAGAGAACTTCTTCTTTCTCTGATTTTTTGATGCTAGGTCTTGGAACAAATTCAATCAGGTGAGGGCTAGGTGTTGTCTTGTTGGCCATGGAAGCTAAACCGGTCAACTCATCTGCCCGGCTGTTCCCTTCTCGGCCGGTTTGTTCAACACTTATGGCTTGAAATTTCTTGAGTTGCTCTCTCACCAGAGTTTGGTATTTGGCCATTATGTCATCATTGGCTTCGTATTCTCCGGATACTTAGTTTACAATGAGTTGAGAGTCGCTGTAAACCATCAGCTCATATGTTTTCACTTGGAGTGCACTTTTTAGACCGGCTAACAGCGCTTCGTACTCCTTTTCATTGTTTGACGCAGGGAACCCAAGTGTGATGGAATGTTCGATGGCCAATCCATCTGGTGAGATCAAAACTACGCCTAACCCGGTACCATGTCTGTTTGAAGTGCCATCAACGAAAAGTTTTCACATTTCGCCGATAAAAAGCTTCCAACATTTAGCAGGGTTTTGATATTTTTGAAGGACCAAGCGTTCTGTCCCTGGGTTGCTTGGCTACTCAGCTATCTTCGCTTCAAGAGCGTCGTTGTTAATTGTATCTTGCACAGCTTCTTCTCCCTTTTGTGATGCGGTGTTTCGAGTCCGGAGCACAATAAAGGTTGGGGTAAAACCGGGATCGCTATAAAATGTCCGGTTGTTTCAGAACCCACCAATGCATTGTTAGGTTGTGGTTGTCCTTCAAGTGATGGACTTATGTCCTGGAGTGTAATTTTCGTGTCGCTTTCCATGTTTGTCTCATTAGGAGGGCTGAAGCAGACTGGAGTGGAAGTTGGCTGTGCTATTGCCACAATGCCTACCCCTCTTTGTTCGGTTGCATCAGTAAGATCCACTAGGCAAATAGGTTAAGTTCCTGGTGAGTATTCTGCAACGAAGTCAGCCAATGCTTGTGCTTTGATGGTGGTTTTGGGTTGAAACCTGATGTTGAATTGCCCCAATTCGACTGCTTACTTCAAGATGTGGCCAGAGAAGTCTGCTCACTTGAACAAGGCTTTCAATGAAAATTTCGTTAGCACAATGATTGTATGTGCATGGAAATAATGTGCTAACTTCCTGGAGGCCATCATCAATGCTAGTGTGGGCTTCTCCAGCGGCAAGTATCTTGACTCCACGGGGAGCAAGTTTTTGCTCACATAAAAGATTAGGAGGTCCTGGATGCCTTATGCCCTGACAAGCACCGCACTGATAGCATGCTGGAAGATAGCCAAGTAGAGGTAGAGTTCCTTATCTTGCTTCGGTGTAACGAGGAATAAGGCAGATGACAAGTATGTTTTGAGTGCAGCCAATGCTCTGTTGCATTCTTCGTCCCATGAGAACTTTAACTTTAAAGTTTAGAAGAAAGGACGGCAACGATTTGATGACTGGCTAATAAATCTACTAAGCGGGACTGTTATCTTAGCAAGATGTTGCACGTCCTTTGCTGAGTTTGGCCGCTTTAGCTGTTGTATGGCCTTGATTTGTGATGGGTCTGCTTCAATTCCTCTGTTGGTGACCAAGAAACCCAAGAACTTTCCAGACCCTACTCCAAAGGCACACTTTGCCGCATTGAGACACAACTTGTGTCATTTGAGAATGGTAAACATTTCAGCTAGATCGGTTAGGTGATCAACCTCACATTTGCTTTTGACGACCATGTTGTCGATATATGCTTCCATTATCCGGCCTAATAAGGGGGCGAACATTTTGGTTATCATTCGCTGGAAGGTGGCGCTAGCGTTCTTCAATCCGAATGACATGACCCTATAGCAGAATAACCCCATTGGGATTGTGAAAGAAATAACTTCTTGGTCGGGCTCATGCATGGCAATTTGGTGGTAGTCGCGGTAGGCGTCCAGGAAACTCAGCCTATTGTGCCCAGCGGTGAGGTCTGCCAGTTAGTCGATTTGAGGCAAGGGAAAGCTATCTTTAGGGCAGGCTCGGTTGATTGTTTTATAGTCGACACAAACTCGCTATTTCCCATTCTTCTTTGGCACGACGACAATGTTAGAGATCCACCGAGGGTAGTGCACTTCCTGGATTGTTCTAGTTTCTAGCAAATTCTTCACTTCTTCAGCCACCACTTCGGCATGATGAAGCGCCGATCTCCATGTTCTTTGAATGACTGGCCGGGCATTAGAGAAAATATTGAGTTGGTGACAAACGAAGTTTGGATCAACGCCATGCATTTGCGATGTTTGCCACCAAGAAATTCACTATCTCCAGTCGTTCTTGGGCAGTTAGGGTTGATTCTAGCAGAAAGAACTTCTCCAGATCACTCTCATTGATCCTTACCTCCACTAAGTCCTCGACAACCTTTTCTTCAGCTCTCTTACCCACATCGTCTAGGACACTTTGATCTTCTAGTCCTTCGATCATCTGTACAAAGCCTTTGGTAGCTCGGCTTCCGTTTATGGCCACGACACATTGCTTGGCCATGACTTGATCGCCCCATACTTCTTTTATCATCCCGGTGGCGGAAGGGAACCTCATCACTTGGTAGTAAGTTGACACCACTGCTTGCTTGCCCACAATCAAGTTGTAAGTGGAGGGTACCTTCAATACCCAAAACTTCACTTGCTTAACAATCTCTCCGTCTTTATCGATAGAACGATCTTCCCAACCGGCCACTCTAGTTGTGAATTGAAGCTGACCAGAGGCGAGGTTGCTGGTCCTAAGTCTTTGTCTTCTAGCTTGAGCTGCTTGAAGGCGTTATAGTACATTGTCTTGACTGAGCTACCTTAGTCGATCAAAATGCATTTGACTTCGAACTCTTTGATGCATAGAGTGACCACCAGTGCGTTATTGTGTGGAGTCAGAATTCGCTCCAAATCCTTGTTAGAGAAAGTAACATCTTTCACCTCAATCTTCCTCATCTTTATTGCTGGCTGGACGGATAGTACCTCCCTTATGTACTCTGCCTTTTTTATCATTCCTCCGAGCTCGCATACTTGCGTTGGCTCGAAGATCCCATGAATCACATTGATGACGCCTTGGAGAGGAGTATCCAAGACGGCCAAGCCATTTGGTTCAGCTTGATTTTAGGGTACGGCTTTGATGTGTTCGTCGATATAACGGTCCAAGTGTCCAGCTACTGTTAACTCTTCCAAATGTTGCTTCAAAGGCACACAATCTTCTATGCAGTGCCCTCGCTTGTCATGGTAAGTGCAGCGGTACTCAAGGATGAAGCTTCTTTGTGCATTTTCCAACTTAGTCGGCCACCGGACGTGTGCCTCATCGTGGATCTCGCTAAGTATGTGGTAGATCGGAATCTTGAAGACCGTGATGATGCCTGTTCGGGTGTTCAACTTTTTTTTTTTGGCATCTTTCGCGGCATCGTGGGGGTAATTTGTCTGGTCCGAGTTGCGATTCTTATCATTGCGGTTGTTTCCACGGTTCTGCTCTCTGCCGTAGTTGTTCGAACGGTTTTTCTCCTGTTCGACTGCATGAACCTTGCCTGCGACTCTTTTGTCCGCCGCTATCAGATTCACCTTCGTGGTAGTCGCGGTTGCGTCATCCTCAACCCGGATATGTTCATTGATGCGCTGCATGGTCGTCGGTTGACTCATGGTGAGCGAATCTCTGAGTCTATGTCCGACTGGGAGATCGCACTTGTATTGAGTGATTGCTAGGTTCGTCGGGAAATTAAGAATTTCGTTGAATGTTTACCAATACTTGGTGTTGTATGCCTTCAGTGAGTCGCCCGTTTCCAGCTTGATTCCCAAAAGGTAGTCGACTTCTTTGGGTGTTTTGTTGTTGGTCTTGAATCGCGTCACGAATGCCTCTGCCAACTAGTGCCACCTCTTGATACTTTCCTCCGGCAGCTTCTCGAACCATTTCAAGCCCAACTCACCCAAACTTAATGGAAAAATAAGGCACATGAGTGCATCGTTCCACCTATGCCTTGCCATAACCTGTCGGAAATGGCTTACATGCATGTATGGGTCAGTTTTCCTCGTCATAGAGCATGAACTTTGGCTGATGGAACTCGAGGGGGAGCAGTGTGTTCTTGATCTCTACGGAAAAAGGGTTGGCGTTCAACTTCACCAACTTTCTGTCAGGTGGCGTGTGTACCACCAAGCATGGTGGTGGCATGGCGACCTCTTCACTAGCTCACCCTCTAGGGGCCAACTGCTGCAGTATAGACACCTTTTGCGCTTCCCGTCAGCGAGCTTGCTCCTCCAACATATCCTTCAGGTCTTTCGAATGGTCAGAGTGAGAATATCTCAATGCCATCTTTGGATCTGAGGGGTGGTAACTGTTGTCCTGCGTACGAGATGTCGTCATCGACGCAACGTAGTCTCCAGCTCTGAAGCTTCTCGTGACGGAGAGTGAAGGGGTGCGGTGTCTATTCTGACTGTCAGAACGGCGAGAATGGGCATGTTCACTATGGTTTCTGTCACGACCCAAACCCGCTCCTATGGGTTTAGCATCGTAATCGGCTAGTAATCCGTAGATGGCCTCTTAAACAGAAATGAAATTATTAGGGGTTAGCAGAAGCAAATAACAAATATACAATGTCCATTGAGCTGTGCAGACATATATGGGACAAGAAAAGTTTAAACTTTATATACATATATCATACATCACCCCTACGTCATTACATTTATATAGATAAGACAAAAAGGGACAGCTCTAATTACAGAATAAACAAAAACTTATACTTAAATTACATAGCCATTACCACTTGACATACTTGGAACCTCCATGAGAGGCGCATAGGTTGGCTGACAAGACAGAGTCCAGGCAAACGCCTCTTAAGCCTGGTCATGCACTTGATCACCTACATATATATACAAATACAGTAAGATAGAACCCAGTGAATAACAACAGTGTAAAGGGGTTATGAATGATGTCCTTACAATATTTAAAACAACCCATTATCATCAGCAAATCAGTTTCTCATTTCAAAATCATGTTGTAATCATAGTAGTCATACGTGGTACATCCAATAACAGAATAGTACAGTAGGTCATAAAGACTGAACAGTCAGAATTGATGGCCATGCCATCAATACAGTAAACAGAAGTTCCAAGAATTAGAACTAACGAAGATCTTTGTAACAATAGCAGTAACAGATGCTAAGGATGCCACGAATACAGTTCATAAAACAGGACAATCATTCAATCAGTTAGAAAATAGCATTTCAGAAACAGAGCATTTTATAAGTCAGAAAATACTTATAATTCAAACATATCTTTATAAGGTTGTTACTCACAGATAGCTCCAGAGACAGATCAGATGGACTGTAGCGCGTAACCTACAAAACACATAATAAGTACACATTGAAACACAATATCACTTCCTTGATTAAACCTGATTAAACTTAACTTCTCTTGTTTTTTTCTGTTTAGGTAATCTGAAATTCTACTACGCTTATACCTACTTTCTCAAATAAACCGGGTTCTCATTTCACATATTCTTTCATTACCAAATCTTTCTTTTCTAGATAGTCTAATTTCTTACTTGGTTTCTAAATCAATTACTACTAAATCAATGATTTATTCTTTAACCAACTAATTTACGTTGATTACTAACTTATTAATCTTCATTGAGTCATAATTCTTGCTTAGAAATGTTTCAGAGAAGATGAGATGAAAATATGATCACATGACTCAAAAACCTTCTTAATTTGTCCAAATTTAAATTTAATCCATTTTCTTCATATCAAATCCAATTTCAAACTTACAAATTCTAAAGCATAAATTAAGCTTTCAAAACCCAATTTCATGCTCAAAACCCATGCAAAAACTTCATCAAAACATGAAAATAAATATGAACCATGAACAATCTTTAACTCAATTAAATCAAAACTTCCTTTAATTTCAAAATCAACCTCTCAAATTTCATAAACTCATGATTTTCAAAACTTTTGCTTCAAAGTCATTTATATACCCATTGCATGGATCAAATCCTCAAACAATTCTTGTTGCATATAATTTATAAAACTCAATTCAAGAATAGTTTTCAAAATTGAACCCAAACTAACAAATTTAAAGAATCATAACTCATATTCTTCAACCTAACTTAATTTAACATCCAAAACCCAATTTCCTTCTAATTCCATGAATATAATCTTAAATAATCATTCTCAATCTCAAATATTATAAGATGATTCTACAAAAATCAAACGAAAAATAATTAATTTTTTAAATCAATTTCCAAAGCCATGATTCTAGCTCAATTTCCTTCATTTTCTTCTTAATTTCTTTCAATTTCATGATATTGATTTCAAATTCATCTTTAATTTCAAGTATAATACAAAGATTCTACAAAAATCAAGTATAAATTTCATATCTTAAATTTTAATTTCAGACATTATGATTGATTTTCCTTTAGGTTTTCTTCCTCTCTTTTAATTTTCTTGAGCTTTTCTTTCTTTCTTTACCCCTTTTTTTTTTTTTTCCAAGCAGCTAGCTCTCTCTTTCTGTCTCTCTCTCGGCTCTTATTTCCTCTCTCTCAGCTCCTCGTTCTTGCATCAACATAATCCTCTCACAACAATGTATTTGACTATTCTTACCTCTCCAAGACTTCCGGAGTGATCTTCTAACTTTCTTCTCACTTTGTATTTAATTAATTGAATGGGATTAACTTAGTAAGTAATTATGTATTAACTTAATTAAACCCCACTTAATCTTAACTAATTATAATTAACACTTGATTAGCACATAATTTAATTAATCATAACTAATTACAAATCCCACACAATTTAATTAGCTGAATTAACTTTAATTAAGGCCCAATTAATTATATTTAATTTTTACTAATCTAAATCAGATTTTTAGTCAAACTCCTAAAAAGTTCCAAATATCAAATTAAACTTATTTCCATTATCAATTTTACTTTCTCAAATCATTTAAGCTTTCAATTTCTGATCAGACTCAAAATTTCTGTCAATAAATTACATATTCAAATTGGGCACCTCATAGGTAAATTTAATTCAAAATAATTACAATTCCCAATCCTCATAATTTAATTAACTTCAACTCAGACCCAATTAATCAAATCTTAATTTTATTAAACTGAATCGGATATTTAATTAAACTCTTATATGGTCCAATACTCGAAATTAAAAATTGATTTAACTCATCAATTTCACCTTCTTAAGCCATTTAGGCTTTCAATTTCTTATTTCAAAATAACTCTTTTATAAAATCATATACGAATCAGACCTAATAATATTTATCAATTTCACAATTAAATCAGAATAATAACTAATTAAAATCCAAATCACCTTGATTAACTAAATGTAAAATATTATACGTGGCGGGGTCGTCACAGTTTCCCACTCCAGCGGCGCCTTTTTCCTTCATCTGGCGTTTCATAGCCTCCATCTCCGTCACCATCTTCTTGATAATGGTATGTTGGTCTCTCAACTTGTCTTCCAGGTGCTGAGTGTGTGAATCTCGCGGTCGGCGACGCTTTTCTGGTCTGACAGAGCGCCTAGAACTCCTTGTACGCTTGTCTCATGCATATCTGGGAAGTCCTCGCGCGGAGGTCTTCAAATCAACTATCGTTGGAATGGCTGGCAGGCTATCTCTGCGCCGAATAGACTCTGTGTAATGCCACCGATGGCGGACAGCGGAATGTCGTCGTTGTTCGCCATAGAAGATGACCGGAAAAGCTTGAAGGACAAGATTTTGTCTGTCAAAGTTTTCCACAGATAACGCCAATTGTATGGGGAGCAAATATTCATCGCTCTCCGTACTCCTCGTGTCCAAGCCTCGCTTCACTCCGAATAACCTGAAAATACAATGATGGTGAGCTACCAATCAGGTGGTGGCCGGAATACCCCTCTGACAGTCCAATTAGCACAGTTTTAGAGAGAGAGAAGACAAAAGAGAGAGAGCTCTGATAACCAGGAGGTCTCCGTGTGTAAGTGTTCCAGACCTGTGCATGGAGGCATCGCGCCGTTTATATAGTTTTTGTGCGCACCTCTCTATCCATTCTTCCTTGGACGTGTGGATATGCCCCCATCTTGCCTTTTTCCACGTGTAAGTATAAATACTGCCAAACAATAAATAGTGAAATTGCCTAACGGTATTGACACGTACAGATGACTGAATCTCTTCCTGCAATCCAATCACGCCACATAGCAATTCCTACCGTACTATATTCAGCACGGCGCTACAATTTACCCTTAAGACCGTGTTACCTGTCCAGTCCTGACAAAACTCCAAATATCGGCTCGACTGAGCTCACTAGTTCACAACGAGCTTGTGCTCGGATGAACCTGGTCTATCAAGGACAACTTCTGCCCAATACTTGATCAAATAATCCCCTTAGTCGACCGGATTAGGGCCTCAATCTAGATTATCTTTGATGGCCAAGCTAATCAACTAGTTCGGTCTTCTGCATTAATTCCATCTTCATCTGTCGAGGTACTCGCCTCCTGATCTCGGTGCACAGCAGAACGGCCTAGCCCAGTTTAAGGTATTATCGAAGATACCTTGGTTCAATATCTGAGCTCAATAACTAGCTCAGTGCAAGCTCCAGACCTCAGGCCAGCCCAATTGAACCAATCCGAAACTTTGGCCCAATCCACACCCGACCGAGACAGTTTGATCACATGACCCAAAGATGTGTCGATTCGTGACTAGCTCAGCCCGCCTGTTCGGTGCAAACTTCCCTTACAGTTATGTATTAGTAAAAAGTACTTAGGCTTAGGCTAAATTATATTGACACCTTTGAAATTTTTGTTCAATATAAATTCACTTTTTATGTTTAAAAAATTACATTTTCCTTTCTGAAATTTATAATCTCATAAGATTACAAATTATTCTTGGATTGCTGAGGTCATACTCTAAAATTTTTTAAATGATCATTTTGTCCTTTTTCTTACAATTTCTTTTTCCTATTGTCATGATTATATTGTACAACTTTTCATTATTAAATTATACCTGAACATATTCTTATTTAGCTATAATATACAAACATAAATTTTATATAAAATTTTCAAACACAATGATACACCTTAATGGTGACCTTTCACTTTAAAACAAAATGCCCATAAACATGATTTATTTTTACAACATCGCTATCACAACATTTTTATAATATTTTTTGTATAAATTTTTATATATGAATAGAACTTTTCATTTTTATTCCACTATTATTTTTCTTTCTTATCTATTCACCCATATTTATTACAGTATAAATACCGTCATTCAAATTTATTACAGTATTATTGAATTTTTGTATTTTTGTATTTTTTTTTTTTTATATTTGGTGAATTTAAAAAAAATTACAAAATACTATACTTTCTAGGTATATCTAGATTAAGTGTATCTAAAAAATAAAAAATAAAAAATTATTTAAAATAATAAAATAATTCAGTAAAAATAAAAAAAATACGAAAAATAAAAAAATTCATTTTGTGTGTGTGTGTGTGTGTGTGTGTGTGTGTGTGAGAGAGAGAGAGTTAAACTAAAGAAGATAACTGTTATTTCTGTTGAAATAACATGAACAAAATATCAATAGTATTTTATTATTTTATATGTATAAAGGCTAATGAGCGTAATCTGATAGAAGGGTAAGTATAATTTTTCAAACATGAGGAAGAAATCTTTATTAAACGGAAACCTCAAAGGGTGTCGGTGTAATTTACCCTCATATTGTATACAAACATAATATTCACAAGAAGATATATGCACCTCAATGTACAAATAGGATAATAAAATTCAGATTCTCTCCCTTACATTAATAAAACGGAGATGTCTATTTCATTATTAATGGTTGTGAACGAGTCATATTAACATATTTAATAGTTAAATTCAAATTAATGTAACAGTTCTAGTTGGATGACTTTGAATTTTAACTGTATGTTACAAGTTTATGCATTAAAATGAAGACCTCAATTCCAAACATGTTTGTATAGGATCTAAATCCATATGTACATCGTACACAAACATATGTATTCACACATATCATGTATAAATTTGTTCATTCACTATTACAGTGAAAAATAAATAAGAAGAGAGAGGTATCGCTCTGCATTTTAGGGCAGAGGTTAAGGAGAAGGTAGGAATAATTAAGATATTTTCAAACAAAATAAATGTTAGACATAAGTAAACTTGGTTAATTGACTTATTGGTCAGCTAACATAGAGTGATTTATATAACATAAGTAAAAAAAATTAGAAGTGTAATTTACCCTTTAAGAAATCATATAATAATCACCGCAATTTTTACCAAACAAGTTTTTGACGAAGAAAGAGTTTCATTATTTTGAAATTAACTTGGGATTCTATGACAACTTTCCGCTCTTATAAGCAACAGTCTGAACTTATTTTACTAGGCACATCACCTAATTATTCATTTCACTTCTTGATAAAAGTAGGATGATTATCAAGCCTCGACACTGCCTTTAATTTTTGATAATTACAAATTGATATTTCAAATTTTCACCCAATGGTGTTAAACTAAATAAATAAGAATAAAGTAACGTTCGATGGCATGGGAGTATTGTCAGTTTAGTCTCACCATTGGATTTTTTTTTTTTTTTTTGATAACTGGTGTTCAAGTCAACTTACGCATATCTCGACTAATCCCATGGTTATGAAATTAACGACTAGACAAACTTCTAGTGACCTCTTGGAGTAATTCAAATACAATGGTATTTTAAAGGACAATTTATCTGTTTTATTGAACCATTAATCTATCAAATACAGACTTAATTGCTTATAGTTTAGTGAACATCTTGCAATTGACTGGCCATGCATTATCTTCTAATAATTATTTTTGTTGGATTATAACATAGTGACCTCATTAACTGCACATTACTTTTGTTTGGGAACGAAGTTTCAATGGCATCGTATTTATGCTATTTGTATTGTGTTAGTATTTTTAATGGGTTCTTTAAAAGACGCTTCTTTGCTATTATAGTTATTTTTATTCTATTTTACTTCCTCCAACAAGCTAGTTACTACACTATCCATATTAACAATTTTTTTCCTAGCTAGTTACATTTGGAAGGTCTTGGGAGGCTTTTTAAATAGTTTGAATAAATAGGTAAAATAAGAGTAGCATTAGAGCATGGAGATAAAAAATTATTTAGGTAAAAAAAAGAACATTCCTTTATTGTACTTTAATTAGTGAAAAATAAAGAGTAGCGGTTAACTTCATTATGTATTTTTCAAAGGGACATATTGTTTCCTATTATTTTAAAAAATAAAATTTTATTAAAATGATTTATATTTTTAGGAATATCATTATCACATCATCTTTATTAATATATGTATATATATTAGGTAGTTTCGGAGTACCATGTGATATTATCTATGTGGTGCTTCCGACAAATGAAATACACTTTGCGGATCATTCTTTGTTTATCAAGTACCTAATGAAAGTGCTTCAGTATGGTCTCACCCATAATGGTTGAGAGCACAATGTGAACAGTACCATAACGAACTACTAAATATTTATCCATTCTTGTATGGTATTTTATATGTGGATCATACAAGACATTGTTTTTTTCCCAATAATTTTTCTTCCGGGCATGTGGAATAGTTGGTAAAAAAACTTGAGCCATTGGTTTTGATAAGATAGAATATATTCTTGTATGTAAACACATAATAGCAGCTACAATAATGACTCTCCATTTTGTTACCCTCAATTGTGAATTCATTCTAAAACCAATCAGACTTTCACTCTCATACTTTTCTTGGTTTGTTTGTGTCTTTCTCTAAATCTGATATAATATTGTTTCTTGCTCCCTTATTTTCACTAGGGAAACAATGCCTATAGGCGAAATCTTTCTCGCTGCTTTCATTCAGGTGTTGTTTGAGAAGTTAGCCTCAACTGTCCCACTGAAGTTTGCTCGTCGGGAGCAGGTTCATACTCTATTCAAGAAATGGAGTGGAGAACTAGTTGAAATTCAGGCATTCTTAGATGATGCGGAGGAGAAACAAATAGAAAATAAAGCTGTGAAAATGTGGCTTGAGGATCTCACAGACCTGGCTTATGATCTGGATGACATACTGGATGAATTTGCCACTGAAGCTTTGCGGCATAAGTTAATGGCGGAGTCTCAAGTAGCTAGCACCAGCAAGAGCAAGCTACGGGCCATGATACCTACATGTTGTAAAGGATTCAATCCAACAACTCTTTTTTCTGATTTTACAAGGAGTTCTACTTCAAAGGTAGATGAAATCACTACCAGATTGCAAAGTATTTTTGAAAGAGGAAGTCGACTTGGTTTACAAAAGATTTTTGCAGGAGAATCTGCTAAAGCTTGGCATAGACCACCCTCCACATCATCAGTGATACATGAACATTGCATATATGGCAGGGATAAGGAGAAAAAGGACATAATTGATTTTCTCCTTGGAGATGAGTCAAATGATAGCAAAGTCGGCGTACTTCCCATAGTAGGTATGGGCGGGCTTGGCAAGACCACCCTTGCACGGATGGTATACAACGATGAAGTGGTGGTCAATCATTTTGATTTGCAAGCATGGGTCTGTGTTTCTGATGAGTTTGATACTATGAGAATATCAAAAGTAATTCTTGAATCTATTACTTCCAAGGCTTGTGAATTTCAAGATTTGAATCAAGTTCAAGTTCAGCTAAAGCAGAATTTGATTGGAAAGAAGATTTTAATCGTTTTAGATGATGTATGGGACACGAAAAACAGGGATTGGAACATTTTGAAGGGCCCCTTTAACAATGGAGTCTCAGGAAGTAAGATAATTGTAACAACTCGTGACAGAGATGTTGCATCGATTATGGGAACTGTTCAAAACCATTTGCTAAAGTATCTATCGGATGATGATTGTTGGTCAGTGTTTGAACAACATGCCTTTGGGAAAAGAAGCATGAATCCAAATCCTGAATTGGTGTTTATTGGTAAGAAAATTGTGGGAAAATGTAAAGGTTTGCCTTTGGCTGCTAGCACACTTGGTGGCCTTTTAAAATGCAAAGAAACAGACAATGATTGGGAAAATGTATTGAATAGCAAAATATGGGATTTAACTGAGAAAGACAATGAAATTCCCCCAGCTTTGAGATTAAGCTACCATCATCTCCCTTCACATTTGAAGCGGTGCTTTGCATATTGCTCTATACTGCCAAAGGACTATGAATTTGAGGAGGAGGAGTTAATCTTCTTGTGGATGGCAGAAGGCCTTCTTCAGCAACAAAATGGAAATAAGCGAATGGAAGATTTAGGAGTTGAATACTTTCGTGAATTGCAGTCGAGGTCTTTTTTCCAACCATCAAGTGGTGGTGAAAGCTCGAAATTTGTGATGCATGACCTTATCAATGATTTGGCTCAGTCAGTTGCAGGATATACTTGTTTTAGATTGGAGGATAAATTGAAGGATAAGGAGCAATGTAGAAAATTGAAGAGTGCTCGACATTCATCTTACATGCAAAGCCAATTTGACGCAATCAAAAAGTTTGAAACTTTTTATGAAGCCGAGAATGTAAGGACCTTCTTACCCTTGTCCTTTGATAAATATGGATCTTGTTATTTGACGAGCAATGTTCCCCTTAATTTGTTGCCAAAGATGAAACGCTTAAGGGTGTTGAGTTTGAATAGATATGAAATTGGCGAACTTATTCCAAAATCAATTGGAGATTTGAAACATTTGCGATATCTTAACTTTTCCTACACCAATATCAAAACAGTACCTGAATCATTAGGTACCCTATACAATCTACAAACTTTGATGCTAAGAGGTTGTCGAGAACTGAAGAAATTGCCTGCGGACATGGGAAACCTAATCAACCTACGTCATCTCGATATGATTGATTCAAAGTCCTTAGAAGAAATGCCACGAGGAATTGGTAAGTTGACAAGTCTCCAAACACTATCCAATTTTATTGTTATGAAAGACAATGGGTTTCGGATAAGTGAGTTGGGGAACTTGATTCATCTTGGAGGGAAACTTTGCATATCGGGAATAGAAAATGTGGTTGATCCTCTGGATGCAAGAGGGGTGTGTTTAAATGACAAGCAAGGTATAGATGTGCTAACAATGGTATGGAGTAGTGAGAGCTTGGATGGTTTACGAAATGAAATGGTTGAAACAGAAGTACTTGACATACTACAACCTCACAAGAAGCTGAAAGAGCTCTACATCAGAGGCTACCATGGTAGGAGATTTCCAATTTGGACAGGAGATCCTTTGTTCTCCAAAATGGTGTGCATGAAGTTACAAAATTGTAAAAATTGCACTTCCTTACCGCCACTTGGACAACTACCCTCTTTGAAAGACCTTCACATTGAAGGAATGAGTGGTGTAAAAGATGTGGGTTGTGAGTTCTATGGGCAGCATTGCGCCAAACCTTTTCCGTTACTCGAGACTTTAAGTTTTGAGAATATGTCAGAATGGGAGGATTGGTACATTTTTGGAATTGACAAGGAAGTTCAAACCTTCACTCGTGTTAGTAAGCTCTCCATCGAAAAATGTCCCAAACTTGTGGGAATGTTGCCGAGTAATCTTCCTTGCCTCAAAACTCTTGAGATTAAAAATTGCCCGCAGCTGCTGGTTGAAGCTTCTAGCCTTGTTCTCCCGTCACTCACCTCCTTGTCCATGAGTAATGTTCGGCTTCCAAGCCTTCCAGTGCTCCTTGAGACATGTAACGTGCTTGAACCCAGTTCCCTTACTTGCTTGAAAATTAGAAATGTTTCAATCCCTGAGTCCCTGTGCAATCCAAGCATAGATGATGAAGTGATGTTGGCAAATGCAATGTCTAAGCATCTGAGTTCAGTAACTTCCTTGAGCATTAGGATGATTCAGAAACTTGCATTATTGCCAAAATGGCTTACCCAGGGGCTTAAAGGACTGAAAGAATTGAACATTTCTTGGTGTGACGAACTCACAACACTGTGGCAGAATGAGGCGGGACTACAACACAGTCTCCTTGCCTTGCAAAGATTGATAATTGTTTGTTGTCCGCAACTTGTTTCATTGTTTGAAGAAGACGAGGATGTAGAAAACGAAGGGCAACATCAACTTGAGTATCTATCTATAAGTAATTGTGAAAAGCTGGAGAAACTGCCACGGGGGCTACATACCTTCACTTCTCTTCGAGAGATGTGTTTTCTTTGTTGTCCAAGTCTGGTATCTTTTTCAGAGACGGGCTTTCCGCCTAGCCTAAAAGTACTTCGGATTGTTGTATGTAAGGCTCTGCGGTCCTTACCTGGGTGGACAGCGCACGATTCTAATCTGGAGTCCTTGGAGATAGACGGGTGTGATAATCTGGAGTCCCTTCGGGAAGAATGGGTCCACCACCCCCCAACAAAACTGTCATCATTGGTTATAAAAAATTGCAAAAAACTAGAATCGGTCCCTAGTTTATGCAACAACAGCCTCCTCGCTTCCCTTGAATTTCTGTGGATAGAAAGTTGGCCTGCAGGAGGAGGAATAGTCTCGTCCTACATTCTAGAGAAAGGGAATTTCCTCACCAACCTCACTTTTCTTAGCATCGCGAATATGAAGATTGGTAAGCCCCTATCAGAGTGGGGTTTGCACAGATTCTCCTCTCTTAGAACTATTGCTCTTGAAGGCCCAAGTAACGTATCATCATCATCATCAGAAGAAGAAGAAGAATATTATTCGGTGTCCAGCTTTCCAGTAGATGGGATGTTGCTGCCCACCTCTCTGATGTCTCTGGTCATTTGGAATTTCCCAAATCTGGAGAAGATATCTTCTTCCATGGAGACCATTCAAAACCTCACCGTTATTCAATTCAGAAATTGCCCTAGGCTCGCATCTTTTCCCGAGCAAGGAGGGCTGCCTCCCTCGCTTTTGGAACTTGAATTCGACGAATGTCCAATAATGAAACGGCGGTGTGAAAAGGGGAAAGGCCAATATTGGCCCCTCATAGCTCCCATTCCTAAAGTCACCATAGAAGGCAGATACATCTTTGAAGAGGAAGGGGAAAGGCGAATCCGGATCCTCCGTCGCACTGTCCTGTCGCCCTCCAAAACGACGTCGTTTTGGAGGATTTTTTTTTTTTTTTTTTTTTTCTTTTCTTCTTCTTTCTTTCTTTGTCTCTCTCTTTCTGCTGATGGGTTTCAGTTGTTGAGGCTGTTTCTTCTTCACAACACAGAGAGAGGCACCAAACCCATTTTCTTCTTCTTTTTGTTTCTTTCTCTCTCTCTCTCTCTCTCTTTTCACAAAAAATCACCCAAACTAAATATATCAAAATTATTATTTTATTATTTTTATCAATGCTAACAGTGTCGCATCTCCTCATCTCATCACAACAGAGCCTGTTGTGTATTACTTATAATATACATATATATATATATATATATAAGAGACGGTTTGCTGCTTGTGGCTTGCTATTTTTTTTTCTTATTTTTCCCTTCGTTTATTTTCAAATTGTTATTGTCCTTTAATTTGGTTGGTGAAACATGTAATTATGCAAATATTATTGGTCAATTATGCAACATAAATTTTTTATTTTTTAACAAATTATAAATACACCCATAAAATTTGTTTAAAATATGAATCAGTCCTATAATACTAGAAATTATAATTATCGTTTCTTATAAATTTTAATTTAACACAATATTCAAGAAAAAATTAGTCATTTGTATTTACATGTATTTTCTTCTGCTTCTTTATTAGTTCAATGAATTATCTTAGTAGTTTTGTTTAGATGAGAGAATTATCTTAATATTTGTTTTATATTTATGTGTTGAGAAAAGTTACACAGGTAATTTTTTTTTTTTTTATAAATTCGGAAGAAATGTTAAAGTCTTATAAATTCACCCAAAATAATATATTAATAGAATTGGAGTCTATATCATTAGATGTATAATAAATCAAAAAATAATACATATCATACCACATAATTCTATCATATATATAAATATGATTTATTCTGTTCAATTTCATAGAATAATATTTTAATTTTAAAAAATTATCAAAATACAAAGCTTAAATAGACTTAAATTATCAAAACTTATATATAGAAGGGGAGGTTGGGCTATGTTATTTTATTTTATTTTTTATCATTACAGTTTTCCCTTCTAAATGTAAAAAATCACAAGCATTGAATTTGAAGGGTTGAAATTGAAAAAAATTAAAAAAAAGAAGTATTTGAGATGATTTTTTTTTTCCCCATCAAATTTGATAAAAAGAAAAAAAATTGGGATAAGAGAGGAAATTTTTAAAGATTTTGATGTAAGGATTGGAGTATTTCATATTAAATCAAAAGTGGCAGTTTATTCAAATTTGGAATCAAAGAAGATGAAAAAATTGGTGAAGGATTGGTGATGCTCTAACTTGATGAAAGTTGAAGATGAAGAGGCCAAATTAATTTCTTATATATATATATATTATTGAAAAACAAGGGAATTTCATTTCAAGTGTTCTCACTGTTGGTCTCTTGCCAACCAACCACTGCATTCTTCTTCATAGAGGGGTTTTTGGGTCTATTTATTTTTAGTTCGGAATTTAAGGTGGTTTTGTATGCTGCCTATTTTTTTATGTTCTTTATTATCTTTTCCCCTTGTTTATTTATTGATTGTAATGATTCACATTATTATTCATAAATTCTTTTGTTTTTTGATAAAAAATAAAAATCATATTGCAGAATGGTAATTTGTTTTCTCACTTTAACACCCCAGACATAATCAGGATCACATGCCCAATCACAATAATCAACCATATCTTTCTTTTTCTTTCTTAATTTTTGGGTCGGAGCATCGATTACTTACCTAGAATTTATGTGTTTTCACCATGAATAATTGGTGTCTTTTTGCTTCATCTACATATGTTGTTTGATCTCCGTTTTGTGGTAGTCACTAACCCAATTACTTTTCAATTTTCAGCAATTTTTATTATTATTATTTTCCCTGTGGTGTTTTAAGGTTTTAGTAAAAGTTGTTCAAGGTGTAAGTTTCGGTAGATGCGTGTCAAATGTTTATTTGTCATTGTCGTTATTGTTTTCATTTCCAGGTTCAATACATTCATTTATCTGCTTTCCCCCAGCTACCGCTATTCTTGGGAAACCAAAAGCGCTACCAAAGGATGGTATCAACTCTTTCAATCATTTTCTGCTTCGTCCAGTGAAGTAAATGTTGCATCTGATTTAAAGAAATGTTGCATTTTGTTGAAGACCTAAAGAATGCAGTGGCTTGATGATTCTGTATTGTTGTCGTTTTTTTTTTTTTTTTTTTTTTTGCTTTCTTGGTGAACCAGGTTGCTTCTTTCATCATACTGTATTTTCTGCTATTGCTTTTGTACGTGTCATATATAAAAGCTCAGTGGTAAATTGACTGGTTTTATGCTGATGCTACTGTTGTTGCTTCTTTAGTTTTCTAGACTTTCTGTGCAGCTATTGCTATCTTCTCATGGTCTGTATGTTGTATATGTTGTACATATGTTCATGTCAGATGTAAACAATGCCTAGATTGGCTAAATGGTATTGTCCTCATCTTTTGCTTGCTTTAGACAATTTCCATCCTTGTTTGTATTGCCCATGTATGCTCCTTGTATTATGTATTTACTTTTGATCTTTGGTTTATATTGACTTCCCAAAAAAAAATTGAAGTTTTGTTCATCAATTAATCTGAGTGTTGAAATTTGATTCGTATTGTTTGGCTTTAGTTACACTCAGCTTCTTTTCACATTTTGCAGCAATGATTGCTAGATGTCCTTTTTAGGTTATTCAATTGAGTTTTTCCGAGAGAGTGAGTGAAGGGGCAAACTAAAGATTGAAGTATCTAAGACTTGCAAGTTCTGCTGAGGTGATGTCCACCTGAAGAATTTTTTTTCTAAAAGAGATGGGTGAAAAGATTTCACCTTCTAAACTCAATCATATGAACAAAGTTACTGCATAAATTAGTAATTTTGCGTCTGAAATGGCAAAGGAAATTTGAGAATACTTTTTAATCTTTCAACAACCTCCTTAGTCCTGCCTATTGTAAGTTTAATGCGAGTCTTCTCAAGACAAATCAAGCCAATAAACATTGAATATTAACCCTTTGACTATAATTATAGTGAGCATAATCTCATATGATGAAAGATTTATTACATAGATTTATGGTTCTGGGTAGTTCTAATCTAAAAATTGAGAATGAAGCTCTCTTGATTAAGTGGTGGTGGAGGTTTGCATCTGAGCCAAATCCCCTTCGGAAAAGAGTGATTTTTGAAAAGTATAATTGGGACAACAAGAGATGAGATATTTCATTGCTTAAAGGATAATGCAATTTTATTTATTTATTTATTTGTCTTCTGTACATGTCCCTATTAATGTGCTACTGAAATTGGGGAAATGGAATGAGATTTCTCTTTTTGTTTGATAAATGGGTGTCTGATGTAACAAAGATGGTCTCATTAATGATTTCATCATTATGTGTATCTCACATACGAAGACTTTGTTTGTATGGGAGGAGGAGGAAGGCCATCATAGGTTACTGCAAATGCTGCCACATATTGATCAGCTTAATGCCAATCAATGGATCAATTAATTTGGAGGAGTGATAAAAAGAAAAAAATTGGGATACGAGAGGAATTTTTTAAAAGATTTTAATGTAAGGATTGGAGTATTTCATATTAAATCAAACCTTTTATTCAAATTTTTGAATTTGAAAAAATTGGTGAAGGGTTGGAGATGCTTTAACTTGATGAAAATTGAAGATGAAGAGGCCAAATTAATTTCTTAAATATATATTAGTTTTGCTAAGCAATCTCTTTCTAATTATCCCTTCCCCTTGTTTATTTATTTTTTTGGGTAGGTACCCTTTGTTTATTTATTGATTGTAATGATTCATATTATTATTCATAAACTCTTTTTGTTTTCTGATAAAAAATAAAAACAAAAATAAAAATCATATTGTAGAATGGTAATTTGTTTTCTTACTTTAACACCCCAGACATAATCAGGATCACATGCCCAATCACAATAATCAAGCATATCTTTCTTTTTCTTTTTTAATTTTTGGGTCGGAGCATCGATTACCTACCTAGAATTTATGTATTTTCACCATGAATAATTGATGCCTTTTTGCTTCGTCTACATATGTTGTTTGATCTCCATTTTGTGGCAGTCACTAACCCAATTACTTTTCAATTTTCAGCAATTTTTCTGCTTAAGTGGTGGTGTCTGTGGATGACAGAGTGGTTTAATGGTTCTTTAATTTTGAAATTCTATTTCTTTCTTTCCACTCTTCCAAAGCTCAATGTAAGCATTATCAAATCTAACTCTGTATCTCAAATATTCTTTCTTTCTTTTTCTTTTTTTCTTTTTTTGTAAAATTGTTTCTCCACCTGTGATTTTGAACTGATGAAGCAGAACATAAGTGAGGTTTGTCAAGTTTTTAAATTCCTGACCTCATTTATTTGGTAGACCCATCAAATAATAGCTTGTGACATGATTTTCATCTTGTTCATTGAAGTCCAAAAGCAGACGAGCAAGTTCTCTTTTGTAGGTGTAGCTTTTAAAATGGATTCTGCTTCAAACTCTACTTTTAAATCAACATTGGAATATGTGAAGTGCAGCACCTTTGCTTGCATCACACACATACCACTATATTGGGCATACTTGTGGTTATGCATGTACAACTAAAACAATTTTTTTTAAATGAAAAAAAGAATTGAAGTATGGATTGCACAAATATTGTTTCATCATGTTGGTTGTACAAAGTGTTTGTTTGCTTTTATACCAATGTTTATTTTCTATTGTCCTACCTCACACCTCCTTTATACGGCTTTCATTAATAACAATTCTTCACATAAAGTAAATGAGCCGGTTGATCCATTATATATCCTAAACGTTCTTCTTATTTCTGCCATTAATTGCTACTACCATATATGAACTGCTTTTTAACCAATGTCAAGATTTTTCTCAGTTTATGTTTTCTTTTTTGTTGAGAGAGAGAGGCAATGATAGCAGGTATCAATAAATGTGATACAATGATTTTGGCCATTGTTCACATTTATTTATCAAATTTTCAATAAATTTAAGCTGGTTATTAATTCCATTTAACTTATGTACTATGTAATTCAAGGCTCATCTTTATGGCCGAACAAATGATGAAAATTGTAAGCTTTTTTTGAAAAAATTGAAAACACCAAAGCATGTGACATGGTTCTACCTGACGTTTTTCCTGTATTTCATTTGATAGAGATTGTATCTTCTCATGATTATTGTAGAAACTTCAAATTTTACCATAGGTTACGGATATGGCTATGCGCTTAGTTGCTTACACCGACTCCATTGTTCATATTTGATATCATCATGTTTAGGCATTGTGCATCTCTATATCTTTTAGTGACATATAATAACTTCTTTTGGTATATGGTTAGTCTTGCTCTGATTTTTGCATTACTTGAAGCTTATGCAAATAATAGTTTTATGATGAAATGCTTTTTTCTTCCCGTCAAAGATTCATAGACTATTTATTTTAGTGCTGTCATCATTCACCATAAGTTTGTTGCTAACAACTCTTTTATTTTATTTATTATTTATTTATTATTATTATTATTATTATTTTCCTTGTGGTGTTTTCAGATTTTAGTAAAAGTTGTTCAAGGTGTAAATGTCATCTATGCCAACTAAACGTTATTTAGGTTTCATGTGGTTTAAGTTTTGGTAGATGCTTGTCAAATGTTTATTTGTCATTGTTGCTATTGTTTTCATTTCCAGGTTCGATACATTCATTTATCTACTTTGCCCCAGCTACTGCTATTCTTGGGAAACCAAAAGAGCTACCGAAGGATGGTATCAACTCTTTCAATCATTTTCTGCTGCGTCCGGTGAAGTAAATGTTTTAAAGAAATGTTGCATCTTGTTGAAGACCTAAAAAAGGTTTGATGAATCTAGATATGCAGTGGCTTGATGATTCTGTATAGTTGTTGTTGTTTCCTTGCGTGTTGCTTTTTTGTTTGTTTGGTTTTTTGGTTAACCGGGTTGCTTCTTTTATCACACTGTATTTTCTGCTGTTGCTTTTGTATGTGTCATATATAAAAGCTCAGTGGTAAATTGACTGGTTTTATGCTGATGCTACTTTTGTTGCTTCTTTGGCTTTCTAGCCTTTCTGTGCAGCTATTTCTATCTTCTCATGGTCTGTATGTGATATCTGTTGTACATATCTTCATGTCAGATGTAAACAAGGCCAGGATTGGCTAAATGGTATTGTCCTCATCTTTTGCTTGCTTTAGATGATTCCTATCCTTGTTTGTATTGCCCATGTATGCTCCTTGTACTATGTATTTACTTTTGATCTTTGGTTTATATTGACTTCTCAAAAAAAAATGAAGCTTTGTTCATCAATTAATCTGAGTGTTGAAATTTGATTCGTATTGTTTGGCTTCAGTTACACTCAGCATCTTTTCACATTTTGCAGCAATGATTGCTAGATGTCCTTTTTAGGTTATTCAACTGAGTTTTTCCGAGAGAGTGAGTGAAGGGGCAAACTAAAGATTGAAGTATCTAAGACTTGCAAGTTCTGCTGAGGTGATGTCCACCTGGAGAATTTTTTTTCTAAAAGAGATGGGTGAAAAGATTTCACCTTCTAAACTCAATCATATGAACAAAGTTACTGCATAAATTAGTAATTTTGCGTCTGAAATGGCAAAGGAAATTTGAGAATACTTTATAATCTTTCAACAACCTCCTCAGTCCTGCCTATTGTAAGTTTAATGCGAGTCTTCTTGTCAAGACAAATCAAGCCAATAAACATTGAATATTAACCCTTTGACTATAATTACAGTGAGCATTCTCATATGATGAAAGATTTATTACATAGATTTATGGTTCTGGGTAGTTCTAATCTAAAAATTAGGAATGAAGCTCTCCTGATTAAGTGGTGGTGGAGGTTTGCATCTGAGCCAAATCCCCTTCGGAAAAGAGTGATTTTTGAAAAGTATAATTGGGACAACAAGAGATGAGATATTTCATTGCTTAAAGGATAATGCAATTTTATTTATTTATTTATTTATTTATTTATTTATCTTCTGTACATGTCCCTATTAATGTGCTACTGAAATTGGGGAAATGGAATGAGATTTCTCTTTTTGTTTGATAAATGGGTGTCTGATGTAACAAAGATGGTCTCATTAATGATTTCATCATTATGTGTATCTCACATAGGAAGACTTTGTTTGTATGGGAGGAGGAGGAAGGCCATCATAGGTTACTGCAAATGCTGCCACATATTGATCAACTTAATGCCAATCAATGGATCAATTAATTTGGAGGGGTGATCCATCAGGTAACTTCTTAGTAAAATCTTTACATAACCTGTTTGCCTCATCTGGAGGTTGTATTATTCCTACAATAGAGTTTATGTGGAAAAACATTGCCCCCTTTAGAATTGTTGTTTATTGGTTAAAATGAATGCTCTAGATGAATCCTGTTCTGGGCTCTGTTATAGTTGTCAGAATGAGTCAGAGTCAATTTGATCATCTCTTGTTACCGTGTAGGAGATCATGGAAATTTGGGGTGATCGTTTGTCTTGGTGGGGAATGAAATGGGTTTGTTCCTAATAACTTTTGAAGCATTTTTCACCCCCAAACTATACCACACAACAGCCTGCACAAACATGAGCACAAAAGCAAGATTTAAACAAGAAGATATGAAGACTAATTTGTGTTCAGGATCTAAAAGGTCTAGTAACATGAGGTAGTTTTAGTTCATTAGAATTAAAGTGGACCATAATAGTTATTCTATCAAAATGTTCGTTATCATATTTAGTTTACTTAAAAAATGTTAAAAAATATAATGTAAATGAAATGAGGAATGAACATTTCATTCTATTATACTTTTATTCTAATGAACCAAACATAGAACTAATGTTACATTAAACTCTCTTAAGGTTCAAATTCACATAACACTTAATTACATTTTTATCAAAAATTGTTAATCAGATGAATAAAAAAATGATATTGCCATGTACACTAATCAAGATAACTTTAGCTTTGCTAAAATAAAGGTCGATGTAATTATGTTAAAACTGGAGGTCTTATTATATTTTTTTCAAAAGCTTAGGCGAGGATAATGTAATTTTCCCAATCATATAATTTTCATTATTGGATTAATTCAGTTTTTTCATAGATATTCTATACATATAGGCCTAAAAAATAAATGATAATCAAAATAAAACCAATGATGGGCCCAAAAGTTCGGACTGGACCGATCGAGTCCAAATCTTGGACTGCAAGCAATTTAATGGATAATTTGGTGAAAAATATCACACAAAATTGAAATGACTGTTACAAAATTTAGTGGCTAAGATCCCTTGGTTTAGATTTTTTGAGAGTTAAAGGACACATTGTAAATTAATCAAAGGTGTTATTTGGTGCAATAGTAAGTTTAAAAATTGATAATGCAAAAGTAGAAATTGAAAGCACTCTTCACTCGACGTTTAAAAATTAATTTTTTTAATTTTATAGTAAACTATCAACAGAAACTATACCAAATAATCTCACATATTTAGAAGTTGTGGACTGTTTTATCCTTCCATTTGTGGATAAAGTGTCGAGAACCATAAAATACACAAGCATTAATGAGGTCAAAACCTCCATGGCAGATCACAATCAACATCAATTAGCTGGGCATATACTCTTGTTACCAATTGTTACAATTCCTGTAGGACAGACATGCTTTCTTACCCATTTAGACAGTTTAAAAAAGGATTAATAGTTCATAAACTTTGGCTATTATGTTATTTTGATCCTTATAATTTTAATTGGATCAATTTTGATCCCAATTTTTTTATTTTGTCTTAAATTGGTCCAATTATTTATAATTAGTAGCATTTTTTTTTTATATTATAAATGTGCACATGGGCATCATGTGTTATACTTTTAGAAGTAAAATTAGAAACTTAATCAATTCGGTAACTTAACTTCAACCAATTAAATGATTTGTTTTTCGTCAAAAACCCTAACGACGTTATCAATTAAACCAAATTGATGCAAAATTTAAAAATGAAGGGTTAAAATTGAGCTAATTAAAACTGTAAGGACTAAAATGACACAAGTAACAAAATATATGGACTACCGGTATAATTTGTCATTTAAAAAAATGTGTGTAATGGTTTTGTAATGCTGGTGGTGAAATTTTAATGTTATTAACACACTAAAATTAACTCCAATAGATTGGCATGGTGGTCAAAGCATGGTATCTGGGGTGTAATATTTTTTTGTGGTCAGTTCATATGGGGCTTTGCCTCAATTTTAATTGGAGCCCCGACCAGTGAACGGTGGAATTGATCTGTTGGATTAGTCGGTCCATTAGGCCAAAAATCGAATTATCACAAAAACTAACACGCTAAAATTTTATTTTTTTAATATTGTTATTTTATTATTTTGATAAAAAAAATTAATATATCCACTGATAATAGGTAATTTTGATAAAAATTATTTTGTATAAAAATTTCCATCAACGATGCTAGACGGAAGTTGTTTTGTTACTGTTTAGGTAAGGTTAACACTCTAAAATTTTATATATATTCAAATATTATATACAATACACGTAAAGACATATTTGTAAAAATCTCAACATTCATGCATTATTTTCCATTTATTCCCTTAATAAAATCTCAACATTCACGTATTAACACTTCTATACTTTCTTGTTTTTCTTTCCTCGAAACTATCACAAACCTCAAAATATACTTTCCATTAAACCAAAGAACTAAACAATAAAAAAGAATTGAAAGTGAATTAAATACACATCCATGCTTCCTAGGTCCACACAATATTCTTTTCTTTTTTTAACCTAAATGAAGTGTGAAAAAAAAAAAAAAAAAAAAAAAAAACCTGCTCTACTCTTACTTGCGTGTCTTCTTCTTTTCCATGTAACGCATAACAGCGCTGCTCCTACTAGTTGAAGGAAATGAACTTGCAGGACACAATGAAGGCAGCTTTCCCATGATAACCATTGGAGAAGCACCAGTCTTGATGATCTGCAGCACTACTCTCCACGCCAAGACCAAAAAATGAGATGCTGGAATGGGCTTGCATTGCAAAGCAAAGGTTTGGATCAGTTTTAGAGCTTATCACGAAATCAGCAGATGCCGGATTGCTGATAGCCGGCTGCATTGACTTAACTAGTCCAATTGATGACCCCTGGGGAAAACAAACAACATTTGATGATAAGTGCATTTTAAATCAGATGTAAACTCATAAATAACAAGGGGTTTCGGTAGTACTTCAATGAGAGAAAGCATAAGCGTTTATTCAGACACTCCAGCAGAAATATTTGATGACATACATGCAAGCGTGAAATGTTTGCTAGAACATGATTGACAGGTGTTGAAAGGAGAGGAGAGTTGTTTATGTCAGTTTGGCAAGCAATAATCATGTTAGAAATTCAATGCTTCCTCGTGCTATCCATGCAAAATCATTCAAGTGTTTATGCAAAGAAATCATTACGTACTCCACTCCAATGACAAATGGAAAACCACAGGGCACTTTTTGAAAACAAACGCACACTCACAGATAAAAAAAGAATCAAGATGCATGGCCAACAATATTAAATATTATTGCCCATTATAATTCGCATCCCAATTCCAGAAATCTTTTACTTTCCAAAATATTTGCGCTGTTAACAAATTCTCTTGGTTTATAAATAGGACAGCCCCACTGGAACTCCACTTTAGCTTCCCAAGCTCATGAATTTCCATGAACTCACATCTTTGAGGCAAGGAGTTGTAATTGGAGTGCCAAAGGCACAATTTGAACATCAAGAATTGTGAGATGTAATAGTAAGCTATGGTGGGGGCTTTTCCATAGAGGTTCCGAAGGAAGGTTTACTCATACAAACACTATTATAATTCAAGTGCAGGAAACCTAAGTTGCACTTACCAGTCAAATATTGGAACTGAGTGACAAGTTTCACTATCACCCGAGGGTGGTAGCCTGATGGACTAGAGGTCATGGGTTCAAGTCCCACAGGTAGTCACTAGGGGGCACAAAGCTCATGCATATACCAAAAGAAACCATATCCACCAAGAACATTCCATTTGACCAAAATTTGGTAGATAGGAAAGAAAGCAATATTTATGAACAAAGTTCCATTTCTCACAGCTCAATGGGACAAAGATTTTAGAACTATGCATTGACAGTGACACATTGTAAAGCAGAAAGAGATGAAAGACTAAAACAACAAACAAATGAGCCGATTACAGCTGATGAGAATAATAAGGATAAGATTAAGCAACATAAGAGAAAGCAAGAGTACCTCAGCTGCATATGTGCCTCGATGGTTCAAATCAGCACCGGACATGTCCTTCACTCCAAACAAGCTACCAAATCCATCATTACCAAACAGTTGTTCTGGATCATTAAGAGCTACACCAAATGTTTCTTCATAGTTCTCAATATTCAAGTCAACTTCATCCACATTGAAGTCCTCATAGAATTTATCATCTTCTTCTAAATCAGGTGCTTTTGTTCCAGGACAGCACGTCTACATATTAATTAGTGGAGGTCAGATTTTTACTCAAGCAACAGAGTAAACAGGTAACCTTAAACATATTCATAATACTATAAAGTTGATCAGTTTTGTACTTTGGCAATCTTAATTGATCTAACAAATTATCACTGCATGCATTTTATTTAATCTTCTTTACAAGCATGGCTAGGATTGAAAATGTGTCATATAACATTCCAAGAAGAAAGGCCCAAAGCTCAAAGACAATGAGAAAGGTTGAGAGGGAAAATAATGATGGTACTGTTTGGCTGACTAGAATGATTAAGATTGTGAGGACCAAGAAAATATATGAAGAATGGAAGAGCAAAATCTTCGCAACTATGCTGTAAAACAAAGGTGCTGCAAGAACTATCACTAGATAATATGCAAAAGTCCTACTATGAGAATTCAGATGAGAATGATAAACTAAGAACAAGGTATGCAACCATGGAACTATAAAAGCAATTTGGTTACACCAACAAGATGATCATATTTGTCTACTTGGGTAATTGACATAGGAGCTTAAGAGAAATTGAAAAAGCCCTTGCTTGACATGTATGCTGAAGTTTCAAAATAGAATCAGACATATGTTTACCTCACTAGAATCAAGGAAATATCAAAATAGCAGAGGTGTATGAACCCAACTTAACTGATTTGTCCCAATCCCCACTAGCTTTTTCTATGTTTTGTTAAGGTGCTCTAGGTTAAGTAATAAGTAGTAAACTTTCTAGTTAAAAACTAAACTAACAGATTACTTAGCTAACTGAGGAAATAAAGTCCACAAAGTCGGTATGGCCAAAAATGAAATCAATCTAACATCTTGCTGATTCTATAGACTTCTATAGAATTGCTGATTGCTCACTATTCATGGAACAATTTTTTTCCCCTAATTTGTTATGTTCATCATACATAGAATCATCTCACTTCCTAAAAGCAGTTGTCATTGTTTACATTATTAATCTCAAGTTTTGAGAAGCAAAATGAGGATTCACATTCGAGCTTGACTGCAAGTGCAGTAGGAAGTAAGTACAATGACCAAGGTAAAATATGAAGCCCTGTTTGATTGTGGGATTAATTACAGTGAGTTCAACCGAGGCTATAGAAATCAGCAATTCTATAGCCCTTCCTCAGACCTATAGAAATCAGCAATTCTATTGTGGGATTAAATACAATGACCAAGGTAAAATATGCATAGTTTATCTTCGTTGATATTTGATCTTTCTCAGACCTGAATTACAGATACTGCTACAGATATGGAGTCTAATTCTGGAAACAAGCTCTCTGTGCTACAAACTGCTGCAGCGCTTGCAGTTTCCTTTTCCATCTGCAAAACTACCTCTTGGCTCACCAAATTATCTGGAATTAAATGAAGTGAAATCAAGCATGTGAGAGCAATGCTATACATACGATCAAGTTAATGGATCAGACCTCTTTGATACAATTTAGGAAAGCCGCATGCAGTTGCATTCAGGTCACTTACGGTATCCATTTTTCTACATTATAATCACTAATCAGGGTGGCAATAATGTCCTTATGTAAAGTGCTATCATAGGAGAAATAGCTGAATTTCTGTTAAATTTACACCAACAATGTAAAATGGTGATGTTTTTTAGTTGTTAATTTAATATGGTTGGTTTTTGTTAGCATCATTATCCATTTCTGTTCAACATGTTTGTGCTTATCACTTGTTTTTAATTTTAAAATCAACATCCTCATCTTGGATATGTTCATTTCTGATTATTATTATTACTTAAATTAACTATTTATTTAAATATTAAGAGATGGTTTTTCATTAGTAAGGGGCAAGTCAATCTAGAGCATTGAGAATGTTACTACATATAAATAAGGAGGTTCTAAAGAAACTGAGGGAAGTACAGAGTTTTAAATATCTTGAATCATTTTTATTTATTTTTTAAAAATATTAGGATGTTGGGGTGTTTAGATGTTTGGTCTTGAAGTGATGGCATTACACTGGAAAAAGAAACTACTTGCCGTAGACTTAACTCTGTAGGGCCTTCCTCCACCAAAGGAATTGTGGGACCTTTTCTGGAGGCACCTGGAAAGTGGTTATGTTCTAGTATTGAAGGTCATCTTGTTTTAGTTCATCTTCAAACACAATTTCTGGTCATCCGTCTGAGAAGGGAACATTTGGATGGTATTTGGGTAGCAAAAGGAAGAAATTCAATTCTAGTATGTTAATATCAGTGAACTTGTGTTACTGATCAATCAAAGAAAATGAATGAACAAGTAAGTAATAAACAAATAAGTATCATCCAGAGATTGCTTAGTCAAAGGAGTCAACATAGGAACTCAAGTTTGGATAGTTCTAAAAGGACTTCTCCCTTTAAATTTGTAATGTAGTCCAAATATTAAGAAATATATAAACTTTGTCATGAGGTTCATATCTGTATGTATGTGTGTTTCATACTTTCCAGTCAAAATGAATTCTGAAACTCGTTCTTTTCTTAGAGTTCCTAGATTTCAAGTATTGTTCCTGCCTTTATGCATGTATGTCAATGCATTATCTGTTGAGCTATACAGAATGTGATTATACAAAATGCATTATCTGTTGAGGTATACAAAATGTGATTATTCATGCCTTTATGCATATATGTCAATGCAGACTTCACATTTGAAATGAAGCAGAATAACATGATTTTGTTTTTTATGCTTACCTTTCAATATTTTCTTTCACTTACCCACCCAAAAAATTTTTTTTCACCTCTACCGAACTTGTGTTCATTATTTATGTATGTACTTGCTTTTTGCTGGTGAGATACTGAGAGAGTACGGAAGCCAAATGACAAAGCTATCACAAAGAATTATGGAGATTGTGCTGATGTGTTTTGGGGAAGATTTTGAGAGGAAATTTGAACTGGAGTTCACTAACTGCCGTGGTTATTTAAGAATATTCATTCATCAATTTTTGATTAATATTCTATGATTAATATTCATTCATAGAATCTGGTAAAACACCAGAAATAAGCTAACAAATTAGCAAAAACAAGATCAATCACCGAAATCATGTCTCTATCAATCAGTTTAACTTTAAATTAGCAAAAACAAGATGAATCACCTAATAAATCAACAACACAGATTAAAGAACGATTGAAATCAACATAGAAATTCAGCAACTAGGCATAAAACAAACACCCTAGATTACAGAGAGAGACAGAGGATTGGATTCAACCTTCCAACATTACAGATTAATCAACCATTACAGAGAGTAATTCATTTTCAATTTACACATTACAAATTAATAGATGATGATGTGTAAAACATTACAGAGAGTAAGATTCAAGTGATGAAGATGAATCGATGAAGATGTGTCAAACATTACAGAGAAAGGCAAAGAGAAGTGCTTAGGCTAACCGATTATGAATCTCGATTATGAATCAATCGAAATCTTCATCAACAGTAGATTGAAATCTTCAAATCTTCATCAACAGAAGATTATGAACCGATCAAATCTTCAAATCTTCACTGTCGAGCGAGAGAAACAGTGAGATTCAAGTGAGAGAGACTAGAGATTCAAAAGAGAGAGTCGAGTGAGAGACAGATTTTGTGAGAGAGAGAGAGAGAGAGGGGGAGAGTTCAGATTTGGGAAATAAGAAAAAAAGGGACATAGGGCAAGTTTTACAATTTTTTTTTTTTTTTTATTTGGGTTAAGAACACAATTGGGTCAAGTAAAATGATATTTTAATGAAAAAAGTAATTTTTTTGTGACGGCCAAATAATTCCTCGCAAAAAAAAAATAGACGCAAAAAGTGATATTTTTAGTAGTGATATATATATATATATATTTTTTTACAATACAAGGTGGGTTAGCCAATTGTTTAACCTTACATGGAGATGCTGTGCAATGAGCTCCACTTGAATTACTAGCTTGTAGTTGTGCACTTTGTTTTTAGTTGAGTAATGGTGTAAATATAGAATTACTTGTGTGTATTTATGTATCTAGTTCTTGGATAAACTTATCATGAAACGAATCTGTCCCTAGATGTTTGGATCATAACCGACCAATAATCATGAGATTACTTATAGTTTCAGACAAAATTCAAATCATATTTAGTTATATAGGGCCAGAAGCGGAAGCAGAATAATAGAATTTGTCCAATGAACTTGTACATATATGGCATGAACAAAAACATTTTATATATTAATAACTTACACTCATATTCAGTCAAATAGATATTACATATCCATAGATCATTCACAAGTCATTAACATTCAAAACTCAAAAGCTTATGTACAACTCAATCTAACATGACCAACAAAAGAAAACAAAAAATCAAAAGACAAAAGCCTCTTCCATGAGGCGCTCCTTAGCTGACTCCACAAAACTTGGATACACACAAGACTTCTCTAAGGTTGGGTATCCCACTACTCACCTACATACATATATATAACGGAGTGAGCTAAAATCCAATGAATAACATCAGAGTAAATAGATTATATAAATGAGTTCTATTACATAAATAAAATCATTCTTATAGTAAAATCATTGCATAGGGGATACATGACAAAATAATCTTTGGTCCAACATAGAGCCAAAAAAAACAGAACAAAATAGATCATAACATGACAGAACGACCTAAGGTCCAATCCATTACAGATGTATAATAACCATCTGGTCAACACATATCAGACATCTCAGAAGGGTCTGTCAAATACATTTATACATAGTCAATTACATTTACAAATATCTTATTGATCAGACAGATAAAATGCTCATTCATATTTTCAAAATCATAAGTGCAAAAAAGCTTACCATGTTGGTACAATCAGAAAATAGAATATAAGAAAACATCTTTACTAAGATATCACTCACAGTGATGTGGTTGTTGACATCGCTTCATGGATCAACTATAACATACAAACAGATACACACATTGGATTATATTACTTAATCAGGTCACCATTCTCTTGATTAATTCCTTTATATTCAATTCTTACTTATTAAGTTATTCATGAGGCTTATTTCGTGCCTAAGGATGCTTGGAAGGAAGAGTGGATGCAAATACAGACAGAATATGACTTTTCAAAATAAGTTGAAACAGGGCAATTTGCTCGAGCACACAAGTGGTCACTCGCGGACTGCATAGTTTGCAAAAGTACTGGATGGTCCAAATCTAGGCTCGATGGTCGCTCAAGCTAAGGTGCAAAATAAACTGAGGTTGCTCGAGCGGTCACTTGGTCGCTCGAGCCAACTGCAAAACTATTGGATGAATGATATGTGTGCTCGAGCAACAAGTTCTTTGCTAGAACGGTGCGGTCGAATTCTGGATTTTCCAAAACCAAATTTGAGCTTCAAAACACATGTTCAAAGTATAAAACCTTGCATGACATGATCTTAACCTTAAATATACTTCCAAAAACATGGATAGAAAACCAATTCTAAACCTTTAGCTCAAAACTTCATAATTTTGCTAAATTGAAGCTTAAAATTTCATGCATGTATGATCTTGGCTTAAATTCTTTTCCTACAACTTTCAAAACATGGAATTGAGCTTCAAAACAACATAATTCTTGGATGCATGTATGATATGATCCTCAATTCAAACATAGGTAACAATATTATGCTCAAAATGATGGAATTCAACAAAATTACACATGCATTTATGAATTAACTTTAAATTCTTCATCCTTAGCTTAGTTCTTGCATTTAACTACATTATCTTCTTGAATTCACATACTTGGTGGCTTAAATTCATGAATTAAGAGTAAAACACATACCTAAAGTCTTCAATTGCATTAATTCTAGCAAAAACTTGAGCTCTACCTCACAATCCTTCAATCCTCCAAGCAATATCTTCAAAATCAAGCTTACTCTCTCTCTCTAAAATGAACTCTCTCTCTCTCTCTAAAGCTCACTTCCAACAAAATTCTTGAGTTCAATTATGAATTAAGCTTCCAACTTAACATATAGATAGGCTAGATTAGCTTAAACTAACTAAGCAAGCTTAAGATTAACTAATTATACTTAATTCTAATTGATTTTGTCTAATTAATTTAATCTGAATCAAATTCTAATCAAACTTCCCATTAGGCTCTAAACATTATGCCATTCTAATTAAACTAATCAATTTTGGTTTTTGAAGCCATTAAGGCCTTCAATTTCGAATTCGAAACAAAAATCATAACAAATATTCCAACAACCAATAGATATGCATACAAAATCACATTAAACACATAATTAGCATTCATAATTAAGTAGATATGAGTGTAATATGTGATGGGGTTGTCACAAGACTAGTCTCGTTGAGACTTGTGTCAAAATATCATCTTTGTGGACCTTACTTCATAAGAGTAGCCCTTTTCTTTGTGAGAGTTGACTGAGAGTTTCTTGTGGTGAGTGTGTTTTATCCTCGGTGTTCAAGGTGTCGAACGCTTTGATGTTGTTTGAGTGTTTGTATGCGGTTGGAAAGTGGTTGGCGTATTGGGAGCAAGAGGAACACGTTAACTGAAGTCTAGTCTCGTAGACTCTATTGAGTTATATGGGTCATAGAGAAATCCGTGGCCTTACTTTGTTAGAGTTGTTACTCCGAAAACCCATACACAATGGGGAACTCTATTTTGATTGACATTCTTCTTTCTGTTATAGTAGATGAGTTGAGAGTGACTCACTATTCTTTATCTTGTTGATTTTGTCACTCGAGAGTCTTTGTGGTACTAAGGTATGGGACCAGGGATCCGGGAAATTATCCCTAGTATGGATGTAGACTTTGGGTTGAGGGTTATAACTCCTTTGTGTTTGTCTCACCTCAAGTATCGGTGTACCTTTAATTTTGGAGACGAAATTTCCTAAGGTGGAAAAGTTGTAGCACTCTGAAAATTTTCTCTTAGCTAGAGCACAAGAGTGAGCGCTCAAGCAGTCTTTTGAACCATCCAGTACAATGGTCTACAGCCCAAGATTCTGAGAGTTTGAAATGTTTGCTCGAGCACAGGTTTATCTGCTCAAGTGGTATGTGCATTTCGCGGTCTAAGATATTGGGAGTTTGCCATCATCACTCAAGTGCAAGTTTTACCGCTTGATCGGTCTTCTGTCTCTCATGCTGGAGCACATGTTTCACCGCTCAAGTGGTCTGTTCAGGATCAACTCTTTAAATGTCACTCGTTAGGTCAAGTCTCTTTCACTTTTTGCTCTCTTCTCTCTCTCACCTCCATTTCCGAGCTCCAAGCTTTTATACCTTGGGTTTCATCTTCTTAGAGTGAGAATCCCATCCTGGTTGCATATACCAAAATGTAGAGTACGGCGAGAACTTTTTTTATCTGAGTGGATTGTCTCTTCGTCGTTGGTGGATTTTCGAGTTTTCTTCTCTCTCTTCAAGAGGTAGGGATTTCTTTACTCTCTGTTTCCAATACTTTGCTATAGATAGATACATGATGGTTTTTATTGCATGAAAAACATAGTTTTGGGAAGAGATTTTAAAATGCATATAGATAAGGGTTAGGGTTTGGAACTAAATGAGTTTAATCTTGTATTTGGTGTTGATTATGAAAGTATTTTGTTGATAGAATATGGTTGTGGTAAGTTAAATAAAAAGCCCTAATTTTATTTACTTGATTAGTAATTTGGAATTGAGTAGTAGTTATGTTTGTGACGGTTGATGAATCTAAGCTAAATTCACAGAATTGAAGTTGTAAAATGAGAGAGAGATTAATTAGTGTTTATGAAACCTAGATATGACGAAAGGTTGAGAAATTAGTAGAATGGGTGTTTCTAATGATTAAGTGAGCTATATTCATATTGGTGAAATTAAATGTAAAATGAGAGAGATAGAAAATGAATAGTTGTCATGAACTTAGATTATATTGATAAGTGGGATTAATGTAATTAATTATAAAAGTTATTGGATAAAGTGAATGTTTACTTGAACTTGGGAAAGGTGAAGGACATTGAGATTATGAGAATTTATGTTTTCTTTGTCTTGAGATTTTGTCATTGGCTATCGGTGAAGGATGGTATTGTTTGTTGTAAAATTTATGTGAGCTAGGTTGAAATGAAATCTTATGTGTTATGTATAATTTATGTAATCGCATTGTTAATGAGAATGAGTGGAAGGAAAGTTGAGATGCATGTGTTGTGGAAATGTGATTGTGCTATATAGAGGTAACGTGTTCCTTCCGGCTAGCAACCAATAAAGCGGGCTGATGCTATATAGAGGTAATGGATTCCTTCCGGCTAGTGACCGATAAAGCAAGCAGTGCTATATAGGGGTAATGCATTCCTTCCAGATGGCAACCGGTAAAGTAGGTTGGGCATAGGTACCGTGTTCCTTCTGGCTAGCCATCGATAAAATGGGGTTATGACATGGGGCTTGGCAAGACCACGGGGTGTTGATGTGTTTCAAATTTTATCGTTGATCCAAGTATTTTTGTTAAGATACTTGTTGGTGAATTTTTGTACTGAAATTATCATTGAGACTATGTTATTGAAGTATTTAAATATTGAGGTTTAAATCGGTCTTGGTATTGTGATGGATACTCGGCTTGTTGGTAGTTCTAGTGTTAGTATAGTTCATTAACCATGAAATTACTGAAAATGATGGTGTGAGTACGGGTTTTAAAGGTGAATGAAGTAAAAGAGAATTTTTGAATACTTGAAGGTGATTTGAAAAGTGAGAAATGTTTTCTTGAATGGTTTAATAAGAAATCTTTTGGAAAACATATATCTATGTACACATATTTTGATATACAAAGATGACAATACTTATATAATTATCACTTGTGCATTCATGATCATATTTATCTATTGACTACTATTGTTTAGAGGTAATGGGATTCCTACTGGACATATTGTTCATCCCATGTTGTTAATCATTTTCAGGTATGAAGTTGAAGAATTGTTCAAAACCAAGATGTCTTTTATTTATTGGCCATGGGACCTAGCCCATGTAGACGGCATGCCAACTCAGTTCAAAGAGGGTCAATCCCTTTTTACTTATTTGTTCATTTTATTTTTTTTCAATGTAAGCCTAAGGGTGTTTGTTGTATTGTATTCGAACATTTCATCATTGTATACGAGAGAGAATGTTATTGTTTGTTAATTGTTATTTGCTTCCGCAATTATATCTTGAAAATGGACATTAATAAAGAAATTTGGTAATGTATACGATTAATAAAAATTTAAGGCCTTACAGACCCTCATTCCCCCTCTCTTTCCTCCTTTTTTTTTTCTTCTTTTTCTTCTTTTCCAGATTTGCTCTCTCTCTCTCTCTCTCTCTCTCTCTCGTGCTCTATTGGTGGTGAAAGAGGGCAAAGAGGTTGGTCATGATGATGAGGGTACACGGCAAGGCTGTTCGCAATGAGGCGAAGTGGTGGCATTGTTTGCGTTAGGCGGTGAAGAGCGGAGCTGAGTTGTGGTGGTGCTGTTCGCAATGGGGCATAGAAAAGGGAGAAAGTTCACGATGGTGAAGTGTGTTGCCAATAGATGTGGGGGAAAGGTCACTATTGGAAAAGGGAGTTACCAGTCTGACCGGGGAAAGAGAATGAGTTGGAGGTTAGTCGCCGAAGATGGCAAAGTTGGTGAAGATAGAAGCTAAGGTCACCAGAGATGGAAGTTGGGGTTGCCGGTGGAGAGGGTGGTGAAAAGGTGAGTGGGTTAGAAATTAGGGTTAGGTTTTAAGGGATTGTTTGGTAATTTTAAATAATGATAAAATTGTAATTAAAAAAAAAAAAAAGGAAAAGAATTATGAATGTAAGGAGTTAAAATGATGGTGTAAATAGAATTATCAATTGCATGTCTTGAAACTAAAATAAACGTTTGAGAGAAGTTCCACCGAATGTCACCAATCTAATCCCATAATTAGCAAGACTAAAAACTTAGGAAAAGTTCACTTTCCTTCCATAACTTACGCTCAAAACACTTTGGTCATGTTTGATTCACAAGACTAATAGTGAAGTATTAATGATCCTATTAAATTAGTGTGGTATTCACTATCCAATTGGATTAATATCCATTGGATTAATAATCCCACTCCTACCCCATTACTAATAATCCTACAAATTTGTTGGATTAATTATCCATTGGATTAATAATCCTAAACCAAAATGTTAAAACAAACATAGGATAATTGGACCCTCGAATTAATAATCTCAATCCCATGTTTTAATCCACCCAATCAAACATGCCCTTTACTCCTTATAATTTAAATATAAATAAAGAATTCTTATGTTATTCTAGACTAAATTACAATCGATAAACTTCCGTTATGTATAACACACTAATTTTGAGAGTCAACCTCGCTCTTTTTAAATTAAAGTGAAATTAAAATAACAATACATTTATGCCTAATTTTCACTGTGTACTTCCAAAACCCTAAGAACCCTAACCCTATCTAGCCAACCCTTCTCCCCTCTACAACAATTGTTGCCACATCTTCCTCCTTGTCCTTCATAACATCGCAATTGAACCATTTTCCCTCCCCAGCCATCAACATTGTCCTCACTCCCAATTTCCTGTAATAACCAAATCATTCAATTCACATTGCAAGAAAATTCAACATCAGTGGCGTTTCATAAACGGCGCTATAGGATTGAAAAACGCCATAATAGGTTATAGCAATGTTTTTTTTTTTTTTTTTGTTATTAATGCGAGCGTCATCATAGCTTTACGACGTTTTTAAAACGTCACTAATACTTATAGGCAACATTTTTTTAAACGTTGCAATTGCTTCACCTGTTAATTTATTTCTGTCACAAATAACATATTATCTCATGATTACATCATTTAGCTATATTTTTTACAAAAATGACATGTTTTCATTTTATTTTTTTTCTTTTTTAGGTTTGATGTCATGATTACGTCATTTAGCAACGTGTTTTTACAAAAACGCCATTTATTTATTTATTTTTGAGAAAGAACACAGGGCCACATTATATCAAAATTGAACACTTCAAAATAAAGCAAAGAAATAGCACAATACATCAAAATTGAAGTATTGAGGCAGAAAGAAAAATTTTAAATCCAAATATTATAACAAGATGATGAAGGATAATACCAAGCGTTGGCTCAATTACTAAAACAACCAATTGGATGAATTGACAAAACATCATAAATGACCCAAAAATGAATCGGCAACTACCCCTCATAAGGCAATGAGAGAATATAATTACAAATGTCAAAGAAAGTCTCGGCGTGAATTTTTTAGTTGCTCATAGCTCCGACCCTACTTTCAGTAATAGCCAACTCTCAATTCTGTCTGTGTTGGTTCCTGGGCGTCATCGCCCTTTCCTAGAAATATTAGCCGACCTACGTTACCCAGACAAAGACAAATCCATAAAACTTGTAAGCAAGAACCCTCTATTAACTTGTAAGCTTTCCTAAAAAAACAAACAAACTGATGAAACTTCTATTATCTAGAAATTCATATGAGAAACTGCTAAAAAAATGTTATGGCAATGAAATCCACTTGCCTTCATGACAAATCACTTTTAAGCAAAATAAAAAGAAAAGCATAAAAAGATTTCTGAAAATTACTCTTAACAACGTAAAGTTCCTTTTGTTCACATATCAGAGAGGTTTGTAGTCCATAATGCCCAATGCATATAACAACCAAAATTCTGTCAAACAATCAACCTCAATGACTACTCCATAAAGATATAAACATTGAAATTCCAAGGTTTTATACTGTCTAGTCAAACTAAACCAAACCCCATACAGTTCAGCATGGTATATTCTCAGCACCTAGGAAGCACAGGTGCGAGGACGTTTAATATCATAATTAAAAAGAGAAATTACAAAACCAAATAAATCATTCTTCAACATTACCAACAATACTAAAGTAAGTCCATGAGCTATTTGAATATCATCACATAGAATAAATTAGAAAAATAAGTTTCATGCCAAAAACAAACTAAACAAAAATAAAAGATAACTACATCAACTTGTCTAAAAAAAGTTTTATAATTCTTTCTTTTTCTTTTTTGTTTGTCTAAAACAGGATACAAAATAAAGCAAAGCCATGACTTAAAGGGTGTTGGAAACAAATTACCTGATAATTTTCGAAGAAAGGTTACAACAAATTCTAGCAGCTGCACAAAAAAAAATGAAAATGCATATACAAAACAGATCAAAAAAGAAGGAGAAAATGCATATATAAAACAGATCAAAAAAGAAGGAGAATCGAAGAAGATGAAGAATCAAAGAAGAACAGATCGAAAAAGAAGGAGAAGGAAAGAAGAGGGAGAATTGAAGAAGAAGAGGGAGAATCGAAGAAAAATAGATCGAGTACCTACCTCTACGAAAAATTGCTGCGAAAAGTTGAAGAATAGCTGAAAATCGAATCACAGTTGCAATTGAAAAATCGAAGAAAAGCTAAAAAATTGAACCAACGTTGCTACTGAAAAATCGAAGCCGTCTTCGTCTTCTTCGTAGTGAAAGAGTTGTCGCTGGTTGCGTATAACATAAACCTAACTTGTTTATGTTTTGATTATTACAAAATAACCCCTAAATTTATAATTTTTTCTTAATTACCCACAAAATTTGCTCTAGTACCCTTAATATATAAGAAAATTTAATTTTTCACCCCGCCATACCCAAAACGTACCCAAACGTATTTGTCGTACATACCCAGCATATATTCACCATACCCAGTACGTGTGCATCAGTACCAGTACGAGTACCCACACTCGATAAGTACCCGATACTCATACGACACAATTTTTGAAGTAACTATGCTTCATAGCTTAGCACCCAAATAATGTATTAGGGCTTTTCAACAGATAAAGCAAAACTACTAGATCCAACTCAACAACCATAAAAGATCAACAAATTACACGTGCCCACAAAACGTTCATCAGAACAAGCTCAATGAAGATCCACAGTAACATTACAGAGATTTAGAGAGAGAGAGAGACCTCAGTAACACTTCAATAAGAAGAAGTGTCCGATCTACTTCTTTTTCTTCCCGTTCTTTGATATTTGAACATGCATTTAAATAAGAAAAACAAGTAACATAAATAAAATGTCATATTAAAAATTTCATAATCAACTATTTACTCATTTACAGAGATTTAGTCCTTTTAACATAGAAGGCTTTGTCTCAACAAGTACAGAATCTCTCTCAACTTATAAAATAAGAAATCCCAAACATTAATTAGTACTCCTTAAACAAAGATTAATGACCAAGCAACTTGAAGCCACTATAGATGAATTTAAAATTAAAAAAAGAAATCAATCACATTGCAGTCACTATTACCTCCCCAAGCAGTCACTATCACCTCCTCAAGGCCAAGTCCAACCACATATGTGGTAATTAACCTAGTAGTCACACTGCTGCAGAGAGAATAAACAACAAAGAAATCAACATCTTGTTCTTTTTTTACTATGATATTAATAACCAAGAGAGTAACTTGATAAGATTCTTACAACATATTTTTCTTCTCCACATCGCCAAATTACAAAGGATCTCAAGCTAAAAGAAAAATAGACATTGAAACAAAATATGAGCAAGTACGCAATACAATAAAAACCAACCATGTTCATCCTGTTCAGTAAAGCATTAATAGAAATGATATTCTCACTCTCTTTTAAACTTTTCACTCTAATTTTTGTCTTTCAGCCTCTCACAAGTGGAGTGTGAATATCATTGCTCTACCTTATATTCAATAAAAAATAAAAAATAAGATCAAACATTGTATATCTAACAATCATGAATACTGTCAAGAATATAGATGTCCAGAATAAATACACCTCAAACATATGACCTTTTTTTTTTATTTGATTGGCCATCTTCGTACTTCGTATTTTATAAAATTTCAACGAATATATTTCTGAAATTTGATATTTTGTTAACCATCTCATCAAAATCAAATTTTGATATGAACCACAAATCTAAAATAACATTTGAATTCTGAACTAAAACATGATATAAACTCCCAAACAGGAATTCTATCAAAATATACTAGTGACAAGCATAAAGCATATTAAATGTGTTGGGTATACCTCCTTATTGGAGTGTGGGACCCAATTGTTTTGTTAAAAGAGTTTTAATTTGGTTTAGTATAATATATTTTTATATATTGTATTTGTGGAGACCCAATCCAATTTGGTAACAATTAGGGTTTGATTACAAAACCCTAGATTCACAATATATATATATATTGTTTTGTGTGTGTCGTAGGGTACGTAGGAGCAGTGGCCTAATTAATTTTCTTTTCCCGACGTGGAGTAAAGCAGCAGCAAATTGATTTCAATGATATAAGGTTCGGTGCATCTTTGTTTGGGTGCTTTGGTGGAGTTGATTTGGTTCGTTATTTTGGGTCTTCTATAACTCTGATTTTGAAGATTTTGGTTCATCTATTTGGTGAGGTCTTTCCTCTTGTTTATTTGTGATTATTTGGAATTCACCTAAGGGTGGTTTGTGAGACCATTCGTGTCTCGTTTGTAATCGTTTGAGAACTTATTTGGTTGATAGTGAAATTGGATTTCGATCCTGTGGACGTACCTCACGTTGAGGGAACCACGTAAAAATTCTTGTGTTGCTTCTGATTTAATTTTTCTGCATTAGTATTTATTCCCATTGATTGATTTACTTGTGGGGAATCACATTGATTTTCCCTAACAACTGGTATCAGAGCTTACGGTTTATTGGGGTTTATTTATTTGTGTAAATCAATGGAGGGGAATGTGGGTCATATGTCTAGCTTCAATGGAAGCAATTGGGTAACTTGGAAAACTAAAATAGAGGACCTATTATTTTGTAAAGATTTATATGGGCCTATTGAGGGTGATAGTGACAAATCTGATGATATGAAAGATGATGAGTGGAAGAGGCTTAATCGAAAAGCCGTTGGTGTTATCCATCAATGGATTGATGACAGTGTATTTCATCATGTTGCTACTGAAACTTCGGCACATGATTTATGGAAAAAATTAGAGAGTCTTTATGATAGGAAATCAGCCACAAATAAAGCCTTTCTGTTTCATAAGTTGGTTAATTTAAAATATAAAGAGGGCAGCCCCATTCCGGAACATCTGAATGAAATAAAGAGTATCGTTAACCAACTTGCTTCTATGAAAATTATTTTTGATGATGAGTTGCAGGCTTTGATGCTACTTAGTTCCTTACCCGAAAGTTGGGAGACTTTGGTTGTGACAGTTAGTAATTCGGCACCTGATGGAGTTGTCACAATTGGCCAAGTCACTAGTAGCTTGTTAAATGAAGAAACTATAAGAAAATCTGCAGGTTCCTCTTATTCAGAAGCATTTGTTGTTAGAGGTCGAAGCAAAACAAGGGGAAGGAGTAAGACTCCTCATGGTCGTGATCAAAGCCGTGACAAATCAAAGGATGGTTCTTTTTCAAAGAAAGACATTGAGTGCTATTATTGCCATGAGAAAGGGCACATGAAGCGGGAATGCCGAAAGCTCAAGAATAAGGAGAAAAGGCGTGACAAAAGTATGGATAAGAAGCAAGAAGACACAACGGCAGTTACTACCGATGATCTCATGGTCATTTGTGAAGATGATTGTATCAATTTTGTGGGCCAAGAGAGCAATTGGGTGATTGATTCTGGTGCTTTCTTTTCATGTGATTTCTCGAGTTGATTTCTTCACTATCTACACTGTAGGAGATTATGGTTTTGTTCGAATGGATAATGACGGTTTGTCCAAGATTATCGGCATGGGTGATGTTTGCTTGGAAACAAATTTGGGCTGCAAGTTGTTGCTTAAAGGTGTGAGGCATGTTCCCGACATTCGCCTTAATTTAATCTCTACTGGGAAGCTAGATGATGAAGGCTTCAACAACAAATTTGGTGATGGAATATGGAAGCTCACAAAGGGTTCTTTGGTGGTGGCTAAGTGCAAGAAGACTCATACACTTTATTCGATGCAAGGAAAAATTTGTAAAGGTGTTGTCAATGCACTTGAAGATGATACTTCTACTGAATTGTGGCACAGGCGACTTGGGCACATGAGTGAAAAGGGGCTACAAGTTTTGTTCAAGAAAGAGCTTCTACCCGATTTGAAAGGTACACATCTTAAAACTTGTATTCATTGTTTGGTGGGTAAACAACATGAGTTTCTTTTCATAAAAATGTTGCTTCTAGAAGGAAAAGGTTTTGGAGTTGATTCATTCGGATGTTTGTGGTCCTTTGAAAGTTAGAACACATAGTGGTGCACTTTATTTTGTTACTTTCATTGATGATTATTCAAGGAAAGTTTGGGCTTTTCTACTAAAATCTAAAGATCAAGTTCTAGAAGTGTTTATGCATTTTCAGGCAATGGTTGAAAGAGAAACAGGGCAGAAATTGAAGTGCATTCGATCAAACAATGGTGGTGAATACATTAGGCCATTTGATGAGTATTGTCGCAGCCAAGGTATTCGGCACCAAAAGACAATTAAGAAGACTCCTCAACAAAATGGGGTTGCCGAGAGAATAAACCGCACCATTGTGGAAAGAACAAGGTGTTTGCTTTCACAAGCTAAATTGCCAAGATCCTTTTGGGGTGAGGCAATGAAGACAGCGGTTGACGTGATCAATTTGTCTCATTCCTATCCTTTGAATGGTGATGTTCCTGAAAGAGTTTAGACTGGCAAAGATGTGTCTTATGAGCACTTGAGAGTGTTTGGTTGCCGAACTTTTGTTCACATTCTAAAGAATGAGAGGTCTAAGCTTGATAGTAAGTCAAGATAATGTATTTTTCTTGGCTATGGACGTGATGAATTTGGGTATAGATTATGGGATCTGGTCGACAAGAAAGTCATTCGAAGTCGTGATGTTGTATTTCTTGAAGGCCAAACAATTGAAGACTTTGGCAAAGGTGATCAACCGGAGCCAAAAACTAGTGATCTCATTGACATAGATCCATCTCCTTCATCTTCAGTTGATGATGAAAATGGGGGAGACGTGCAGCCACCTATTGAAGATGTGGAGGATGATGCTAATCCTAATGAAGTTGAACTAGAAATTGAGGAAGAGCATCCAACTCAAGAACTGCCATCATAACTTGAGTTAAGAAAATCTACAAGGGACCGACAACCTTCAAGAAAGTATCCTTCCAATGAATTTGTGTTGATTTCTGATCAAGGGGAGCCTGAGAGCTATCAAGAAGCAATTGAGCATGCAAAAAAAGATGATTGAAAAAAGGCAATGGAAGAGGAGATGAATTCTTTACTTGAAAATCACACTTATGATTTAGTGAAGTTGCCTAAGGGGAGGAAAATTCTAAAAAATAAGTGGGTTTTCAAATTGAAGAATGATAGGAAGAATCTGAGGTACAAAGCACGTCTTGTTGTGAAAGGCTTTGGGCAAAAGAAAGGTATTGACTTTGATGAGATTTTTTCGCCGGTTGTGAAGATGTCTTCTATTCGGGTTGTACTTGGCATGGCTGCAAGTATGAACCTTGAAGTTGAGCAACTTGATGTGAAGACCGCATTTCTTCATGGTGATCTTGAAGAAGAAATTTACCTGGAGCAACCAGAAGGTTTTGTGGAGAAAGGGAAAGAGAAATTTGTTTGCAAATTGAAGAAAAGTTTGTATGGTCTCAAGCAAGCTCCACGGCAATGGTACAAAAAATCTGACTCTTTCATAATGAATAATGGTTTTTCTAAAACCACTATGGACCATTGTGTGTTTGTGAAAAAATTTTCGGATGGTAAATTTATTATTCTTTTGCTTTATGTTGATGACATGTTAATTGTGGGTCAAGATTCTACCATGATTAACAAGTTGAAGGTAGAGTTGAGTAAATCTTTTGCTATGAAAGATTTGGGACCGGTAAAGCAAATACTTGGTATGAAAATTGTTCGTGATCGCAAAGAGTGACTGATTTGGTTGTCTCAAGAAAGTTACATTGAGAAAGTTCTTGAGAGGCTCAACATGAATAAAGCAAAGCCGGTTGGTTGTCCACTTGCGGGTCACTTCAAGCTTAGTTCGAATCAATGTCCTACAAGTGAGAAAGACAAAGAAGAGATGTTGAAAGTTCCTTATGCTTCAGCAGTTGGTTCTTTGATGTACGCCATGGTTTGTACAAGGCCGGATATTGCTCACGTCGTTGGTGTGGTGAGTCGGTTTCTCTCTAATCCAAGTAAAGAACATTGGGCAGCGGTAAAATGGATTCTAAGATATCTTCGAGGGACTTCAAAGGTGTGTTTGTGTTTTGGGGATGGTAAGCCGATGCTTGATGGGTTCACAGATTCTGACATGGCTGGTGATGTTGATTCTAGGAAATCTACTTCGGGGTATTTGATGACTTTTGCAGGGGGAGCTGTGGCATGGCAATCTAAATTACAAAAATGTGTTGCTCTCTCAACTACCGAAACTGAATTTATTGCCATTACGGAAGCTTGCAAAGAAGAGTTATGGTTGAAGAAATTTTTACAAGAGTTGGGTTTAAAGCAAGAAAAGTATGTGCTTTATTGTGATAGTCAAAGTGATATTCACTTGAGTAAAAATTCTACTTTTCATTCGAGATCGAAACACATTGATGTGAGATACCATTGAATTCGTGATATGCTAGATTCGAAATTGTTACAACTCGAAAAGGTTCACACAGATGATAATATTTCAGATATGTTGACAAAGACTTTGTCGAGGGACAAACATTTAAAGTGTCGAACTTTGGCGGGTATGGTTGATCTCTCCACCTAAGTCGGTAAGGGGAGAATTGTTGGGTATACCTCCTTATTGGAGTGTGGGACCCAATTGGTTTGTTAAAAGAGTTTTAATTTGGCTTGGTTTAGTATAATATATTTTTATATATTGTATTTGTGGAGACCCAATCCAATTTAGTAACAATTAGGGTTTGATTACAAAACCCTAGATTCACAATATATATATATATATTATTTTGTGTGTGCCATAGGGTACGTAGGAGCAGTGGCCTAATTAATTTGCTTTTCCCGACGTGGAGTAAAGCAGCAGCAAATTGATTTCAATGATATAAGGTTTGGTGCATCTTTGTTTGGGTGCTTTGATGGAGTTGATTTGGTTCGTTATTTTGGGTCTTCTATAACTCTGATTTTGAAGATTTTGGTTCATCTATTTGGTGAGGTCTTTCCTCTTGTTTATTTGTGATTATTTGGAATTCACCTAAGGGTAGTTTGTGAGACCATTCGTGTCTCGTTTGTAATCGTTTAGGAACTTATTTGGTTGATAGTGGAATTGGATTTCGATCTCGTGGACGTATCTCACATTGAGGGAACCCCGTAAAAATTCTTGTGTTGCTTCTGATTTAATTTTTCCGCATTAGTTTTTATTCCCATTGATTGATTTACTTGTGGGGAATCACATCGATTTTCCCTAACAAAATGGACTGCAGAAGCAACAAGATTAAATAGAATAAACTTCAAGCCATCACAGGGTGTCTTTTTCTCTCTTTTTTGATGGACCATAATCTAGGTAACTCAACAAAAAATAAATAATAAACCAAGAGTTGAATGACCAATGTTAGAAATCACAAAACATTTTAAGATGCAAAATGATCTTTTTAAGATAATATGTTACAGCTTCACAAAATCAAAAGCCATATCATCTACATATAGTTGGTTGATATTGGTGTAAATCACATTTTTTCTTTCCCAAGCAATTGCAAGAAGTGAAAGATAGTAGTCTATCAATTTACATGGGAACTACACTGAAATGATTATTAGGAGAGTTAGAAAGCAAGAAAATGCCAAAATGAGATTCCTAAAAAAGGCAAAATAATGGACTAGAGAGAGACAGAGCAGATCTGATATTACCATATTAGCTGATCGGGGAGAGAGAGAAAACAGATCTGATCAAAGAGAGAGTAGATTCGAGAAAAAGATCCACGTCTCTTCATCGTTGAGCTTCTACTCACCATTTCCAACGATCCACATCCAACGCCGCCTGCTTGTCCTGTACGTGATCATAGACACTAATACCACACTTGAAGATCCAAGTCCTCGATTTCTCTCTCTTTCTAAAGTCACACCTCTGTTCAATCAAAATAGAAAATTTTTTGTTTTTAATTGATTTGAATTCCCTTTAAGTACAACTACCTTTAAAATAAATAATAAATAATTTAATAATCTTATTTTAATGGCATGACGTTAACCCATTGTTTTCTAATAGCGGGTATGGTTTAATTTTTGAGAACTCATACATAGCTGTTACCAGGTGAATTTATTATTTAACAGGTTGTATAATAATTAATGATATTTTTTATTAAATATTATTAAAAAATATCACTAGTTATTAATTTTCAGTGATAGTTTAAAATTTTTATCACAAAAAATGTCATTACATATAATTTTTAGTGGACATTTAAAAAAAAATGTCATAGAAAAATCATTAATTTTCAATTTAAAACGATTTGAAAAATTTGTCACGGAAAACATTACTGGTTGTAAATTTTAATGATAATTTATAAAAATTGTAATAAAAAAAATCACTAATTATCAATTTTTAACGACATATATAAAAAATCGTCACGAAAAAAATATTTTTAGTAACAATTTATTAAGACTTATTTTTAATAAGATTTGATGAGAATTAAACTATTAAGACATTGATAATTTACTCTTAATTTTTTTGGTATTTAAAAAATATTGACAAATTTTATGACATTTTTAAAAAATGTCATAAAAAAAGTCACTGTCTCCCTTTGTGGGGATATATTTCTGAAATACCAACATGTGGCAAGGTGACGCCGACATGTCAGCCGAGGTGCCACGTGTCGTGGTAAGTTATGCCGAGGTAATCTCGGAGTTGCTGAGGTTATCTCCGAAGATATCAGAATCTGGGATAAGCGGATAAAGGACAGGAGTCCTAGATTGAGAGAAGACTTCAGTTTGGATAAAGGTAAAACTCTTGGAGAGTTTTGTCCTAAACCCATTAGGAGTTCCAGATTAGTAATAATCCTGAGTCCATTGGAGTTAGGCTCCTATTGGGACTAGAACTGTATTGACTATAAAAGAGAGGCACCCCCATGGGTCAAAGGGACGTTTTTATACTCAAGCTTGTGAGTTGAATACTTGATTATCTTTGAGAGATATACTGACTTGATCGTCGGAGTGCCCCCAGGTGGAAGAACCACCACCGGAGCCTTTTTCTTTCTGTGTAGGACAGCAAGGTGCCATCTATTCTGCCTGTGTTCTACAGCTGAATTCCTAAGGAGGGCAGTGTGGTCAGAAAATCACCCACATAATTTGGCGCCGTCTGTGGGAAAGAAAGACGAATAGATGGCCAGTAACGCACAAAACGAGAAGATTGGGGACGACGCTCCCGCTGGGAGTGGCAGGCCTATCGACCTTGACGTCGAAGGAGACAACCACAACGAAGAAGCCCGTGGCCAAGGGCACGGGGGAAGAGACGTTGTCCAGGAGGGCGACACTTCAAAGAAAACAGACCAGGGCAGATACTACAATGAAGACAACCTCCAGGTATGGAGGAATAGGTGCCTACGGAGGGATGAGGAAGTAAAAAAATTGGCAGACAAGTTGGCTAACCTGCAGTCGGTCGTCAACTTCATGATGCAAAACAATGTCATGCAGCCACCATACCCGTTGCAGGACACGCCAATTCCAGCAGTGAATACTCAAAAGGGAGGAAGGAAAATAATTCCTGAAGCGCCATAACACTCCAGGAGCAAAAGGCACTCTCACCCACCCTCTGGGGAGGTCGGGCGAGAGGAGCCAAGACAAGAGAAGTCTCAGAGGACGTATCAAACAAAGGATCAGGAACGCAGAGAACATCGGCATATTCAAGGGCAGGCGCTCTGCTTTGACACAACCCACGAAGAAAGATCAAAACGGGCCCATCACGAGGTTGAGAGTAGTGTGCCAAAGAGACTGAAGTCCAAAGACAGCCGAGCTCCGGGGAGGAGTAAAGAAGACTTGAGAAACTACCTCAAGAGGAAGGAACAGAACGCTGAAGCCGAGGTAACCTCACCTGTCAAACCGAGGACGCCGTTCTCGGTAGAACTGGACAAATTTGAAGCACCAAAAAGATTCAGCATGCCGAGGTTTCAAATATACGATGGTAAGTCAGACCCTAACTTCCACGTTGGACTATTTTTGAACTCAATGGCGTTGTACAGTGGAAACGAGCCACTACTCTGGAAAGTGTTCCCCTCGTCCTTTGGGGAGATTGCATCAGATTGGTTCCATAAATTACCAAAGAGAAGTGTAAAGACATGGGAAGGCGTGGCCGAGATGTTTGTGGCCAGGTTCGTAACAAACAAACTACAGCCATTAAGGGTGGACGTGCTAATGGCTTTAAAAATCAGCAAGGATGAAGGCCTCAAGGCCTATGCAAAAAGGTACTACGAGGTGTTCAATCGAATACTTGAATGCAACCAGGAGGTAGCGGTCGTGTCTTTCAAGAACAGCCTGAAAGATGACTGTTCACTACGGAAATCTTTGGCAAAAACATTGCCGAAGAGCATGGAAGAGCTCATGGCAAGAATCGAAAAGTATGTACGAGCCGATGATGATACATCGGCCCACAAGGAAGTCAAATAGGAAAAAAGGAACGGCTCGCCGAAGCAAGGCCGAAGTAACAACGGATTCAGCAAAACAGAGATGGAGTTAAGGGCTAAACAGGCAGTGACAACCGTGTTCCGAATTCCAATTCAAAAAGTCCTAGGAAAAATTTGGAGCTAGCTCTATTTCAGAACACCAGCAAGGGAACTAGGAGAATTCATGGGAAGAAACATGGACAGACACTGTGCTTATCACAATGAAAACGGACATACAACACAGGGCTGCAGAGCCCTAAAAGCACACTTGGAAGATCTGGTGAGACAAGGCCACCTAAGAGACCTTGTCGATGAAACAAGAACAAGAGAAGAACATGCAAGACTGCCTCAGGCTCTAGTAGCCCCACCACCTCCGCAACCTCGGGCAGAAGGACCTCGGATAGTCAATGTGATTCACTCAAGAATAAACGAGAACGAAGTTAGAGGAGAGACCCAAAGGGTAAGGCATCTACAGCATGTCTACCAAGTCGGGGAAAAGTGACATCGGCCTGAAGAGAGCCAAGGACCGATAATAACTTTCACCGAAGCCGACCTAGAAATGGTCCAGCACCCGCATAATGATGCCTTGGTAGTATCCCTCCAGGTCGGGGAGTGCCAAGTGAAACGCATCCTAATAGATCAAGGCAGCTCTTGTGACATCATGTACGTTAGATGTTACAAGGAGCTAGGCCTTCACCCAGACGACATGGAGCAATCGAATGGCCCGATGGTTGGCTTCAATGGAACGCCGACGTGGCCACTGGGCACTACAAACTTGGAAGTACAGGCCGGTACTAAGAAGATCAGGACAGAATTCATCGTGATTGATACGCCTTCTCCTTACAACATCATATTGGGAAGGCCATGGTTGCATGCAATGGGGGCAGTTCCCTCAACATTGCACCAACTACTGCGCTTCCCAACAGAGCATGGGATTGAAGAAGTCAGAGGAGATCAACTGCAGGCAAAAAATTGCTCCATGGCAGCAATGAAGACTACCTGCAATGTTTGAGAACCAGCAAAGGCAGAGATTGAAGATGAGGACATGGAAGTCCTAGATGATGTCGGCAAGGAGCCGCCGAGAAGAGTGAGGAATCACTAAAGAAAATCCTCGTCCAGGAGGGCGACGAAGAGCGCTTTTTTCTTCTCGGCTCAGGCTTAGCCGAAGAAGAAGAGAGAGAACTAGAAGCTTTTTTAAGAACAAACATAGAGGTGTTCGCCTGGACACCTTACGAAATGTCTGGCATTGACCCCGAGGTCACATGCCACAGACTGAACGTCGACAGGTCGGCAAAACCTGTAATACAACGAGCTAGAAGACTGACGTTGATGCACGTCGAAGCTGTGGAGGAAGAGGTAGACAGACTTCTGGAAGCCAAGGCCATCAGAGAAGTCAATTATCCAACGTGGCTATCAAACACTGTGGTGGTAAAGAAAAAAAACGGTAAATGGAGGGTTTGCGTAGATTTTACAAGCCTAAATAAAGCCTGCCCCAAAGACAGCTTCCCTCTGCCAAAAATTGACCAGTTGGTGGATGCCACATCAGGACATGGAAGGATGAGCTTCCTGGATGCTTATAGGGGGTACCACCAGATAGCCATGTGCCCCCCAGACGAAGAAAAGACAGCGTTCATCACCCCAAAAGGCCTGTACTGTTACAGGGTGATGCCTTTTGGGCTGAAGAACGCAGGAGCAACCTACCAAAGGCTGGTAACCAAAATGTTCAAGCACCTGATAAGCCAAACAGTTGAAGTCTACATCGATGACATGGTCGTAAAGACCAAGGAGCCTAAGAGTTATCTTGCCGACCTGAAAAAGGTATTTGAAATACTCAAAACATATCGGCTCCGACTCAACACATCTAAATGCGCGTTTGGAGTTGGATCTAGTAAGTTTCTAGGTTACCTAGTGACAAGAAGGGGAATAGAAGCCAGCCCAGATCAGATCAAGGCCATCCTAGATCTACAGAGTCCGACATCGGCAAAACAGGTTCAAATACTCACTAGAAGGGCCGCAGCCCTAAACAGGTTCATAAGCCGAAGTTCAGATAAGTGTAAACCCTTCTTCAACCTGGTGAAAAAGACTGCAGACTTCCTATGGACTGAAGAATGTGAGGCCGCTTTGGCCGACCTAAAAAAGTATCTGACTACGGCTCTAGTCCTCTCAACACCTGAACCTGAGGAGGAGTTGTTTTTGTACTTAGCCGTGTCAGAACACGCAGTAAGTACAGTTCTAATCCGAGAAGAGCAGGGAGAACAGAAGGCTGTCTATTATGTAAGTAAAACCTTAGCCAACGCTGAAGCAAGGTACTTACCACTAGAGAAGTTAATGCTGGCCTTAGTTATGGCCTCAAAGAAGTTGAACCACTACTTCCAGGCACACAAGATTGTAGTGCTAACAGAGCACCCACTGAAGTCCTTATTACAACAAGGAGACTTAACAGGAAGAATTGCAAGGTGGGCAGTAGCCTTGGGCCAGTATGACCTGGAGTTCAGGCCTAGAACAGCAATTAAGGGCCAGGTTTTGGTCGACTTCGTGACAGAATTCACACCTGAATCCATCGAACGTCGGGCTCCGTTGAGCCAAGATGAACAAGGTCCCAGCAAGCAAGGAGAATTCCAGCCAAAGGCCAAGGAACAAAGGAAGGAAAAGCTCAGACACTGCAGCATCTACATCGACGACTCATTTAGACTGTTTGTCGATGGAAGTTCAAACCGACAAGGAGCGGGAGCAGGAGTGCTGCTGATATCCCCAGATGGGGAAATAATAGAACAATCCATCCGTTTGGGGTTCAAGGCCTCAAACAATGAAGCAGAATACGAAGCATTAATTGCAGGACTAAAGCTGGCAGCGGCAGCAGAAGCAGATGAGGTAATAATTTTTTGTGATTCACAATTAATTGTTAACCAGTCAACAGGAGAATTTGCAGCCAGAGACGAGATGATGTCGGCATATGCAAAAGAGGTTATCAAATTGGCCGAGTTATTTCAGAACTGCCGACTTCTTCAAGTAAGCCGAGATGATAACAGCCACGCCGACGCGTTGGCCAACCTGGCAAGTTCAATGCAAACTGGAAAGACAAGAACAATTATGATCGACTACATGTCGGGCCCGAGCATAGAATCACAGAACGCAAAGTAAGAGGCAATGTGTGTGGACATGAGGCCAAGCTGAATGGATGCAATTGTTGCATTCCTGAAAGAAGGAAAGCTGCCAGAAGACCACAAGGAGGCGCACAAAGTCAGATTGAAGTCGGCAAGATTCAGCCTAACTGCGGACGGACATCTCTACAGAAGGTCCTTCACTGGACCTCTTTTAAGGTGCGTACATCCTTTACAAGTTGAAGATTTTTTATATGAAATTCATGAAGGGATTTGTGGAAGCCACATTGGGGGCAGATCATTAGCCCATAAGGCCATTACCCAGGGATATTGGTGGCCCTACATATAAAAAGATGCAGAAGCATACGTGAAGAAGTGCGAACAATGCCAAAGGTTCGCACCTTTGATATATCAGCTAGCTGCTGACCTGAACCCAGTATCCAGCCTTTGGCCGTTTGCCCAATGGGGCATGGATCTGGTTGGACAACTTCCCCAAGCAACTGGACAGAGAAAATACTTGCTGGTAGCAACAGATTATTTCACAAAGTGGATAGAGGCAAAATCGCTTGCCAAAATCCGAGATGTGGACGTCAATAATTTCATATGGAAAAATATTATCACCAGATTTGGCATTCCTAGAGCCATCGTTGCCGACAACGGAACACAGTTTGACAGCAAACTCATCAAGAACTTCTGTGCGAAATTCAAGATCAAGAACTACTTTTCAACACCAAGTTTCCCCCAAAGTAATGGGCAAGCAGAAGCATCCAACAAAGTAATTTTGGATGGAATAAAGAAGAGGCTACAGGCAGCAAAAGGAAAGTGGGTAGACGAATTACCCAACGTACTTTGGGCATATCGGACTACGCCGAGAAGATCAACAGGGGAATCCCCTTTTGCCATGGCCTATGGCGCAGAAGCAGTAATTCCACTGGAAATCGGCATCCCAGGGATCCGAACCCAGGGAGTTGAGAATGGGACTAATGACATACTCTTAGCCCGAGATCTGGATCTTTTAGAAGAACGAAGAGAGAAGGCTGCAATTCAGCTTGCAGTATACCAGCAACAGCTTGCCAGAGCTTACAACAAGAAGGTCAACCCAAGAGATTTTCAAGTCGGCGACCTATTCTTGAGAAAAGTCATCGGCAACAAGAAAGATCCCAGAGAGGGCAAGCTTGGCCCAAACTGGGAAGGACCTTACAGAATTACTTCGGTGTTAGGCAATGGAGCTTATCGGCTTGAAGACAATGAGGGCAAAACATTACCAAGACCCTAGAACACTTGTAATTTGAAATTTTTCTATCATTGAGATGTTCATTATTTTTGACCGATGTCATTAATAAAATCTTTTCAGAATTCTTCAAGCACATATGATTGATTAAGATACTTAACATTATTTCTGGAAGACATAAAAAATGAGAACCCAAGTGGAACTTAGGTTCACATTAGGGGCAGAGAGAAGACAAAGTCTACCACTTGTTGAAATTTGTAGCAATTTACAAGTTGGTCAGACCGATACAAAGTCTACCACTTGTTGAAATTTGTAGCAATTTACAAGTTGGTCAGACCGATACAAAGTCTACCACTTGTTGAAATTTGTAGCAATTTACAAGTTGGTCAAACCGATACAAAGTCTACCACTTGTTGAAATTTGTAGCAATTTACAAGTTGGTTAGACTGATACAAAGTTTACCACTTGTTGAAATTTGTAGCAATTTACAAGTTGGTTAGACCGATACAAAGTTTACCACTTGTTGAAATTTGTAACAATTTACAAGTTGGTCAGACCGATACAAAGTCTACCACTTGTTGAAATTTGTAGCAATTTACAAGTTGGTTAGACCGATACAAAGTCTACCACTTGTTGAAATTTGTAGCAATTTACAAGTTGGTCAAACTGATACAAAGTCTACCACTTGTTGAAATTTGTAGCAATTTACAAGTTGGTTAGACCGATACAAAGTTTACCACTTGTTGAAATTTGTAGCAATTTACAAGTTGGTTAGACCGATACAAAGTTTACCACTTGTTGAAATTTGTAGCAATTTACAAGTTGGTCAAACCGATACAAAGCTTACCACTTGTTGAAATTTGTAGCAATTTACAAGTTAAAAGTAAGCCGAGATGGTTCCTTAACTTCACTTGTTGAAATTTGTAGCAATTTACAAGTCGAAGTGAAGCCAATGTTATAGCAATCTACTGGTTGGATAAACCAAAGAAGATGTTTAACACTTGTCGAAATTTGTAGTAATTTACAAATTGAAGTTAAGCCGACATATGATCATCTGTTGAAATTTACAACAATTTACAGGTTGAGGTAAAAGATAAGTATATTTTTTAAACCCTTGTTGAAATTTGTAGCAATTTACAAGTAGATCATTGTTTAATACTTATTCTAACTTGAGAAAAGTTTACTGTACATGTTAGTCCTTGTTGAAATTTGTAGCAATTTACAAGTAGGTTAGAGTGAAATTACTGTTTACATATTTATTGCAACTTGAGAAAAGTTTGCAAAGTTTACATTGAAAAGTATATGTTTTATACTTGTTGAAATTTATGAAAAAATTACAGGTCAGTATCTTGCCGAAGTAAAACTTGCAGTTATTATACCCGAGGTATGTAACCCCGAGAAGATTGTGCAAAAGAAGAATTATGCAAATCATGCAAAATATTCTAAGTATAGAACCATACAGAAGCAATGAAGAGAAATTAAAGATTAAAGTATTCAGAGAAAAATAGTTACAGTTGTATATAATGAAGGCACTATGGCCTAGCAGAAGTAAATTGTTCACAAGTAACAAAGAAAGGCACATCGGCCATAAGAAGAAGTTCACATTGTTCAAAAAACAGAAGAAAGTACAAAAAAGAAAAGAGTACAAAAGACATTCAGAATTCTTTAAACATCAGTAGATGGTTAGACTAGGACCTCGGAGGACTCTGGAAGAACCACCTCGGCATCTTTTTCTACAGATTATTGGGATGATACCTCGGAGGATTCTGGAAGAACCACCTCGGCATCTTTTTCTGCCGCAATCTCGGCATCGATCTCTGCAAGTGTTTTATTAAGATTTTTTTCAGCCAGAAGAAGGTCGAATGATAACTGCCCTGGATCAGCCTCCTTGGACACCTCCTCAGTCTCCTCATCTTGGGTTAAGTCCAGGACTTGATCACCCAGAGGAGGAGACTTTGTCTCATTAGTATCTTTGGGCCTCCTTACTAAAACTTCATCATCATTCTTGTCCTCATCTTCGGATTCGGACTCAGGCTCTTCTTCAGTTTGACTTGGAGGAGGAGGAGGAGGAGGAGGGAAAGGCAGAGGAATAGCGTCAGCCTTGCGCAGGGGGGAGTCATCTGGGACATTAAGCTTTTTAGCAAGGGACATCCAACCAGGGGAGAAGCCCCTGTTGCATGCCCGCCTAACTTGAAGCTTGTAGTCCTCAGTGACGTCGGCCACACCCTGGGCATAAGATTTTTCATCAGTTTCTTTGATTTCAGCCTCTTTAGTTGCTAAGGCTTGCTGAAGCTCTTTCTCGGCCTGGGCCGCTTTTTCCTCGGCCTCTTTCTTCTTCGCCTCAGTAACATTTTTTTATAGTTTCAGCAGCATCAGCTTTTTCTTCGGCCAAGGTTTGGGCTTTGGTAGCAGCCTCGGCTTGATCTTCCAACTTTTTCATTTTTGCTTGAAGGCCCTTATTGATCTTCTGGAGGTCAGAATACTCCTTCTTCAAATCATTTAACTTCTCTCTGGTCTCAAAGGATTGCATGGAGAAGGAATGTGCATGCTGAACAGCCTGAAAGAACACAAAGCAAAAAGTTATTATAGAATTTTACAAGTATGAAGAGATAAAAAAAAAAAAAAAAAACAAGTTACCAAGTGAAGACACTTACTTGAACACAGCGTTGGAGCATGAACGCGTAATTTTCATATTCACTTATTTCGGCGTTCTTTTCCAGATCGCCTGGGAGAAGAACGGCTGTACTAAGTGCAACGCCGATGTTTATGTCGTCAGCGCTATCACTCGCCAAAACAGGCTTATTCTCCAAAGTAATCGATGGCGTCCAGGGGACATTTGGTACTTTGGATTTTGAGGTCGTTGCAGAGGAGGACCTCGGCTTCTTTGATTGAGTGGACTCTGGTGGCTGAGCCTCAGCAGACCTTTTTGCAGAAGTAGAGGAAGTCTTCTTACTCTCAGCCAACTGCGAGATAGGCAAGGCGTCCTCAGCCTCAACCTCAGTGGCTTTGGCTTTTGTCTGGGCCTTCTTGGTTCTCTTCGGCTTTGGTGGGGGAATCGTTTGGGTTGGAATAGCGTCGACGTCGGTTGGGAGGTCGGCTAGGAGATCTTGGGCGACAGGCCTTGGGCGAACCATTTCGGCGGTTTTGACAAGTCTGCGTCGGCGTTTTCGTTCGGGAATTGGTATCAAGTATGGGGTCGAGGTCGATGGCAAAACCACTGGGTCAGATGTAGATCCTTGGTCAGTTCGTGATGTGGATGCGGTTTGAGTTGTTGCAGTAGGTGGAGAGAGGCTCTTTTTCTTCCTTCTTGGAACGTCGGGCAGAGTGGATTTATACGTAGGGATGAAATTCAGTACCAATGGAGCCTTGCGCTTTTGGATCGGAAGGTCTAGGAGCTTCTTTAGATCTTTGCCAAGAAAATAGGACTGGCGAAAGTCCTTTGGTGGCTTGCGAACGTCTGCAAAAAAAGAGCACAACATCAGAAACAGATAAAATCTTTTGAAGACTTGAAAAAAAAAAAAAAACAGCTAAGTAATTGACGTTGGGCTCTTACCCTTGCCCTTTTTAACTGTTTGGGGAAGAGGGTAGAGATGGACTTCTTCGTCTGGGCCAAATTCCCAATTTCCAGAAGCAATAAGATAATCGTCTCCAGCCTCTTTGTTGGAGTCTGGGAGGTCGACTACGATTTTAAATTCGGTAAACCTCGGCTTGAGGTAATACACATAACCCTTCTCTTTCAGGCTAAGGGCGCACATTGTATAACAGTATTGGATGTCGGCGAGGGTGATCCTAACATTCTCTTGTCGGGCTAAGGCTATTATACCATTAAGCACTCTATATGAGTTAATGGTGAGTTGCATAGGGGTTCAGGGTATAGTAGTGAAGAACTTCACGAAAGAGGGGATTGAGTAGAAGCCGAAGTCCACATTCAATAAAAGCTACAATAGGGAAAGGCATCGTATTATCTGTAGGCATGATGGAATCATCATCCCCAGCTAGCCTAAGGTAAACATCAGCAGGAATAGAGAACTCTTGCCTAAAGAATTCGAGTTTGGTTGGGGTATTTACCCTATGTCTCCACATACCCATGATTTTGGTATAAAGGTACTTGGCTACAGAAACGGAGTGTTCTTAAAGGGTTACTGGTACCTCGGCTTGAACCTAGGTATATACTGGTAAAGGATTGTTTCAGTTTTTCCTAAAAATTGAAGGTTCTATAAACAAATCCCAACCCTAAAACTATAAAAGCAAAGATTGGAGGCTCGAATTTGGGAAAAACACAGAAAATAAGAAACAAGAACAAGTTTTTAGAATCAAGAACGAGGGTAGGCTGTCAAAAGCCTAAAGAAAACAAAGAGTTGAAGGCCAAGAACAGACAGCACAAGTGTTCATTACATGTGCAAAATCACGAAATAAAATGCATTCAGGTGAATAATTCACAAATTAAATGCTTGAACAGAACAGTAAAGGCAGGACATTTCAGGAACAATCAAGAACTGGGAAAGAAGGACCAGTTGCTTACCAGATAAAGTGAGGCCGAAATGAAATTCACCGAGGACAGAAGACGGTTGAAACAGTAGCGAAAGCCTCGCAGGAATGGCAGAATGAAGACAGTTGCAGAATTTGGAGCTTAGAGTAATGACAGATTCGAAGAAGAAAGAGCTTTAGAGAGAGAAAAACAAGTAAATCGAATGCAAAGGTAAGAAAAGAAAGAGGGAAAAACAAAGTTTTGTTAAAAAACTTGAAACGGCGGCAAAACAGGGCATTAAATGTGCTTGGAGTAACGCAGACGTCAGGCAGCGTGGACAGGCGAAAGACGACTTGCAAGCACGTCATAGGCACGAGCTAATAGAAAACACGTAAGTAAAACGGTTAAGGAAAGATGCATGACAGCTCATACATGTAAGAAAGTTCCTTTGAATTCTTGTTTTTAAAAGAAGACATGTCGGCTTGAAATGAAAGACCTCGGCTGGGAAATCCTAAGCCGACGTATGAGAAAAAAGAACAATATAGGTTCCATCACCTCAGAATGCCGAAGTAATAGAACCTAGGGGGCAGTTGTGGGGATATATTTCTGAAGTACCAACACGTGGCAAGGTGACGCCGACGTGTCAGCCGAGGTGCCACGTGTCGTGGTAAGTTATGCCGAGGTAATCTCGGAGTTGCCGAGGTTATCTCCGAAGATATCGGAATCCGGGATAAATGGATAAAGGACAGGAGTCGTAGATTGGGAGAAGACTTCAGTTTGGATAAAGGTAAAACTCTTGGAGAGTTTTGTCCTAAACCCATTGGGAGCTCCAGATTAGCAATAATCCTGAGTCCATTGGAGTTAGGCTCCTATTGGGACTAGGACTGTATTGACTATAAAAGAGAGGCACCCCCATGGGTCAAAGGGACGTTTTTATACTCAAGCTTGTGAGTTGAATACTTGATTATCTTTGAGAGATATACTGACTTGATCGTCGGAGTGCCCCCGGGTGGAAGAACCACTGCCGGAGCCTTTTCTTTTTGTGCAGGACAGCAAGGTGCCATCTATTCTGCCTGTGTTCTACAGCTGAATTCCTAAGGAGGGCAGTGTGGTCAGAAAATCACCCACACACCCTTTTATCTTCTAGTCACTTCAATTAGATCTCACCCAGAAATAATAATAATAATTCCCTTTTAACTTTACATCTTGTTTGCTGCCTTGGCCTAGTTCTTGGGCTATGAGAATTTTTTGTTTTAGTGCTTGGCCTTTGATTTGTATGCTTTACTTTGATCCCTTGCTCAACTATCTGAGTGTACCAAGGTAATAGGGGTGAGCGTGGTTCAATTTAGGTATAAACCAAGAACCAAGTTATTATTTACGGTTTTATAAAGTTTGAAATTAAATCAAACTATAAAATTTTTGAACTAAACTAAACTAATAAAATGCAGTTCGGTTCCATTTGGAACAAAAAAACATTTACCAACATGTCATCATTCAGAACATGATCTAAAAATATTGCTCACAACCTATACAAACACCAACAATATGTCATCATTTTGTAAACAAGAGTTGTTTAGATGATTATTTAAAATTATTTATACCACTATATTGGAACACACTAGCAGATAGTTAACTAATTGGTACTTGAATGTTTATGACAAATTATAAGAAAAACTATTCAGAGTAGGCACTTATTAATTATAATTTCGAAATTCGTTTCTCATGATCAATAACAATAGATAATAATTTTTCTTGATTAATATTAAGCACAAAATCTTAAATATTTAATATAAATTTTTTATTTTTTATTTTTTTTTACAATTAACCTTGTGAAAAGATTAGAATTGAAAATATAATATTACTTGTAAATAGTGTATTATAGGCAATGTAAAATAATCTTATAAGTCTTATGATAGATTATACAATAATATACAAATAATAGCGATACCACATCATTATCGATATATGGTGTCACTAATCAATAGTAAAATATCACATGGAGGGTTAATTTCACTTGTCAAATATAATTAACAATTCAATAATTTCACATTTTCATAGTGGGGTTAACTACGTTTACATTTAAATGATGATGTGGTATCACTATTGTACTAAATTTTTTTTGCGAAATTTTCATGCATAATAATGTGACTTTTTGTAGTTTCTTCATTTTCAATCAAAACAACTATATTTTTGTAATTTAAAAAGGAGAATTTTTTTTAAGATCCTTGATATTAAGATTTTATAAGATAAAAGACATAATATTTTCATAGTAGTTGAGATCCTTCAACATTTTCACAGAGAAATTTCAATTTTCACAGAAAATTTTTAAATTTTTTTTCCCTTATTTTACAGAAATTTTTTGAAATTTCTCTAATATGATCACAGATAAATTTCATCGAGAGACCTTAGCTAATAAAAAAATATATATTACACTTCCCCTACTACCCAAAGTTGGAAAAGGATATTTCACTAATTTTTCAATTTAAAAAATGCCATCAAGAAATCATTCTAAATGTTATTTCTACATAAAATTTTTATTTGCTAATTATTTTCCTTATATACAAAACAAAACACAACAAAAAATGCATAATTGAGGGGGGCATGTGCCCCCTGGACCCTTCATAAATCTGTCCTTAATTATATATATACACGTGTGTATAAATGGTTTGGTTCACCATGAAATCTAGTTCACCTATATTAAAATTAGAACCAAAATGTCCATTGAAAGGAACCAAACCAAGCTGTATGATTTAGTCTCTGAACCAAGTTGATTTACAATTTTTTCAATTTTTTACTCAACCATTATAACATCTATTTTTTGATATTTCTTATACGCTTCCCTACCCAACAATAAAAAAAGGGAAAAAAAAGAAAAAGAAAAAACCATTTAGTTATCTTCAAAAGCAAAACAATTTCTTATGGGGCCAATTTGGTAACGTTTGCTCCTTTCGCCTGCTATATTTACCTTGAGTGTTGCTATTAGTATCTCACTTATTGTTTCTGACTCCTCATTTTTTATTTATTTATTATTATAATAATAATCTCAAATGAAATTAGTAAAGAGGACATCAATTATTTTAGGATACCCTATCTCACAATTAAGCTCACGCACTCGCTTAATCATGAGATATGATTTATGAGAACACTCACCTCCATCACCACCCATACACTTCAAAACCTTCAGAACTTATCCACTCTAAAAAACTTAAGAACCCTCTAACGGCGATATTCTGACGGCAATGGTGGCAACTATTCAACTATACATACTTCTCCGGCAATAGTAATGAGTAAAAGTTTTTATACCAACCACAATTCCATGAGACGAATGGAGTACAACAATGTAAGTTAGAGGAGGTTCATAGCTTGGATAGTGTTTGCAACTCAAAGAAGGTTGGCCTTGTAATGGTAAATTTTTTACAAAGATGGTGAAAATGGTTCGACTTCAAAAACATGCAGGAGTTTACGTTTCCTAAGGTTTAGCAACGCAAGGCCGAACATCAATCATTTGTTTGGCAACACAGGCCTAAACGTAAGTTGTTTGGTCGAGAACACAGGTCCAAACAAGGGAATTTCTTAAATTTTGAAGGGTCAAACTTGTGCACATACACAAAAGTTCACATTTTCTAAGATTCGAGAACATAGGGCCGAATATCAATCATAGGTTCAGTAACATAGGTCTGGACATAGGTTATTTGTTCTGAAACACAGGTCCGAACAAATGAATTTCTTAAAGTTTGATGGATAGAGAGACAGAGAGGTTTCAAATCAACAGAGAAGCTTCTCTTCACTTGCGAAACTTGTCTTTCTTTCTATGAGATCTGTTGTGAAAGAGAGAGCGACAAAGATACTACCGTAAGAGTGAGAAGAGATCTCTATGGTGAAGTTCAAATTTGAACTTTTTAGGTTTTGGAAGATCAATGATTTTTAAGGGTGTGCTGAGGGGTGCTCATTTTAGTAGGTGTGAAATTTTTAGAAAGATAATTTTGGCATTATTGGGAGGCGAGAGAAATTTTAAGGATTTTGAAATTTATAAATGGAGGTCTATAAAAATGAAGAATTCAAAACAATAAATGAAATGCTAATAGCAACATTCATTCACCTTTTCCTTCGCTTCCCAACATGCGATTACGCTTCAATATTAATGCCACAAAGACACCATCCTTGGTATAATGTCAAATAAGCTTATCCTTCACTATGCTTGTAGAGGGTTGGCAAGGCAATTTATTAAACTTGGAATTCAAATAAATAATTAAGAATATAAGGTTAATTTGTTATTTAGTAGAATTTATTTATTCTTCTCGTGGGAAATTAATGTTGTTTTAATTAGAAATTGTGTGTATAATATATAATTTTTTTTGATAAATAAAAAGAAAAAAAAAATAAGAGAAGCAAAAAAGAAAAAAAGGCAAAGGGCCAAAAGGGTATTAAAGACATTTTACTTGGAATTTGGAGAGAGCTTCCATTTGCACACCAAAAAATTTTCAATTCACATCATTTTGCATTCATATATTAACTATGTATTAAGGTCATTTTTAATTCCTGTGTTGGGTTAGTTTTATACGAAACTCTGCTCTGACTTTAGTTAGGCCTCCGTTGGTGGACAATGGGATTGGTCTCTCAGAAATTACTCGAGGTGCACACAAACTGACTTAGACACCCTGAGGTGTGGTTTGGGAAGTGGGTTGGCTTTTTAGTTTTTTTAGCTTGGGGCTAAAAATCCTAGTTTGGGAAGGACTTTTGGTTTTTTTGTGAGAGAAAGAATGTAATGATTATGGGTTGAATGTGATGTTTTATTTTAATGGAGCTAAAAAGCCTATTTTTTTTTTGTGACTATTTTAGCCTCAAACCCACCCAAACCCACTCCCCAAACAATGGCTGAATTATCAAAAAAAAAAAAGGTCATTTTCAATTCATATTTTTTGGATAAATTACACTCCCTCAACAATTGTTCTATATCATTTTACCCACGTAACTAAAAATTGTAGCACCTAACTCCCCTCATCCATTAATTTATTTATTTATTTATTTTTTCTTTTCAATTTAGACCCTTATAATGAAAATACCCTTTCATAAGATAAATTACACTTTAACCCATTGAACTATCATCCAATATCACTTTACACCTTCAACTGAAAAATGATACATTGCCATTTTGAATTATAAGTTTACATCAATGTAAATATTTTGTTAAGTATATGTTATTTAAATATATAAAAAATTGCCATTTGACTTACACAAAACATATCGAATTAAATGCCTAAAATGACATTATCAATATGTTTGGTTTTGTTTTTAGAAACTATTTAAGGTTTTTTTTTTTTTTTTTTTTGTATTTATATTTAATAAACCTCTTTAAATTTTTTTACTTTGTAAGTATATCTAATTTAGATGCATCTAAAGATTAAAATATTTATGAAAAATAAAGTAAAAGAATTCCTAAAGACAAAAAATACGAAAATATACCAATTTTTTTATTTTTATTTTTACCTTTAATTTTTTTTAAAAAAATTTCTTCACAAAAATTTACTTGTTGGGTGCATCTAATTTTTTTTTTTTAAAAATTTACTAAATTATGAAAAAAAATTAAAAATTTTATTTTTTTAATTAATTCTATTAGAAAAAAAGAAGGAAAAATTTATTCAGAAGTCTCATCCCAAAAAGTATGTACCAAATTTTTTTGTAAACTATTAAGTCCCATTGAATTTGAAAAGGTACACTGTGACATCTTTTCACTATATTTTTTGAATATTCCAAATAGGCTTTATTTGTGTACTATTGCCTTATTAAATTTTTTTCTCAAATGTGTCATTTTAAAAATGTGACGATGTGACATCATTCTAATGTATACATTATTTGTCTTATTAAACTTTTGTTAAATATGTCATTCGTCTTAAAATGTAATAATGGAACATTTGTGCATTATTGGCCCTGTTTGGTAGGGTTTATTTTCAGCTTATTTCAGCTTTTAGCTTAATTTAAGTTATTTTGATGTGTTTGGTTCAGCTTAACAATACAGCTTATAACTTTTTGTAAGTCAAAAATCAACTTATTATTTGAGTGGGGAGGAGAAGCTTAATTTATAAGTCAAAAATCAGCTTATGTTTACAGCTATAAGTTATAAGCTGTTAAGTTATAATCTATAATCACTTTCTCACAGCTCTACCAAATGGGGCCATTGTCTTATAAACTTTTGTCAAATATACTATTATTAAAATGTGATAATAGAACATCATTCCAATGTGTCTACTATTGCCTTATTAAACTTTTTCCACATATGTCATTCTTTTCAAAATGTGACAATGAGATATTTATTTACTATTGTTTTATTAAACTTTTTGACAAATGTGTCATTTTTAAAATGTGATAATGAGACATTATTAATATATGTACTATCATCTTATTACGTTTTCAAATATAGATATATATTATTTGAAAGATTTTAATATGAAATAAGACACATGAATTATAAAAATATTTATAGAACTAAATGACCGATAAATCATTAATAAATTTTCTAATAAAAAATTCTCATAAGGGTATTTAAGAAAAATGTTTTGTGTCCCTAAAAATAGTGCACCGAATACCCCTATTTTCCTTTTTTGGAAACTGTTTTTTTTTTCTTTTTTTTTACTTGAAATGAGAATTGTGGGGATTCGGGGCCCCCACAATTCGAGCTCCCAACTACTAATTGAAAAAAGATATAAAAATTACAGCAGCAGTTGGGAGCTCGAATTGTGGGGGCTCCGAATCCCCACAATTCCCATGTCAAATAAAAAACCAAAAAAAAAAGAAAACAGAAAAAAAAAAAAAAACAATTTCCAAAAAAGAAATTAGGGGTATTCTGTGCACTATTTATAGGGACACAAACATTTTTCTAAAAATTATGCGTACACCACCTATCCTAGCGTTATCATCTTTTTAAGCCTGTGTTTGGGAAGTGGCTCATTGGGCTCATTTGGCTCAATGAGCCACAAAAGACAAAATAGCAATTTGAGCACAAAAGACAAAAAATCACATCCAACCCATAATCATTACACTCTTCTCTCACAAAAAAAGTCAAAAAAGTCAAAAAGCCAAGAGCCCTTCCCAAACCAGGTTTTTGAGCCCAGGCTCATATAGCCAAAAAAGCCAAAAAAAGCCAAAAAGCCAAAGAGCCCAGCCCACTTCCCAAACGGAGACGGAGAGAGGAAGTAGTTCGACTAACAAAAATGGCCTCCTCTGCAACTCCCTCCACTCTCATGCTATCCCACGGCCGCTTCCTCCCCAACACCTCACCCCCTCTCTCTCCTTCATACCCAAACCACGCTTCTTCAACTTCTCCAACACTTTCTCTCTCTACCCACTTGTCTTACATTTCACACACAGAAAATCCAACAATTGGATTGATGTTTCTTCACCCAATTCCCCAGTTGTTGTGGCCGCTTTGGCTGCTGAAGCAGAGCTAGCGGAAGAAACTGAACAACTCCAAGAGGGTGTTGTTGTTACCCCAACTAAGCCCAAGAAAGGCAAAGCTGCATTGCCTCTCAAGAGTGACGGAGTATGTGTAATCTCATTCCTTATTTCCCTTTCTCTTCAATTGTGGACACATTAGTGATTTTATTTATTGGGTTTCTTTGATTTTCACATTTATTTTAACTGCGATTGTAAAATTTTTAGTTTCAAGAATCTTATACTTGAGTTGGGGATTGATTGTGCTAATTAAGATCTACTTTAATTAGATAGTGGATGTGTGTGGTGAATTACATATTGAATTCTGTTTGATTTCTGTTTATTTTGCAATTTTAGTTATAGGAAACCAATATGAGAGATTGAAACCATGTATTGTGGGTGAATTATAGTCATTTATTTTGCTTGAGTTTTATCTTAATGATGACTTAAGCACTTCAATCCCTTAGAATCCTCCATTGTAGGATCTGAAAAACACTATGTCATATTTTTGTTTCTTCATCTGTTGATTATCAACAAACTTTGGCTATATCCAGTGGTTTTGCCCTTTATTTATTTATTTTTTTAAGTTTTGGCTATACAGGTTGTGGTTGCAGTAGAGTATTAGTTCATTCTCAAGTTTTGAGAACACCTTTTCATGTCATAGTTCATGCTCATTTGAGAAGAATGCCTTTTATAAAATCGGGTCTTGAATATTAACAATAATTATGCAATTTTATCTGAATTGTTAAATTATTCAAAATGATTAAAAGCCCTTGTGTTTTAAATTATTATGAATTGTAAATAGTTATAGAACAAGAGTTAGAAGACCTCACGTTTAAATTTTTTTGGACATATATTGCCTTTTTAAATCAGAAATTTGCTTTGCATGAATCCCAAACATGGTATTTATCACTGTGGTTGCTGGTCTTGTCTCCTCTTTGGTTTGTTTAAGTTGTCTACCCCCATACTTTCACATTCCTGTCTCCTACTTGCACATTCATGTTGTTACTGCATTTTTAACTTACTCCTTATCCTCCTTTTGTTGGGATTATTAGAGAAGGTCTAAGAGATTCTTGGACATTCAAAAATTGAGGGAAAACAAGAAAGAGTATGACTTAAAAACAGCAATATCATTGTTCAAGCAAATGGCAAGCACAAAGTTTGAAACCATGTATTGTGGGTGTATTATAGTCATTTATTTGCTTGTTTTAGCTTGAGTCTTATCTTAATGATGAGCACTTCAATCCCTTAGAATCCTCCATTGTAGCGTCTGAAAAAGACTGTATGTCATATTTTTGTTTCTTCATTTCTTCATCTTTTGATTATCTACAAACTTTGGCTATATCTAGTGGTTTTGCCTTTTATTTATTTATTTATTTTAAGTTTTGGCTATACAGGTTGTGGTTGCAGTAGAGTATTAGTTCATTCTCAAGTTTTGAGAACACCTTTTTATGTCATAGTTCATACTCATTTGAGAAGAATGCCTTTTATATAATCGGGTCTTGAATATTAACAATAATTATGCAATTTTATCTGAATTGTCAAATTATTCAAAATGATTAAAAGCCCTTGTGTTTTAAATTATTATAAATTGTAAATTGTTATAGAACAAGAGCTAGGAGACCTCACGTTTAAAAATTCTTGACATATATTGCCTTTTTAAATCAGAAATTTGCTTTGCATGAATCCTGAACGTGATATTTGTTACTGTGATTGCTGGACTTGTTTCCTCTTTTGTTTGTTTAAGTTGTCTACCCCCATACTTTCACATTCCTGTCTCCTACTTTCACATTCATGTTGTTGCTGCATTTTTAACTTACTCCTTATCCTCCTTTTGTTGGGATTATTAGAGGAGGTCTAAGAGATTCTTGGAAATTCAAAAATTGGGGGAAAACAAGAAAGAGTATGACTTAAAAACAGCAATATCATTGCTAAAGCAAATGGCGAGCACAAAGTTTGTCGAAACAGCTGAAGCTCATTTCCGTCTCAACATTGACCCAAAATACAATGATCAACAGCTGATGGCAACAGTGAGTTTTCCCTGCATTTGATTAATTGTAATGAGAAATATGGTAGCAATCTCATGGACTGCAATTAGTTTCTGCTATTGTTCTAATTCTTTCATGATAGGTGAATTTACCCAAGGGAACTGGACGGACGGTTAGAGTGGCTGTTCTCACTCAAGGTAGATACTTTTTCTTTTTCTTGACTTCTTTAATAAGTAATGTTCTGTCAGGAAAATGCATCAAATGGGTGCAACCATGTACATAGGATAGGATGTAGATGTATATTAGCAAGCAAAACAAGCCTGTCAGCTGTAGACTCATTCCACCCAAATTCTAAACAGAAAAATCAATATGGAAGAAGTATTTCCCCCAATCCCTGCTAACCAAATGTAGGGATCTCACATCAGCATGTTTTAATGCCAGATCAGGCAATTCCAGTCCTTCAAAAGATTGCCTATGTTACTCCATCCAAATACAAGCATGGAGGAGCTGTTGGAAATTGCGTACCTAGGCTAGGCATAAAGAAATTTAAAATTTATTTTGATTCTCAATCCTCATGATATATTTGTGATATATATGAAAATACAAACATCCATAGAAATAGTTTGAACAATACCTCAAACACAAAATTCAATTCCTTGCTAGATTTTTGAGTTCACTCCAATTCAAAAGTAGTTCAAGCATCCGATCTCTAAAAGTCTTATAACAAGGGCATTGTCAAGCTCACAAGTATTCTAGAGAGACAATGAGAGGCAGATGCCAATCTCTGGAGTGCTAGCTCTTATAATAGCTCTCATATTTGAGGACCAAGTCTATCTTGTCCCACAAGGATTGATGATCTTCCTGATCTTATAACAAAGATGTTTTTTTTTGTTTTTTCAGAAGTACGTTACAATGAACAAGTTATATCACAATTAACTCTTAATTGCAATAATCTCATTAATTAGCTCATGGTTTAAAAAAATGGTGTTGTGTAATGGTTGCGGTGGTAAGTGCTACCTGTTACACCTGCTTTTGCGGTGCGACGGAAATTCACATGTGTAACTGTTGCTTCGGTGTTACGTAACGGCTGTTGCGGTACCGTAATGGCCTGTTACACACCGTTACAATATTCTGAATAGCTTCCTTCCCCCTCCCCCCCCCAAAAAAAAAAATTTACAAAAAAAGAACGAATACTCAAGTGATTCAAGTCCAAAGAAAAAATCTTGTATGAATTTTTTTTCTTTATAATTTATAATTTATTTTTTAATTTTTATTTCATTACATTAGCATGTAAAATAAAAAATATATAAACAGTGGTTGTATTTATTTTTATAATCATTTCATTTAATATTTAATTATAAATATTTTTTATTTTGTTACTATAATGTGTTGTCTAAAAAATGTCCTTAAAAAAAATCTCAAAAATAATTTTTGCTTATGGCACAATTTTTATTTTTATAATCATTTCATTTAATACTTAATTGTAAATAATTTTATTTAGTTAGCTGTATAGTGTTGTCTAAAAAAATATCTTTAAAAAAAAATCATTAGCTCAAAAATAATTTTTGTTTATGGCACGATTTTTTTTATAATCATTTCATTTAATAATTGTAAATATTTTTTATTTAGTTAGTTCAGGTATTGGTCAAAAATAATTTTATAGGCATTTAAAATCAATTATTCTTAAAGTCATTAACTATTGAAATAAAATGTAAAAAGCTCCTTTTATAGTGATTTAAAAATATGAAATATATTGGATTATACTTAAAAACTAACAAAAATTGATCAACATCTATTTAAAACCCTAATAAATTTTATTTTGAAAAAAAAAAAATTATACGTATCGGGAAGTTTTTTTTCAAATTGTGTGAAAAATTAAAAAATTCACAGTTCCAGCTACCACAACTGTTACTCTACGGCCTTTACACTCTGCAACTACAATTGTTACCGCTACCGCAACTGCTTTTCGAAACTCTTTATTAATTTAAGTCCCTGATTAACACTTAATTTGGATTAACTCTTTTCATTCCATTATATTACATGTTGTCCTTACTGTGTATGAAATTTTTGGTTCACACTTATCTGTGTAGTAGAAATAATATAACATGAGCCCTTGGGCTTCCACAAATCTTGAGTGACCCCAAGCAACATATTATTATGAATATACAAAATGAGCCCTTCTAACAGTCACCATACATTCAATCCTTTCATCGTATAATGTCTCAAAAGGTCATTAGGACATTGAGGATTGTCAAACCCCTAACTCAATCATGTGTCTAATCTAATGCATATCAACTTGTATTGGTGAAATTAGAAACTCCTTTCTAATTATTACTTTGCCTTGACCAAGGTATTTCTCGACTTATATCCTAAAAGATCACAAATATTCTATCTCTTTACTTGAGAGTGATGGATCAATTCTTAAACATTCACGTGCCTCCATGTGTGTCTCACTAAGCCCTATCTATACAGGTTCATATTTCGTTATTAGAATATAAACATATTGTATTGTCAAAACTTAGCAATGCACACATAGGATAATCATGATGTTCTCAGTCTAAGGATTGCACACACAACTATAACATATGAGCGAACTAGATATGTTCCTTGGTAGTCACTTGTTCTCTGACAAACAAACACATGGTTGTTTGATTGTCCCACACAAGTGACTTGAGACTACTCCCTCTTCCAATTGAACAAGCATAACACGTGCTAGTCCATTTGGTTTGGATTACTAACATCCAAATAGTAATCGTATAACTAGGAACTTTTAAGAATAAAATACTGAGAAGTACATGTCTCTCAGTTTTAACTCTTAAGACATAAATTCTGAACTTCAATTGTATTACAATGTAAACAATAGCACAAAAAAGATAGTATGATAAAATAAAACTTTTCCCTTTATTAATTAAATGACAAGGGGCTTTTAGGGCATACCACTAATAGGAGCCCACCATCCATCAATGTTTAACTCTTATCCTCACTTGACGACCACTCTGAGTTGTCAACTCTAGTAAGGTATATCCTAAATAATGAAAACAAAGAAGCGTTTAGGCTTTAGCCAATAGGTTATTAACTTTTTCTGGATTTCCTTTGAACATTTTCCCATTTCACCAAATTATCAAGATCATAATTCTTTCCAATGTTGACATCTATCAAGGGAAAAAGAGAAGGGACACTTTAGGAAGGCCTTGGTCGATTATTGGCTAGGAATATTACTAGAATAGAATCTAACCTTAAAATTTTTACGCTTTGTGACTTCTTGCCACAAAGTAAGCCTTCTACCCCTTTGGTATCTACTAGAGTGGGATAAAGCATGGCGATGTTTCTACCATGTCAACGTCTCACTCTTGCAAGGCCCTATACAACTGGGCCAAACCACTGTACCATCTACTCCACTAACAATGCCTGGTACCATGGCTTCCTTATATGATGTGATTTTGAAGAGATTTGGAACTATTAGTCTGTGGAGCTTACTACCATACAGTCAAGGTTTTAAAAAACGACTGCAACCGTTATGTAACGCTGTTATGTAATGGTTGTGGTGGTTACCGCCACCCGTTACGGCCGCTTTTGCAGTGTGATTGAGATTCACAGGTGTGTCGGCTGTAGCGACTGCCGTAGCAGTCGTAACGGTACCATAACAGCCGTAATGGCCTGTTACGTACCGTTACGTAACGGTACCATAACAGCCGTAATGGCCTGTTACGTACCGTTACGTAACGGTTCCAAACTGCTTCTTCCGAAAAAACACACACAAAAAAAAAAGTTGAACATGAGGGAAAAGGGATAGAGAGAAGATGGAAGATAAAGAGAGAAGATAGAGGAGCAAGAGATAGAGAGAGAGAAGAAGGAAGATGAAGAACATGTTATTGATTTGTTGAAGCTGTAAGACTTATGCTATTTTATTTAGCTGCTATCACTTAACCATTTTGTTTGTGTGTGTCTATCTATATATTGTTTGAAAATAATAATAATAATAATAATAATAATAATAATAATAATAATAATAAGTGTAGTCATTATCTATTTGGCTTGGTTAAAATATGTATATATATTTAAGTTCTTATTTATTTTCTTACTTTTGTCATTGTTTATCTTATATATAATAGTTAGTGATTGATTTTTTGAATAATATAAAGTCATTAATTATTAAAATAAAATGTAAAAAACTCAGTTTATAGTGATTTAAAAATATGAAATATATTGAATCATACTTAAAAATTTATAAAAATTGATCAATATTTATTTTAAACCCAATAAATATGATCATGGGAAAAAAAATATGCGTATCGGTAAGTTTTTTTCAAATTGTGCAAAAAATAAAAAAATTCACGATTCTGGTTACCGCAACCGTTACGCTACGGTCTTTACACCCCGCAACCACAACCGCGCCACCACCACCGTTACGGCGACCGCAACCGCTTTTCAAAACCTTGCATACAGTAGTCATCATGAAATCTCATCTTTGCAAATTTGCTACCGAAAAGTAAATATGTTTGGAGAATTCTTCTCAGCCATTCCTTTAGTTCTTCCATAATTTCACCCCAAAAGACTTGTACAAATTTTATTAGCCCTCACAGTATTCCTTATTCTACACTACCCTTATCTTCCTCAGCATATCTCCCTAGACATTTTCTAAAATGCTTTGTTCAAAAACCTCAGTTTCCTAAGTCCCAATCCATTCATCCTTTAAAGGATGACATGCTAAATCTTAATAAGTTAGTAATACTTGAATTCATTCTCAATACAAAGTGAGTAATGATGTAGGAAGAAGAAAAATGAAGGACAAAAGAATAAACCTGGGATTATGGGTGTGCAATTTACCCGCCAATCCACCCCCCAACCCAACCCAACCCAACCAGCTACCCGCAGTTTGAGAAAGGTTATTCTCTTGAAAGTATCAGTATTGACATGTTGGATAGGGATAGAGCTCATCTATTGTAGTACCTATGCAGCTATGCTACTTAAAAACATTATTTATCGGACCTCCATTATTGATGGTTGTGGTTACTGTTAGTATGGTGTTGAACGTCATTGAGTTGTTGGGTTTTGTTGTTGACAAGAATCACGAAATTTCAGGACGAAATTTCCTTAAGGGGGAAAGGTCGTAACATTCTGTTCTGGGAGACTGCTTGAGCGATCAAGTGGTTGCTCGAGTGGTGATTCAAGGCTCCTAGTATCTAGTCTTCACTTGAGCGTAGATGTCAAGCTCCCAGTACTTTCATTGTAGACCTACAAAACTTCTGGGATATTGTATTTACCACTAATGAAGTGTTTCGCTTGAGCGGTATGTTTGAAATCTCTTCATCACTCCCATTCCTGCAGTCTTCATAGACGACATATACATCTTTGAAGTAGAGAGGAGGTAGAGGAATAAATTGCAATATGAGCAATCAAAAGTACCAGGTACTCACTCCTCAAAAATCACCCAAACTAAATATATCAAAATTATTATTTTATTATTTTTTATCAATGCTAACAGTGTCGCATTCTCCTCATCTCATCACAACTAAGCCTGTGTATTACTTATAATATATATATATATGGGGAGGTTGGGCTATGTTTTTTTATTTTATTTTTATTTTTGTCATAACAATTTTCCCTTTTAAATGTAAAAAATCACAAAAAAAAAGAAAAGAAAAAAAAGAAGAAGAATTTGAAGGGTTGAAATTGAAAAAAATTAAAAAAAAGATGAAGTATTTGAGATGATTTTTTTTCCCCCCCATCAAATTTGATAAAAAGAAAAAATTGGGATAAGTGAGGAATTTTTTAAAAGATTTTGATGTAAGGATTGGAGTATTTCATATTAAATCAAACTTTTTATTCAAATTTCGAGTCAATGTAGATGAAAAAATTGATGAAGGGTTGGAGATGCTCTAACTTGATGAAGGTTGAAGATGAAGAGGCCAAATTAATTTCTATTGAAAAACAAGAGAATTCCATTTCAAGTGTTCTCACTATTGGTCTCTTGCCAACCAACTACTGTATTCTTCTTCATAGAGGGATTTTGGGTCTATATTTGGAATTTAAGGTGGTTTTGTATGCTGCCTGTTTTTTTTTCTGTTCTTTATTATCCCTTCCCAGTGTTTATTTATTGATTGTAATGATTCACATTATTATTCATAAACTCTTTTTGTTTTTTGATAAAAAATAAAAATAAAAATCATATGGTAGAATGGTAATTTGTTTTCTCACTTTAACACCGCAGACCTAATCAGGATCACATGCTCAATCACAATAATCAACCATATCTTTCTTTTTCTTTATTAATTTTTGGGTCGGAGCATTGATTACTTACCTAGAATTTATGTATTTTCACCATGAATAATTGATGTCTTTTTGCTTCGTCTACATATGTTGTTTGATCTCTGTTTTGTGGCAGTCACTTACCCAATTACTTTTCAATTTTCAGCAATTTTTCTGCTTAAGTGGTGGTATCTGTGGATGACAGTGTGGTTTAAGGGTTCTTTAATTTTGAAGTTCTGTTTCTTTCTCTCTGTTCTTCCAAAGCTCAATGTAAGCATTATCAAATCTGACTCTGTATCTCAAATATTCTTTCTTTCTTTTATTTTTGTAAAATTGTTTCTCCACCTATGATTTTGAACTGATGAAGTAGAACATGAGTGAGGTTTGTCAAGTTTTAAATTCCTGACCTCATTTATTTGGTAGACTCATCAAATAATGGTTTGTGCCATGATTTTCATTTTGTTCATTGAAGTCTAAAAGGAGATGAGCATGTTCTCTTTTGTATGTGTAGCTTTTGAAATGGATTCTGCTTCAAACTCTACTCTTACATCAGCAATGGAATATGTGAAGTGCAACACCTTCTGCTTGCATCACACACATGCCACTATATTGGGCATACTTGTGGTTATGCATGTACAACTAAAACGAATTTTTTCAAATGAAAAAAAGATCGATGTATGGATTGCACAAATATTGTTTCATCGTGTTGGTTGTACAAAGTGTTTGTTTGCTTTTGTACCAATGTTTATTTTCTGTAGTCCTACCTCACACCTCTTTTATACGGCTTTCATTAATAGCAATTCTTCACATGAAGTAAATGAGCCGGTTGATCCATTATATATCTTGAGAGTCTACCAAGAATTGACCTATTGAACACACCATTCCTTTCAAATAGCGGGTATATATCAATGTGATGCAATGATTTTGGCCATTGTTGACATTTATTTATCAAAATTTCAATAAATTTAAGCTGGTTATTAATTCTGTTTAACTTAACATATGTACTATGTAATTGAAGACTCATCTTTATGGCTAAACAAATGATGAAAATTGTAAGCTTTTTTTGAAAAATTGATCACACCAAAGCATGTAACATGGTTTTACTTGATGTTTTGCCTGTATTTCATTTGATAGAGATTTGGTTTGGTTAGAGATTGTGTCTTCTCATGACTATCGAAGAAACTATAAATTTTACCATAGGTTACGGATATGGCTGTATGCTTAGTTGCTTACACCGACTCCATTGTTCATATTTGATATCACCATGTTTAGGCATTGTGTATCTCTATATCTTTTAGTGACATATAATAACTTCTTTTGGTATATGGTTGGTCTTGCTCTCATTTCTGCATTACTAGAAGCTTATGCAAATAGTAGTTTTATGATGAAATGCTTTTTCCTTCCCGTCAAAGAGTCATAGACTATTTATTTTAGTGCTGTCATAATTCACCATAAGTTTGTTGCTAAACCACTCTTTTATTTTATTTTTTATTATTATTATTTTTTCCCTTGTGGTGTTTTCAGATTTTAGTAAAAATTGTTCAAGGTGTAAATGTCATCTATGCCAACAAAACGTTATTTAGGTTTCATGTGGTTTAAGTTTCGGTAGATGCTTGTCAAATATTTGTTTGTCATTGTATTTATCACAATAAAATTAAAATAAAAATAAAAATAATTTTTTTTTGTCATTGTTGTTATCGTTTTCATTTACAGGTTCGATACATTCATTTATCTGCTTTGCCCCAACTACTGCTATCCTTGGGAAACCAAAAGAACTTCCGAAGGATGGTATCATATCAACTCTTTCAATCATTTTCTGCTGCGTCCGGTGAAGTAAATGTTGCATCTGATTTAAAGAAATGTTGCATCTTGTTGAAGACCGAAAGAAGGTTTGATGAATCTAGATATGAAGTGGCTTGATGATTCTGTATTGTTGTTGTTGTTTCCTTGGTTCTGGTCGTGCTGCTTCTTTTATCAAACTCTATTTGCTTTTGTGCATGTGTCACATATAAAAGCTCAGTCATAAATTGACTGGTTTTATGCTGATACTACTGTTGTTGCTGCTTTGGCTTTCTAGCCTTTCTGTGCAGCTATTGCTATCTTCTTCTGGTTTGTATGTTGTATCTGTTGTACATATGTTCATGTCAGATGTAAACGAGGCCTACATTGACTAAACGGTATTGTCCTCATCTTTTGCTTGCTTAGATGATTCCCATGTTTGTGTTGTCCATGTATGCTCCTTGTACTATGTATTTACTTTTGATCTTTGGTATATATTGACTTACCCAAAAAAATGATGTTTTGTTCATCAAATAATCTGAGTGTTGAAATTTGATTTGTATTATTTGGCTTCAGTTGCAGCCAGCATATTTTCACATTTTGCAGCAATAGAGAGTGAGTGAGTAAGTGATGAGGCAAACTAAAGATTGAAGTATCTAAGACATACAAGTTCTGCCAAAGGGATGTCCATCTAGAGAATTTTTTTTCTAAAAGAGAAGGGTGAAAAGATTTCACCTTCTAAACTCAAATCATATGAACAAAGTTACTGTATAAATTAGTAATTCTGAGACTGAAATAGCAACGGAAACTAGAGAATACTTCATAAATAGTACTAGTGCTTAATACTACAAGTGCTCTATCCATTAGCAAGCAAGTGCTCCACTCCAGCAAGTGCTCCACAAGAAGCAAGTGCTCCATTTACCCTAATGCTCCATTAAGTTAGTTTAGTGCTCCATTTAGGTTAATTTAATTCCTCCATTGTATCTCATTCTCCCTATAAAAGAGAGTTCATTCTCTCCATTGTAAATACACAATATCAATCTATAAAATCATTACATTGATTTCCTACATGGTATCAGAGCTATAGGTTAAGCTCTTGGTGTTCTTCGCCTTACCGGCGGGCGGCAACCTTGCCTTGGCCGTCCGCCGGACCTCAACCTATTCCGTTGTCATCTCTATCAATACACCCCTGAGTGATCATCTATCTCCCTCTCACATATGATCAAGAGTACTTTTGAGTGATTTAAGTGAAAAAAAAAATAAAATGAAGGCTTCATACATTGCAGTGTGCCCAGTGCTGGTTCTGATCCTACTGGCCTATGAAGCACAAGTCTCCATGGCAGTGACATGCAACCCAACAGAGCTGAGCTCTTGCGTGGGTGCAATCACATCCAACACACCTCCATCAAAGCTGTGCTGCTCTAATGTCACTGCTGGGTTTATGTGTCCTCCAGAAATTCCAGCAGTGCAGTAAACTACATGGAGCAGCTGGGGGAGAGAGAGAGTGTTTTTTGTTTTTTTGACTCTAATCTCACTCGAAAATTTTCTCATTTCTTTTTCAATTTGCTCGATTTGATTGAGATCTCTGAAAGCGTGCAAGCTGGCAGCAACATCCGCAACTACATTTTCAGTCGGATCAACTATGTCCGTAGGCTCCAAAGTGAGCCCAATTTCACAACCAAAGGCTTTTGGTGTGAGATACAACTCCAAGAATTGTGTCAAGAGCTTCAGTGGTCTCAAGGCAGCAACTTCCGGAAGCTGTGAATCAGACTCATCCTTCTTGGGCAAGGAAAGCAGTGCAGCTCTTAGAGACTCCTGCACACCAAAAGCTCAGAAACAACATCAGAGATCTTGGAAGAACCCTCAACCACAGGCATCTTACAAAGTCGCAGTTCTTGGAGCAGCTGGGGGGATCGGTCAGCCACTAGCACTTTTGATCAAAATGTCCCCCTTAGTTTCAGATTTTCACCTTTACGATATAGCAAATGTCAAGGGAGTTGCTGCTGATCTCAGTCACTGCAACACTCCGTCTCAAGTTTTGGACTTCACAGGAGCTTCTGAGTTGGCCAATTGTCTCAAAGGTGTTAATGTGGTTGTCATCCCCGCTGGAGTTCCTAGGAAACCGGGTATGACCCGTGATGACCTCTTCAACATCAACGCCAACATAGTGAAGACCTTGGTTGAGGCTGTTGCTGATAACTGCCCTGATGCCTTCATCCACATCATCAGCAATCCAGTTAACTCTACGGTTCCCATTGCAGCAGCAGTTTTGAAGCAGAAGGGTGTTTATGCTCTCACTTCAAGTTGCACGAAGGACAGTGAGAAGAGCAACCCAGAGCCAGAGCCACCTAATCATAATGCACAATCGGTTATAGCATCAAAATGCCCACACAGCAATCTTCAAGCTTCACTTCACCATCGTGGGCTGTTGATGACTTATTGCATCTCCCACCTCCTTTTTTCACTTTCCAACCAAACACCATTGCAATTTTTAACAAAACTAAACAAACTCATTTTATTCATGTCGGGGATCAAACCTGCTCACCATTTTACAAAAAAAAAAAAAAAAAAAAAAAAAAAAAAAAAAAAAAACCACAAACAAATTCTCCAACCACCACAAAAATCGGCCTTATTTTTTCGCCTCTTCTGCCGATCTCTTCCTCTTGCCTTTGTCTTGGGCGTCCCTTGCCGGTGCGGCCTCTGTGTTTCCCACGCCGCCAAGCACGTTCACTTCCCGTTGCTCCTCAACCGTCACATATGGCGGTCCTCCAAATCTGAGCATCACGGTGGCCTTCCGCTTTAGTTCCTTGTTTTCTGCCTTGAGCACACATATCTCTGCTCGGGCATCCGTATACATGCGCTGGAGCAGAGCCAGTTGAGCTTTTACCTGCTGCACCTCATTTGTTCTACTCTGAAGCCGGTGCGACAGGTTGTTGACCGCAGTCATGGTCTCAACACATGACCTTAATGTATAATAATTGGCCTCAATATCAGATTGAGCAGCCATTATCTGCTCAACTGCCACCATCGGATAGTTCAACGGTGCAAACCCAGGAGGGCTTGGTCCAAGGGCACTTGGTTGCGGTTCCAGGGCAACTGCCCCGGTTATCTCTCTTGTGCACTCATTGAGGTCGGGAAAGAGAGTAAGACCCCGGGAAGAAGCGGCTATGTTCTGGGTAGCTGCACGGGAAGAAGAGGCCATATTCAGGGTTGGTTGTAGAATGTTTAAGAGTATCTCTCAGAAGTGTTACAGAGTATCTCTCTCAGCAAAAACGAAGAGGTTTTCAGAGGTTTTCAGCAGGTGTTTTGTTCTGTCACAGCCTCAGCCTCCGTCTTCGTTAAATAGCCACAACAGCCACGCGTATCATGCGCCTCTCACCGCAAGACGACAAAGCAGCGCGTCTTTTGATGGCTCGACTTTTGATGGCTGTCGGGCACGTCTTTTGATGGCGCGCCTTTTGATGGCACGCCTTTTGATGGCACGTTTTTTGATGGGCACGCCTTTTGAGGGTGCGACTTTTAAGGGTCCGACAAGACTCGGTAAACTGTCCCGACTTTGATTCCGGTTAGCTCCTCTATGGGTCCGACAAGACTCTGTAAACTGTCCCGACTTTGATTCCGGTTAGCTTCTATATGGGTCCGACAAGACTCTGTAAACTGTCCCGACATTGGAGCTCTGCATCATCGAGAAACTAACTAGTTGCTGTCTTGGCAGCCACTATGAGGCATTTGGCTCAATTGCCTGTGTGTATGTCATTCATGGTTCTGCTTTGCATTGTTCAGAAAGGCTTTTTTGGTTTTCATGGTTGATTGAGAGCCATCAAAATAGTGTAATTTTTTTTTTTTATTATTTTAATTCTGATGCTTCACCTTTATTTTAGTACTAATTTTACCCTCTATTATATCACCTTTATTCAGAGTCTGAGCTAGATAGATAATGCCATTGAGACTTGGGTTTTCTCTTTTCCATGTAAATTGTAAAAGTAAATTTCTAGTTTGTATACTATTGTGACATGTGTTTATCTGACTCGGGTCGTGTCTCTTTTCAGTTTCAATTGGCATAGACTTTGTGGAGAAAAAAGTTATAGGTACAAAAAACTATTCACAAAAATATGAATTATTTTATTTATTTTGTCCTTTCCTGCTAAAAGCATGAGCATGAGTCTATAGCTGAAAATATAGGCCAACAACCAAAAGGTGACGCTAATTTAATTTAGAACATGTGTTAATTGCATTATCTAATTTAGAGCACTAAAATCTCCCCTGAAGTCGGGAGAGTAAAAACATTCAGATGCATGCACCCATCCCAACTTTAGGCAGTCAGAGTGTGTGGCTCAGAACCAGATTCTTCATTAAAATTGAGGTGTCCCAATGATGGATGTAAGCAGGAAAAAACTAGCTTTCATTCTGGACAATCAACAATAAGAAGATTTGAGGACATATGATGTGAAAAATGACATGCCTTGGACCAACTTATTTAAAGATCTCCTAACTTCAAGTAAAGCACTCTACTCACAATTGGGATTTTGATATAACTAGCAGGTGCCAAGTGTTCCTGCAATCACATCAAGGCAAGGCAGCATTAATTGTTTTATGTTCCAACAGAGAGGATATAGCAAAAAAAAAAAAAAAAAGGAATATAAAAAACTAGTGAGGAGGAAGCAACTAGTCATTGTTTAGGAGAGAATTCAAGTTTCGCCACACTTGATAAAGAAGTCATTTTAACAGGGGAATTCTTAATGAAATTGTCTAGCTCATTTATTTCTCATACAGTAAAATTATGGTTGTAAATTTACTTCCATATAAGAAAGCTAATAACTATGTATAGTTAGACTACGAAAGCTTAAAATGAAATCTACACCTGGACAGAGTTTCTGTAAACCTCTAACTTAATTTCTATAAATTTGACATAATTATATTGACCTCTGTTAAGATTTTAATTTACCTAAAACTTGGCTCCATTTTTACTAATAATTTGTTAGGTTTATGGATGAAAAAAGAAAAATGTCAATGCTTTTACATTAATATATATATATTCTACTCTTATTTACCATATGTCCACAAATCATCTGCATTAATTTCAATCATTTCAATATTATTAAAAGAGAATTGATGTAATTATATCAAACTTAGAAGATACTTATTATATGGCAGCAAAGCATGCAACTCCTTCTTTCTTTTTATATAATTTATTTATTTAAGGTAAGTTCAATGTCCCAACCTCTATTCTGAGGTCAAAAGGGAAGTTATGGCTACTGGTGTAGTTACTCTAAAAAATATCGAATTTGCATTATCATTCTGCAAACATTAGAAGTTCTAAATTTCAGGTCATTGAGCCTTTTTTTTAATTGGTAATTACTGAACTATTACTTTTGAGTGCAATCATCTTGCTCATTAATACAAACAACAAAGCAAAACATGAAAACAGAATAAGAACCATAACTTACAATCTTTCTAATCACTTAATCTGAGCTTTCATTGAGAACAATGCTTCAAATGGAGGAAATAAGCTGGTTGTTCAACTAATAACCTGAACATTCTTTTAATATTTGGGCAAATTACATATACCTTCCTCGAGATTTAGCCAACTTACAGATATTCCTGAAGTTTTAGAAATTACAGATACCCCCCTAAGGTTTATATTTTCATAACAAATTGCCCCCTAATTTGTTATGCAAATAGTACCTTCAGGGGGTATCTGTAATTTCTCAAATCTCAAGAGAGTATCTGTAATTTTGCTAAACCTCGAAGGGGGTATATGTAATTTGCCCTTTATACTTCTTGCCATATAAATTACTACCATATATGATCAGAAACATTTTTGGTTTGCATTTTAGCCTTGTGAGATTAACCTGTGAAGCATTCTTATCATGGATTTTGGACTTACAACCGACTATTTGTAATACTTTTATCAGTGCATTAAAAGTTAAAACCCATTTCTACCTCAATTTCATTACAATTTCACAGTTAGAAACTTCGGGTTTTCTGATGCTTTTAAACCTTTTAACATCAACATATACACACACACATCTATATTTAGAATTGTTTTAGCAAGGGTTGGCCTATTGAACTCACTCATCCTTTCAAACATCAAGTATATGCCATCATGAACAACGATAATGAGAATTGTTCATATTTATTTTTCAATTTTTAATAAATTTAAGCTAGTGATGAATTCCAGCTAACTTAATTTATTTAATTCGGAACTCATATTTGTGGTCAAACAAATGGTCAAAAACTATATGTTTTTCAAGAAATTGAAAAACATAAAAATGTCGAGTAACATTATTTTTACTTGTATTTGTTGCCTGCATTTAATTTTGATGGAAATTGTGTCTTCTCACGACTATAGTAGAAACTTCAATATGGACAATAGGTTATGGATGTGGATACTGTGCTTACTCTGCAACTCCATTGTTCATATTTGAAGCTCAAGATAATGGTGTAACCTTGTTTGGGCATTTGTGTAATTCTATTTCTTTTAGCTACATTTAACTTCTTTCTGTATATGGTTACGCTTGCGGTCATTTTTGCATTACCAGATGCTCGTGCAAATATTTTTTGGGCAGCTTGCGGTCATTTTTGCATTACCAAATGCTCGTGCAAATATTTTTTGGGCAAATTACATCGGTAGTACTTACATCTTGTTTGTTGTATCATTTTGATACCTGTCATTTTAATTAAATCAATTTTGGTTCTTAATTTTAATTTTTATGTCAATTTGATCTAATTGATAACATTGATCCAGATTTTTGAAAAAAATAGTTACTAAAGTGGTTGAAATTAAATTCACTAAGTTGAATAAGTTTATGATTTTGCTTATAAAAACATGACGCATGCCACCATGTATACATTTGTCGTATAAAAAAAAATTTTAAAAAAAAATACTAACAATTTTAATCAGTTTGACCAAAATTAAGATAAAATCATAAATTTATATTCAAAATGGAGCCAATTAAAATTATAATGACTGAAATAACACACATATATGAAAGACTATGATACACACCTTTCATGCACCTTATATCTAAAGAAGAAAATAATATAATTTCATACTTTTTGAGTCATAATTAAATAAATAAATAAAAAAAATCATAGCCAAAGAACACATGAGGCATAACCAAAGATCTCATAAGCCACAACTAAAATAAAATCATAATTACAGAAGAAAATTTGTCATAACTACAAAAAAAATGACATAAGTTGAGGTGTATACGGTAGCAAGTATATACAATAAAATTTTCTAATATATAGAGACTAACAGTATAATTTGCCCTAATTTTTAGATATTCACTACTACAAAATCATAAATAAATCACACTTTTTATGTGTGATATGTATTATTTAATCACACGATTCAAGTGTCATTAAAAGTTGATTTCATCACACGTTATGCGTGTAATAATAAATATTTAGATTACACTTTTTACGTGTGATAATAAACCTTTAGATCACACTTTTTATGTGATTTATAACCAATAAAACCTGTGATAATAAATATTTAGATAACATATTTTAAGTGTGACTAATATCTAATAAAACATGTGATTAATAATGAACTAAGATCACATGTGATATATATTTCTCATCACAATTAATGCATGTGATAAAAAAAAATTCGACATATTTGAAGAATAATCAAATATTATCTTTGTACGCATTTGAAGAATGTAATACACACTATGTACTATCCTTTGAATCACAACCACATATTGAATGGAATAACGTCATATATTTCATAAATGAAAGTCAAATGTTCAAAAGTATATATAAAAGAATTAATAAAAAAAAATTAATTGTGATTACATATATTAAAAAAATGAAAAAACTTGAAACACAAGTCCTTGAATTCTTTGACCATATTTTGTATCTCTCCAAGCAATTTTCTGAATTGAAAAATGAAAACACAAATTAATTCATAGGCAAAATTTGCCTCTTCTTTAGAAATAATTTTGGGCTAAAGGCAAAATAAAGACAAGAAATTCACAAAGATGTGTGTTTGGATCAAAATAATTGAGATAATGTGATTATTATGTTTTATGCACTTCGACTACAAAATAATTTTTGGATAGTGGCACATGTGAAAGAAGAATAAAAATTGGAGGGCCTTTGATCAGAGATATCCTATGAAGCACGGATACTTCAAAAAGGGTGACGTATCCGTATCGGATACGTATCGGATACCGATACTCCTCGGATACTCGCGGATACGTATCAGATACTTCTTAAAAGTATCGGATACTTCTTAATTAATTTTTTATTAATTTTGAATTATCGGATACTTAGTTTTGAAGTATCGGATACTCGAAATTACATATTACTTATAGTATTTTGTTTAGTTCTTTGATAAGAGGAATATAGTGAGAGTTAAAGTAATAGAATTTGTCAAATTGATGTATCATTGTTGTCTCTCTCACTTCTCTCTTGCTTTCTCACTCTCTCACGTTTCTTCTCTCTGCTCATTCTTTTTTTGGTGTTGGCATATAAGGATAATGTTTAATTTGTATATTTTTTTTTTTTTACTTTTAGTTTTGGATGTTTTATGAATGCTTGAGCACTTTTAGGTTAATAGGAATCCCTCTCTTTATTTATTAATTTATCTGTATCCGTGCTTCCTAGGCTATCATTGATGACTTAAAAAAGTATATTTACTGAAATTTTTATTTAAGAATGATTTTTTGGCTTTAGCTAAGGTCTTGTGATATTCACTGATGAAGGGGAACAAGTTGAAGCTATTGATCTTGAAGACTCTTTAGTTTTATAGGAATCTTTCTTCTTTATCAAGTTGTCTTTTGCTTTAGGTTTTATTTTTATGCATATTGCATTACTAAAAATTGTTAAAATAATATTTTTTACGAACGTATCCCCGCCGTATCCGTATCCTAGTTTTTCAAATTTTGTCGTATCGCCGTATCCGTATCGTGTCGTATCCGTATCCCGTATCCGTGTATATTTCTCATCACAATTAATGCATGTGATAAAAAAAAAATTCGACATATTTGAATAATAATCAAATATTATCTTTGTACGCATTTGAAGAATGTAATACACACTATGTACTATCCTTTGAATCACAACCACATATTGAATGGAATAACGTCATATATTTCATAAATGAAAGTCAAATGTTCAAAAGTATATATAAAAGAATTAATAAAAAAAAAATTAATTGTGATTACATATATTAAAAAAATGAAAAAACTTGAAACACAAGTCCTTGAATTCTTTGACCATATTTTGCATCTCTCCAAGCAATTTTCTAAATTGAAAAATGAAAACACAAATTAATTCATAGGCAAAATTTGCCTCTTCTTTAGAAATAATTTTGGGCTAAAGGCAAAATAAAGACAAGAAATTCACAAAGATGTGTGTTTGGATCAAAATAATTGAGATAATGTGATTATTATGTTTTATGCACTTCGACTACAAAATAATTTTTGGATAGTGGCACATGTGAAAGAAGAATAAAAATTGGAGGGCCTTTGATCAGAGATATCCCAATCCACATTGAAAAATTAATCTAACTAGAACAATAGATATCCCAAAATCTTCGAAGGTTGGGTTGGTTATCCATCCAAATATAATAATAAAGAAGGTAATCCAACCACAAAGGAAAATGAATGAATCAGCTAAGCAACTCCAACACGATTAAGGTCAATATCAAATGAGGACCCAAAATGACATACCTGATATAGTTGTCTGATATAGTTGTGGACCGTTGTCATGAAAGCTAGCAACCAGCAGTGAAACACCAAAAAGCCTCTACACATCTTTGCAACAAAAATAAGCATATGCAAGAGGCAAGATCAAACCCATGGTATACAAAAAATAATAGATGAGGAAAAGAAAAAACAAAGTGCATTCACACACTTGGCAACAAAAGCAGGTAAGGGAATAAAAAGAAAAAAACACTCCAAAAATTTAGAGCTCTCAACACTTGACCCACAACAATGGACTCCCTTAACAAAAGTACCAGCATATTTAAGTATCTGCATATAAACACTTCGAATAAAAATATGGTAACTCACATCACTAGACTCACAGCCTTACACACTCACACATATACCTAAACTAGTGGTGTGGGCGTTGTGCTTCGCACGATTAGCCTTGCCCATGATTAAAAAAAATAAAAATAAAATTGAACTGTTAAAGTTCTACAAGTTTCAGAAAATTGTGTGTGTAATCTGATGTTCACTTATAGGAAAGCCAATAGTATAGTATGGACCATTTCTTGTTAAAAATGCTTCATGCAAACAGAGGCTTAAAAGCAAAGAACTACGAATCCATGGAAATAGAAGATACCAAAATAGCAAATTGAACATGGTAAAAGTCAACACAAGTGGAAAAAGAAAAAGAGAAAAAAAAATGAATTTTTTAAACATAGATAGAAATTCATGGACACAGACGATACCCAAAGACCAAAGACTACAAATTTTCTGGCTGCTAGCTCATGCTCAAAAGCAGAATGATAAACTGCTAGCTCTCTAGCTGCTAGCTCATGCTCAAAAGCAAAAAGATAAATTGCTAGTCCTGAAATACCAGCTCCCAAATTCGAGAACCAGTTTCCAAACACACAACCTGTTGACTTGGATTTCACATCATTGAATGAAACTTGGGAGGGATGTTCTACAGGGACAAGCAAAAAAGAAGCAGCGGTATTTTTATTTAACATCTTAATTAAAAAAGAAAAATGTAAAAGTTGAGTAACATCAACGACGCCAAACAAAGAAGACATACCAAGCGTTTTGATGCACTATCGAGGCCTACAGATTTTTAGAACCAGCACTAGTCAATTGCTTTCTTGCACATATATACAAATTACAAACAAAGAATGAGTCTGTTTTTTAAAATATTAAAAGCGTAAAAGCAAAGAAAATTCCAGAACGATAATGAGGAAGAAATGTGCACTTAAAGTAACGAGTAAAGTATTAAAAATATCAGGTTCATGAATGATTTGCGATGTTGTCGTAATATATACCAAGAATGCCTGGACTTTGTTAATTTCAGTTAGGAAATAATATTCACCTTCTTTAGGTATTTTCTTTTATTTTTGAGTATGGGTATCAACATAGAAAACTCTTGGGCTGCTTTTTCTTAAAAGGATATGTGCATGCCCATAATCGTTGTTGTCTAAATATAGCTGAACCTACAAATTTTAAATTTCATGACTATTTTATTCCTATCAAGACCTGACCATTAGACAAGAATACAGAACAATAAAAATGAAAAGAAAATCATATCAGAGTAGAAAAACTCCAAGGCACATTTAACATTATCTGAGAATTTATAGTCATGTCAAAATCAAATTCATCCACTATTTCATTTTCCCCATGATCAAATGTGGATTTAGATATTATCCCAATCATTACAATTTTTATTTTTATTTTTTCACTTTCTTCAAGTCTATAGCATTGCAAGAGCTTAAAGAGTATGTGAGACAAAAATATTTCATCATTTATGTTTTTTTTTCCTGAAGAAACAAATCTTTCAAATCACATTAATCAAAGAAACAAAGGAAACAGAGATTGAAAATATGTATCACTAACTAAGACATACATGAAACTCAACAAAGAGAAAAAGAGAGACGGCAGAGAGCAACCTATAACATTGACGCCATGTCGTGTTGAGAGAATTGGTTTTGCTCTACTGCTGGTTTTCATTTGAATAATTGGAAGAATCTGAATCATTCATATCATCTTGGCCTTTGTTAAATTCATTCTACTCAACTTTTTCTTCACTCTCAATGTAAAAACTCTGGTCTAACACCGAATTCTTCTTCTTCCTCTTCTCCTTCTGGGTGTCCTAAACATTGACATATTAATCAAAACTATGATCTTTGTTAAGAAGTTTAATATAGAAATTGTGAACATATTAACTAAAAAAAAAATTGTTTTCTAAAACCTTTGACTATACGATTTTGACTATTTGTATCTAGCATTCAAATTCAAATCAATCAACAGTAGAAAGTGAAATAAAAGTTGAAATTCAAACTACATACCTTTTATATAGTTATTTCAGTCTAAATCCCACTGCCTCACTTTTTGAAGTTTTTCTTGAATCTATTATCATGTAATTCGTCAAAACAAAGAAAAGAATCATATTTGGATACATAGTTAGATACAAACACACACACAAACATATATATATATATATAAGATAACAATAAAATTAAATATTGGAAAATAAAATGCACGTTTAAACATAAAATTATCTGCTAAAATAATGCAATGACTAAAAGGGATATCCGAATCGCCATTTAGAAAATTACACGTTGGACGTTGATTAATTCAGAATAAGCAAAAATCAAAAAAATAAATAAAATTGACATGAATTCATCTGGCAAAGACCAATAGAGATGTGTGCAAATATACATATACATGTGAAGTTTGCAAAGAAATAAAAAAATGCAATTGAGAATGTAGAATCGTGATGGCCTAACAAACAACTCTTTTGAATCATCCCATTTCCTAGATCTATTTTTCAAACCTTCAACAAAACTTTTGTTTCCTTCCTTGTTCCTTCTTGGTTGATTGGCTTTCATCTGCTATTTTCTAGTAACTTCTGATATATCCACTGCAAAAAGACAGGATATATCAAACTTTTGAATTGTGAATTGTGAATTTTTTATTTTTTATTTTTAAATACCACAAACCCAAAATGTTGAACAATGAGTAGAGAGTTACCTTCAAAGAAAGAAGAGTTCATTGTTGTTATTCAACAACTCTGACCACCATAGTACCAACAAAACTCTTAACTCTTCTTAAAATAAATAAACAAACTAATTAAAATATTGGAGACTTACGTATAGGTCTTACTAAATGGACTTATTGTCCAATAGGTCCTACGATAATTAATGACATTTTTCATCATACACTATTAAAAAAAGTTACTAATTTTTAATTTTCAGCGACAGTTTGAAAATTGTCACAAAAAATGTCACTAATTACAAGTTTCAGTGATAGTTTAAAAAAATCGCCACAAAAAAAATCACTAATTTTCAACTTTTAGCGACAGGTTAAAAAATTTGTCAAAGAAAAACGTCACTAATTGTAAGTTTTAGGGACAATTTATAAATTTTGTGACAAAAAAAAAGTCACTAATTGTTAATTTTTAACGTGTAAAAAATCGTCACAAAAAATAATTTTTAGCGACGATTATATTAAGATTTATTTTCAATAGGACTCGATGGGAATTAAGTATTGGTAGTTTACCCTCAAAAAAATTTCGGAAAAAAAATTCAATGATGAGCTAATGCAATCATCAATATTCATTCTCTTTGAACTACCCATGAAAGGAATACCCATTGCTGTAGATATCATAGCATAGGGGACTTCAACCCATTTTTTTCTTCTCTATAAATTTTGTCATAAAAATAGTGAGTTCCAACACTACCCAACCAAACACCACCAATTTAACATACTGCTCCAAAATCCAAACTAATTCCAACTGTAATATTAAAAACACCACCAATTTAACATACTGCTCATAAATAAAAAGGAGTCTGGGATAGAGCAAAAATTCCAACAGTAATATTAAAAACCACAGGAAACAAATGTGAATGAAGGATTTACAGTTATTTAACATTTAAAATGTGTAAACCAATAAAAATAAGAATAAGCATGAGAAATGAATAGAATATGTTTCTTACCTAAAATAAAAAATAGTCCTTTCAACACCAAAAGCATCACCTATTTACACCAACATAAGAGAAAACATAGCACAGTTTTAAAGATTTTAAAAAAATGCACCCAAATACCGTATAATTCACCCAAAAATAAATAAAATCTATAGGGTAGAAATATATAAGAAGCTAAAGAAATTAAGGGAGAACATTTCTTACCTGAACAAAAGAAAAGTATTTCTTCCAATACCATGAATCAAATAATCACCCTTTCACTCACAAAATCACAAGAAAATTATATACATAAGAAACATGAATCATAAAAAAAATATGAGAAAATTAGAAATATGAATCACATTTATTAATAAGATGATGAGCCACGAATCACAATGGAATGGAAACCACCCACAGAATCACAATGGAAAAATTAACCACTACTTGATAGTAAAATTTATGAACTAAAGTTAATTACAGAAACCCCTATTAACTTTAGTTGATAGTTGAAGTTAGAAACAGAAGCAGCCTCATTTTTGCTTGATTTCCCTTATTTCTTACCTTTTAATGTATTAGAAGCCCCTGAAACCCATTAAAGAGAAACCCATTAAAGAGAAACCCATAGAACTCATTTCATAGAAAGAGACCCATTTCACAACTATTTCACAGAAATCATTAGGAATGCTTTTTGTGAAGAAGCATGATCATGCCTAACATTCATTAAGTGAAGAATATTAGGCATGAGAGCACTCAGATTACAAGTATTCACAAAGCATGAGGACCAAAGTCCAAAAAACAGAGTTCTCATGTCTAATACAATTTGACAGAGTACTAATGACTAATATCCGAAATCAAAGACGGAAACCATTTGATAAACCCATTTCAGATTCAGAAAATAGAAATAGAAACTATCTAGGAAACTCATTTCAAAGAAATCACACCATTTCATAACTGAAATCAAATCATTTCGAAACTGTTTCACTCATAGAAACCCATTTCAGAAAATAGAGAGTGAAATGGAAGTCTCGTTACCTGTATGGAAATGGCGTGATGGTAGTGATCCAATGGTCCGACGAGACAGAAACGGGGTAAGCTTGCAGAGATAATTCATGTGGAAGATGGTCTCTCTGACGAAATGATAGTGGTCCGTTAGCCTTTGGGTGTCATCAGTCGGTAGTCCAAGCGATTCTCGTCGATGATATGTAATCCACCGTCGGAACCATGGAGAATGGAGAAAGAGGTAGAGACCAAAAAAAAAAAAAAAATTGGGATAAAACCCTAGATAGTTCTCTCTGTATCCTCTTTTCTTGCGTTTTCTTCTCTCTAGACTGTTGCTGTCTGTCATCATTGTTTCCAAGGTGCTCGTGTGCGTGCGAAAAGGTAAGCGAGAGAGTATTTTTGAGAGAGAGAGAGAGAGACCAGAGAGATGGTGGCTTCAGAGATGGCACTAGAAAACTGAATTAAGGCTAATGAATCAGAATGCAAAGAGCATCGGAAAGAAAGAGTCATGTGATTTAAAAAAATATATATAATGATACTTAATTAAAAAGAGATATTAAAAAAAATATAATCACATTTTAATTAGAATGTGTAATTAAAAAAATATTTATATAATCACACTTAATAAAAAAGTGATATAAAAAATAAATATTATCATACTCAATCAAATCAAGTGTGATTCAAATATCAATCTATTTTTTTTAATCACACTTCTAATAAATTAATTTGACAAAAATAAATGTCAAAAAAATATTTTTTAATTTTTTAAAAATTATTTCTACTCACCAAAGATAAAATTATGTAAAATTGATAAATCTTTTAGACATTTATTTATTTTACAAAATTGATTTTTATTATGTGTTTGGATGATGATCATGTAATAGGTAATTGTTAACTTTTAATGTGTAATCGATATATTTAATATATGAAATGTTTTTATCTTTGAATTTTTTGATTTAATGGATTAGTTTAATAACGATATCAAGGTTGTCACCATATTTGACTGTTGAAAAAATGGAAACTAATTTAGGAATTGTTTGGAGTGTCCTAAATAAGTGCATTTTTTTGTCTTTTTGGATTAAAAAGTTGAGGAAAAAAAATATGGATGTTTGGGTTAACTTTTTGATTTTTTCTGAAAAAATGTGTATTAAAAAATTGCATAAATAAATGTATAGAAGAAGTTAGTGATGTAGCCCGTATAGTCTGACAGAGCAGTGGGCGGATTAGGAGGGGCGGATTAGGAGATAGGAAATGATTGCCTTATTTTCGGACTTAAATTGGACGGTATTGTTCGGACCTTGGGAGCTCACCACAGGTCTCGTTTTGCTAATCGGAACCGTTCAATGTGTAGAACTTGTCGAGTACTATACACTTGTAAAAATTCACGGTGATCGGATATCGATAGCTATCTGATCGTGTTAGTTTTTTTTGTTAGCCGTTAACTATAACACTATCCATTTTTTATACAAAACTGTTTTGATCATATAGTTAGCGATATCCGATCAACGTGATTTTTTATAGGCATATAGTACTCGACGAGTTGTACACATTGCATGGTTCAGATGATCAAAACGAGACCCGTGATGGCCCCCCATTGGCCCAACATTACCCTCTAATTTAATAAATGTATATACCTAATTTTCTTTTTTTTCTTTTGACAGCCCACTTCCATCAGTTCGTATCAGTCACGTCAACTGGTTGATTTGTATTAAAATATTGTGTAAATTAAATTTTTTTATATTTTTAATTTATGAATAATGATAACTTTTTAACTTTTTTAGTTACTTTTTGGCTTTTTGAATTTTTTTTTAGGATGCCAAACCAGGCCTTAATGAAAATGGAAATAATCACTCATTACATGATTATCATCCAAACACATAACAAAAATTAATTTGGTAAAAAAAATAAATGTCTAAAAGATTTAACAATTTTACATAATTTTATTTTTAGTGGGTAGTTTTAATTTTTAAAAATTCAAAAATATTTTTGTGGCATTTATTTTTGTCGAATTAGTTTATATTTTATCAAATTGATGATTTTGTCCTTGAAAAATCTAATGGTATCTTCAATTGTCCTTATTTGAAACAACATTCAAAATTCAAGATCAAATATGTCACAATTGAAAAGTTAAAGACCAAAGTGACACAAGTATCAAACTATAAGAACTGTTAATATAATTCACTCTTAAATGTTTTATGTTCCAACAGAGAGCATATAGCAAAAAAAAAAAAAAAAAAAGACAAAAAACTAGTGAAGACGAAGCAACTTAATGAAAGAAGTCATTTTAACAGGGGATATCTCAATGGAATGAGTTATGCTAGGGACCCCAAATGAATTACTAAATATTCTATCAAACCTCTCACATGAGTGTGGGATTCATACAAATCACATATGTATAGGTCTCACATATGGAGATTCATACAAATCACATGTGTATAGGTCTCACACTGATGTGAGAGGTTTATTAGAATATTTAATAATTCATTTACCATCTATAGCAGTTTCTCAATGAAATTGTCTAGCCCATTTATTTCTCATACAGTTAATACAGTTAAAATTATGGTTGTAAATTTACTTCCATATAAGAAAGCTAAAAGCTAATAACCATGTATAGTTAGACTAAGAAAGCTTAAAAAGAAATCTGCACCTGGACAGAGCTTTTGTAAACCTCTGTGACTTGATTTCTATAAATTTGTAAATTACTAATATGTTCTACTTTTGAGACTTATTACCCATTAAGTTTTGTTGATAAATTTATTAAGTGATAAAGATAAATTTATCAGTCTTTTATTTTTATGAATAAATTTATAGTAATAAATTTATCAGTCTCTTTGTTTTTATGAATAAATTTATAATGATAAATTTATCAATCTCTTATTTTTATAGTATTGAATTTATTAGTTAGGACCTGTAGGTAAATAAGTCTAGTTAATAGGACCTACACGTAAGTACCCCTAACTATATTGACTGTTAAGATTTTAATTTACCTAAAACTTGGCTCCATTTTTACTAATAATTTGTTAGGTTTATGGATGAAAAAAGAAAAATATCAATGCTTTTACATTAATATATATATATTCTACTATTATATGCCATATGTCCACAAATTATCTGCATTAATTTCAATCATTTCAATATTATTAAAAGAGAATTGATGTAATTATATCAAACTTATAAGATGCTTATTATATGGCAGCAAAAGCATGCTACTCCTTTTTTATTTTTATTTAATTTATTTATTTAAGGTAAGTTCAATGTCCCAACCTCTATTCTGAGGTCAAAAGGGAAGTTATGGCTGCTGGTGTAGTTACTCTAAAAAATATCGAATTTGCATTATCATTCTGCGATTATTAGAAATTCTAAATTTCAGGTCATTGAGCCTTTTTTTTAATTGGCAATTACTGAACTATTGCTTTTGAGTGCAATCATATTGCTCATTAATACAAGCAACCAAGGTTTAAAAAGCAGCCGCAATCGTTACTGTGGGGAAGTGGTTTTGGAAATACTCTTCAGATCTTGGGAGACGTTCTTGATCCTCAGCTTAGTCACCTGCAAAGACAAACACTCCGGTCGGGGGTGCCGGGGTTAGCACTCCGACGGGCAAGTCAGTTCTTATACTCAAGAAAGCTTGTTTACTAAGTTTGGTGAAGTGATTCTTACATACCTTTCTATATCTGAAGCTCTTGTATTTATACTCATTCTCTGGACCTCGGGTCCAGAGCCCACTTTTTACTTATTATCCTTTTGTTTATTCCAACATACATCTCCCCGTCTATTCGGCGATCTCAATGTATTCGATATCCTAGTTGATTAGTACGGAGCCAAACAGTCTCTGACTTCTGGGATACATCCCTTCCGACTCTTCTATTTATTCGGCTCCCACAATTGCCCCCCAAGCATTCTCCCAACGTCTGTTGGCTGGAGTGCTTGGTTCCGAATTTTGAATACCCAACCAAAATTTTGATGATTAGGCCCACAAAGCATACGTCTAAGTACACCCCCTTTTGGTTGTCGTACCGACTTCCCGCCTCTTCGTACATACCTATTCATTGCGTTTTTAAAGATTGGCGTCCCTTCGGATTCGCATTCCATGATACTGGTCACTGGGTTGCCTTTTGGATCGTTCTTGTAATTTTGTCTCCTCCAATATCTTATTCTCCCTCTGTAAGTTTTCCACTTCTTTGCTTCGAGAACTATTCCCATTTTATTCTTTGGCATATCTGTGTCAACTGTAGAGTATGGCGAAACATTTGAAAGACTTCCTCTCATCAGATCGAATTGCTGGTTTTAGACGCCATTTCTCTATTCCTGATGGCGTCCGTTTGTCACTTTTGGCAGACGGCACCCTTGACATGGAGAGGGAGGACGAAACCACAATCGTCTTTCCTCTCTTGTCAATCGCAGAGGGTGGAGTCCGCTTCCATCTATACCCATTTCTAAGGGCTATGCTTCGCCATTGGGATTTAATCCCTTCTCAACCTAACGTGAATTTCTTTAGAATTATAATGGGGATTGTAGCGTTGAATTGTCGCCTTGGAATTAACCTTGGCATTCCGGCTATCCGGCACTGCTATGCCTTGGCTAAGTCCTCCGGTCGGCAAGGGCGTTATTTCCTTAGAGCTAAGGACACCGACCATCAACTAATCACTATGCTTTCCAGCTCTGGGAAACGAGTTGATGATGATATGGTCGTTGTCCAGGGTAACTGGGAATTTGGCGAAGGGGAGGATCGTGTTGACCCTATTCCTAGACGGAGGGGCGAGCCAGGTCGTCGAGTATCTCCTTGTTTTTGTCATGTGTTCATTTTTATTGTAAAACCTATTCCATTGAAATCTTACGGCTTCGTCTCGTGCAAGGAGGGGTTTGAAAAAGGTACTATCTCCAACCCACGACGCCGTTCTTTCAGATATTAGGGTTGCTCTCAGGTATTTCGGCCGTCGAAGCCTTCAGAAACAAGGGAGGGCGGCTCACATTCTGCTTTGTTATGAGCCGACATACACAACCTTCTCGGCGACGGAAAACATACCGATTCCGAAGGGTGAAGATTCCCTTACTGCTCTTATTCTGTCTGACTTCAAAAACTTGAGGCAGGTAGGCTTTGAAGGGTCCGATTCGGAGCGAAATGAGGTAGCTGATATCGCCGAATCAGATCAATCCGAGACCGAGTCTGAGGAGGTATTGGATCTCGTCGATCCTCCATTTACATCGGGACCAGGGGATCTTCCTTCTGCCGACGTTTTTCAACGCTCAGAGGATCTTCCCGTCATAGACTCCGCGGATATGGCCGGATTGAGTCTGACAAAGCTTGCCAAAAAGGCGAATGCGGAGAGGTTAGCCGCACGGCGAAGAGCGGAGGGCCTTTCGTTTGAAATACCGCCCGCCACCGAATCTCGACTCCCCCTCCCTGTTGCCGAATCAGAGTCCTTGGGGGTTGTAGAGACGGAAAAAGGTCAGAATGCCGAATCTCCGTTGGTCAGGGAAGTCAGCCAAAAAGTTGAGGAAAATGCAGAGAAACGCTCTGCTGACCTCAAGGCCGGTTCAGACGAACAAGGTAGTAAGCGTCATTGATTGGAGGGATCTAATGAGGTTGTTCCTTTTGTCATTCGTCCAATGGTAAAGGACATGCCGGTTCTCTCTAACGCTTCGGCACTTAAAGATCCGGAAGTTGCATTCGGTGTGGCTACGTCCGTGTCGTTGCCGTCTGATATGGAGGCTTTCTGGGTGGAACCAGATCTGAATGCGACAGCACTAACCGCGCAATCGGCACTTCTGGTACGTATGCTGACTTTTCTTCACTTTATCCAAGTACTGTTGAGGTTATGTTTTTGGGTTCTTCCTTTGCAGACCGTCGGAAGGATAGCCGACATGGGACGTCGGCATCTCGACGCCGTCAAACAGATTGACCGCTTACGAAAACAAGTAGAGGGCTAAAGGAAAAGGGCCGAGGATGCAGTTTTGAGAGCGAACAAGGAAGCTTCTCGGGCCGAGGCCGAAGTAGAAAAGGCTCGCATTGCAGATCAATCCCAAGCGGACGCCGAGAAGAAGGCGGACGCGAGCGAAGCGGCGCTGAGATTGTCCCAGAAGGCGGTTGCCAGCCTGGAGGCTGAGTTGGCTGACATGAAGGCGGCTGCTTCCAAAGTATTCGAAGCCATGAAAGATGCTGGGCTCGCCGAATATGTGGACCAGGTCCCGCGGTTCGAAAACAGGAGGTTCAAGCATGGCTGGCACAAAGCCCTTGCTGCAGCTGGAGTTTCACTGACTATGCCAGTGCCGTATGAGCAAGTGGATGTCGAGCCGTTGGAGACTGATTCCGAAGGTTGAGCCGTTAGAGACTGTTAGAATTTCACAAATGTATTAGGATTTCACAGATGTATTGTTACAATTGTTTTGTCAGACATTTTTGTGCGGGCTTATAGCTTATTTATTTTGCATATATAAAATGTCATGAGTTGTGCTCAATTTTGCTGATGAAGAATGATATTACTTAATTTTGAGCTCGGACAATCGGACTAAGGAATCTGCCCTTGCCTTAGCCAGGGCGCGGGTTCGCGAAGCCGAATGAGCCGATGGCTTTGAATCGTGGGCTGGCTCAGGCATAAGTTACTCGGTGATCTCTTGAAAAGATAACCGGCTAGATTAATGAATCTGCCCTTGCCTTAGCCAGGGCACGAGCGAGGAACCGAATGAGCCGATGGCTCTGAATTGAGGGCTGGCTGAGGCATAAATTACTCGGCGTTATCATTTGAAAATATAGCCGGCTAGATCAATAAATCCGCCCTTGCCCCAGCGATCTTAGGTTAACCGGCGATAACACTTGAAATATAGCCGACTAGATTAATGAATCTGTCCTTGCCTCAGCCAGGGCGCGAGCCTGAGGAACCAAATGAGCCGATGGCTCTGAATCAAGGGCTGGCTGAGGCATAAATTACTCGGCGTTATCATTTGAAAATATAGCCGGCTAGATCAATGAATCCGCCCTTGCCCTAGCGATCTTAGGTTAACCGGCGATAGCGCTTGAAATATAGCCGACTAGATTAATGAATCTGCCCTTGCCTCAGCCAGGGCGCGAGCCTGAGGAACCGAATGAGCCGATGGCTCTGAATCGAGGGCTGGCTGAGGCATAAATTACTCGGCGTTATCATTTGAAAATATAGTCGGCTAGATCAATGAATCCGCCTTTGCCCCAGCAATCTTAGGTTAACCGGCGATAGCGCTTGAAATATAGCCGACTAGATTAATGAATCTGCCCTTGCCTTAGCCAGGGCGCGAGCCTGAGGAACCGAATGAGCCGATGGCTCTGAATCGTGGGCTGGTTGAGGGGCATATGACGTTTGGCGCTCAGTCTTTCTGACTTTTTCTCGGGGGAGCTGCATGTACCCCAGAATAAATGGGCGAGTTCATGCCAACAACTTGACTCATTTCTATTCAGGCTTGATCCAAACCTGGCAGGGGCCAACATTGGCTGGGTTTAGTGGTCAAAATGAATCGCAGAAGTGAGCCTATTCACACGGGAAGACGAGCATCCATGGATGGGAAAAAAGAGCGGCCCCCTAGTCGTCGAAGCAGATCACCCCAAAAGGACGGACAACGGGGAGATTCCCCGCGCCCACGACCGCAAGTTGAGCCTGACGCGGTGCCACGACCGTTGAGTTTTGCGGTTCTCGTGAAGAATAGACCAATGACGGAGGCGAATTCTATAATTAAAGACCCAGATGTGGCAGTCGAGTTCGCTCGGCAGATTTTTCTGCCGAAGGTCCAACAGTCGATGGTCGGACGTCGAGATTTTGAAGTATTTCGGGATGGCATACATGGGGCTGTCAAGGGACTGTATAGCACTTATGAAGTCGGGATGCGTCTGCGCGAAGCCCGACGCGAGAGTGAGAAAAACAACGAAAGGAATCGTAGTCTGGAGGCTCGCGCGAAAAAGGCTGAGAGTGAGCTTCGGGAGTTGAAGAGTGCTCGAGCGGCCGAGTCGGTGGTGGACAGTCAAGAGAAAAGCATGGGGGAGAGGGCGAACCGAGAGGCCTCGGGTTATGAGAGAGGATATCGGGACGGCTTGAAGGCCGGGATCAAGAAGACCAAAACAGACCTAGCTGAGGAAGTCTGCCGATGCGAAAATCGTGGTTTCAAGCATGGCTGGATCAAGGCCCTTCAAACCGTGGAAGCTCTTGGGTTCGTGGGCATAAATTCGGCTTCGCCCCTATATCATCGGCACTACCTTCCGTATCCCGAGTTCGAAATTGAGAAAAGCGACGACGAAGACGCCGACTTAGTGGGCCATAATGTTGAATAAATAGAATTACTTTATCAAATGCTTGAAATGTTTGGCGGCTTTTGAATAAATAGAATTTCTTTATTAGCGGCTTTTGAAATGTTTTGCGCGTAATTAAACGCCCTATCTCAATTTATTGTCAGCTTTTGTATTGCGTGATGTAAACGTTCGAACATGCATCGATCGGCTCCAATTAGGAACCATGTAGTTGGTCAGTTAAATCGTGTTCCCCACGAAGGGTGCTCCGAATCCGGAGACTTATTCGGCCAATCGTGGAATCCACGAAGGGCTCTCCAAATCCGGAGACTTGTTTGGCCAATCGTGGTATCCACGAAGGGTGCTTCGAATCTGGAGACTTATTCGGCCAATCGTGGTATCCACAAAGGGCGCTCCGAATCCGGAGACTTATTCGCCCGATCATGGAATCCACGAAGGGCGCTCCGAATCCGGAGACTTGTTGGGCCAATCGTGGTATCCACGAAGGGCGCTCCGAATCCGGAGACTAATTCGGCCAATCGTGGTATCCACGAAGGGCGCTCCGAATCCGGAGACTTATTCGGCCCTTAGATGTCATGCACCCAAAGGGGCTCCGAATCCGGAGACTTGTTTGGCCAATCGTGGTGTCTACGAAGGGCGCTCCGAATCCGGAGACTTATTCGGCCAATCGTGGTATCCACGAAGGGCGCTCCGAATCCAGAGACTTATTCGGCCGATCGTGGAATCCACGAAGGGCGCTCCGAATCCGGAGACTTATTCGGCCGATCGTGGAATCCACGAAGGGCGCTCCGAATCCGGAGACTTGTTGGGCCAATCGTGGTATCCACGAAGGGCGCTCCGAATCCGGAGACTTATTCGGCCAATCGTGGTATCCACGAAGGGCGCTCCGAATCCGGAGACTTATTCGGCCCTTAGATGTCGTGCACCTAAAGGGGCTCCGAATCCGGAGACTTGTTTGGCTAATTGTGGTGTCTACGAAGGGCGCTTCGAATCCGGAGACTTATTCGGCCATCAAGAAGCGTATGAGCTGAGGCATAAAAACGAGAAACTTTTGCATTACAGCAGAGTATGTACAAGTACCAAGCCCACAAATCGGGTCATTGGTAAAATTTTTGTAGATGCGTTGAATTCCAAGGCCGTGGCAGGCTTCTTCCTGACATGTCCGAGAGCCGATATGCTCCTGTTCCTGCAATGGAGTCTACTTGATAGGGGCCGTCCCAGTTCGGACCCAGCTTTCCGTCGGCCGGTCTCCGGTCGGCTGGAAGTACTTTCTTCAGGACCAGCTCTCCTGGGGTGTAACGGCGCAGCTAAACTCGTTGATTGTACGACTTAGCGAGCTGCTGCTGATACCGTGCCATGGAGGCCAGGGTGCGGTCTCTTCGTTCCTCGATTAGATCCAGGTCCAGGGCGAGCATTATGTCATTTCGGCCCGTATCAAAGGCTTGCGATTTCAAAGTCGGGAGGCCGATTTCCAGGGGTAAGATTGCTTGGGTTCCGAAGCATAGAGCGAATGACGTTTCTCCGATGGACCTCCTCGGCGTTATGCGATGCGCCCACAATACACTCAGCAATTCTTCGACCCATTTGCCTTTAGCTCTTTCCAGCCTCTTTTTAATGCCGTCCAAGATGGTTTTGTTAGAGGCTTTGGCTTGACCGTTACTCTGGGGGTACGCGGGCGTAGAGAAGTAAGGCACGATACCGTATTTGCTGCACAGTTCTCGGTATACGCCACAATCGAACTGGGTGCCATTGTCTGAGATGAGAGCTCTTGGAATGCCGAATCGCGTAATGATGTTTCTCCATACAAATCCCTTTATGTCGGCATCTCGTATATGTGTTAGAGCCTCCGCTTCGACCCATTTTGCAAAGTAATCCGTTGCTACGATTAAGAATCGCTTGTTTCCTGGGGCCCTTGGCAACGGTCCTACGATATCAAGGCCCCATTGAGCAAACGGCTAGGGACTGGTGATAGAGTTCAACCCTTCGGCGGGCAAATGGGTTAGTGGGGAGAACTTTTGGCATTGTTCGCATCTTTTAACATAATTTTCTGCGTCGGCTCTCATTGTCGGCCAATAATACCCCTGTGTTATAGCTCGATGGGCCAGGGAGCGTCCGCCAGAGTGGGCACCACAACTGCCCTCATGTATCTTAGTTAGAAGCTCCTCCACTTTATCCGGGTGTACACATTCCAAATAGGGATCGGAGAGGGACTTTTTATAAAGCCCTCCTTGTGGATCCAGATAGTATCGCAGGGCCTTATTGCGTAGCTTGTGTGCTTCTTTTTTGTCCTCTGGGAGTTGTTCAGAAGAGAAGAATCCGGCAATGGGGTCCATCCAGCTTGATGCGGATTCTATAACGTTGACGTGGGTTTCCTCCGAAGGGCCAATACTCGGCTCCAGGATGAAACCTACTTCAATGGTCCGTTTGAGCTCAGAATTGATGGCGGAGGCTAGGCATGCCAGGGCATCTGCATGTGTGTTCTGATCACGTGTTATTCGGTTCAGTTCGTGATGGTCAAACTTCATTAGCAAAGAGTTGGCCATTTTCATATAGGCCGCCATACGGTCGTTTTTTGCAGCGTACTCCCCCTTTAGCTGGTTGATGACCAATTTTGAGTCACAAAACACTAGCAAACGCCGAGCGTCGAGAATATGTGCATTTCGTAGACCGGCTAAGAGGGCTTCACACTCGGCCTCGTTATTTGATGCTTCGAAGCCAAGCTTGACGGCCTGCTCTATTACTGCGCCATCGGGAGACATGATTACTACGCCGGCGCCGCAGCCCCGTTGGTTAGACGATCCATCACAATATAGCTGCCAAATATCCCCGACATAAATTCTCCAGTTCGGCTTTGATCGAACTTCAGCCTTTGGAAGGACGCCGGCAGGTTTAAGGTCGGAAAGCCCGCCTATGAATTCGGCAACAAAGTCGGCCAGCACCTGTCCCTTGATTGCGGTTTTGGGTAAAAACTGAATGTCATATTGGCCGAGTTCAAGAGCCCATTTTGAAACACGTCCTGATGCTTCTACACTCCGTAGTACTGATCGGAGGGGATAATCTGTTATCACCCCAATGCTATGCCCCTGGAAGTAATGCATCAGTTTTCTTGCTGCCATGACCAAGGCTAGGATGAGTTTTTCCAGCGGAAGATAACGTGTCTCGACATCGACCATTGCCTTGCTCACATAATACACTGGCCGTTGCTGCCCTTCCTCTTCTTTTAATAGTACGGCACTGACGGCCTTATCGAAGACTGCCAGATACAGAATGAGGGGGTCACCGGCAGCTGGTGTTGTCAAGAGAGGTACTGACCGGAGGTAAGTCTTGAGCCCGGTGAAAGCTGCTTCGCACTCGACGGACCATTCAAAAGCTTTGCCTTGACGTAGCGTCTGGAAGAATTGTCTGCAGCGGTCTGTTGACCGACTGATGAATCTATTGAGTGCAGCGGCCATCCCCATCAACTTTTGGACTTCTTTCACTGATCGGGGGGAACCGAGTTCCAAGATTGCTGTGACTTGCCTCGGGTTGGCTTCGATTCCACGGTGGTTGACGATATAACCCAGGAATTTGCTGGAGCCGATTCCAAACGCGCACTTGGAGGCGTTCAGTTTCATTCTGTATTTGCACAAGATGCCGAATGTCTTCTCTAGATCGGCTATGTGATCCTATTCTTCTTTGGACTTGACCACCATATCGTCGATGTAGACTTCCATAGTGTGGCCGAGTTGTTCTTTGAACATAGCGGTGACCAGTCTTTGGTAAGTTGCTCCTGCATTCTTCAGCCCAAAAGGCATAACTTTGTAGCAGTAGGTTCCTCTTGGGGTGAGGAATGCAGTTTTGTCCTGGTCATCCGGATGCATGGCGATCTGATGGTAGCCTCTGTAAGCATCGAGGAAACTCATGCGTTGGTGGCGCGCCGTTGCATCGACGAGTTGGTCGATTCTAAGTAAGGGAAAGCAGTCCTTGGGGCAAGCTTTGTTCAGATCCGTGAAGTCGACGCACACTCGCCAAGTTCCATTTTTCTTCTTCACCACCACTGCGTTGGAGAGCCACGTGGGGTAGGTGACTTCTCTAATTGCCCCGGCGTCAAGCAGTCTGTCGACTTCTTCTATGACGGCAGCAGTGTGCTCTGCGGAAGACCAACGGCCTTTCTGAATGATGGGCTTGCATGTGGGGTCGACGTTCAGGTGGTGCTGTGAAACTGATAGGTCTATACCCGGCATCTCGTACGGAGTCCACGCAAAGACGTTGAGGTTAGCGAGTAGAAAGGAGATCAGCTGCTGTCTATCGGCTTGGTTTAAAGAGGTGCCAATTATGAAGAACTTTTCCGGGCTTCCATCGATGTCAACTCGGTCTAAACCTTCTGTGGCCTTTTCGCTTGGCTGCCACCCGACGTCATCCAGGATTTCCCGATTGGGTACCTCAATGGAGTTTACCTGCAATTCCTTTGGCATTTTGGCGGCCAGGAGGTAACATGCTTGTGCCGATTTTTGGGAGCCGCGGATCTGCTCAATGCCGTGTTCTGTTGGGAAACGTAACAATTGATGGTAGGTGCTCGGGACGGCCTGTAAGGTATGCAACCATGATCGCCCCATGATGAGATTGTACGGCGATGGCAACCGGACGACCAGGAATTCTACATCTACCGTTCTGGAACCCGCTCGAACAGGTAGGTTGATCTTTCCCAGTGGGTATTCGGGGTTGGCATTGAAGTCGAATAGTGGATAAGGGGCCGGAGTCAGGTCCGATTCGGTGAACCCGAGTTTGATGAATGTTTTATAATACATGACCTCCGAAGTGCTGCCCTGGTCTATAAGAACGCGTTCGACGGTGAACCGGTTTACGCGTAGCGCGACAACCAATGGATCGACGTGAGGGAGTGTTACGCCGATCAAATCAGAGTCGTCGAAGGTGATGCTTGGCGATTCTCGGGGTCGCTTTGCTGGCGTGAGTTGCTGCTGAGGGCCTGGGAGGGACTGGATTGCATGTACGGCCAGGGCTTTCGGCAGGCTGTATATCATATGGATGTTATCATGCGGAACACTTCGCTGGAGACGTTTGTCTTTTGTCAACTCCTCAAAGTAATCGGCTGAAGCACAACGAGCGTCGGTGCTTTGCTGTCGCGCCCGAGACCGTAGATCGCCTACCCTTGGGGGTCGCTCAGAAACCTGGCGCACTGTTTGTTTGGACTTTGCTATTTCCAAGGCCAGATCGCGGCGAAGGCGCTCGTTCTCAGCGATGGTGTTGTCTAAACTGTGTTTGGTCTTTTTGGCTCGTTCCATGATGGCTAGCATCGTCTCCTGCGCTAAAGTCGTTTGTGAATCGACATTCAAGGCACGTCTTGCAGCGATGATTTCCTTCTCGAGCATATTTGCCAGAGTGAGGTCGATTCTCTGTGTGATCACGTCGGTGGCTATCAGAGAATCTTGAGTCACGCCTTCCATGGATGTACTTGAGTATTCCCACAGACGGCGCCAGTTGTGGGGAAGTGGTTTTGGAAATACTCTTCAGATCCTGGGAGACGCTCTTGATCCTCAGCTTAGTCACCTGCAAAGACAAACACTCCGGTCGGGGGTGCCGGGGTTAGCACTCCGACGGGCAAGTCAGTTCTTATACTCAAGAAAGCTTGTTTACTAAGTTTGGTGAAGTGATTCTTACATACCTTTCTATATCTGAAGCTCTTGTATTTATACTCATGCTCTGGACCTCGGGTCCAGAGCCCACTTTTTACTTATTATTCTTTTGTTTATTCCAACATACATCTCCCCGTCTATTCGGCGATCTCAATGTATTCGGTATCTTAGTTGATTAGTACGGAGCCGAACAGTCTCTGACTTCTGGGATACATCCCTTCTGACTCTTCTATTTATTCGGCTCCCATAGTTACGTAACGCCCGTTACGTAACGGTTGTGGTGGTTACCGCCACCCGTTACAACCGCTTTTGCAGTGTGATTGAGATTCATAAGTGTGTTGGCCGTAGTGGCTGCTGTAACGATCATAACGATGTTGCAATGGCCGTAACGGCCTATTACGCACTGTTACGTAACGGTTTCGAATTGCTTCTCTCAAAAAAACCAAAAAAAAAAAAATGAAAATGGGGGAAGAGGAATGATGAAGAGGGCAGATAGAGGAGCAAGAAATAGAGAGAGAGAAAGAGAGAGAATAGGGAAGATGAAGAACATGTTATTGATTTGTTGAAGCTATAAAACCTATGCTATTCTATTCAGCTACTATCACTTAGCCGTTTTGTTTGTGTGTGTCTGTCTATATATTGTTTGAAAATAATAATAATCATAATTGTAAGTGTGGTCATTATCTATTTGGCTTGATTAATATATATATATTTAGACTCTTATTTTTTCTCTTACTTTTGTCATTGTTTATCTTATATATAATAGTTAGTGATTGATTTTTTTGTAAAATATCTGGAAAACATAACGCCTATATAATTATATATTAATACATATTTTATATATGTCAATTTTTTTTGATTAGTTTATTTTATTTTTATTTACAGGTTATCCAAAAAGAGAATGAATATTTAAGTGATCTAAACCAAAAAAAAAAAATGAAAAAAAAAATATTTATAATTTATTTTTTAATTTTTATATGATTACATTAGCATGTATAAATTTTTTTTTTTAAAACTATCAATTTGAATTTTGCATATGCTTCCGTAAGTATAATAATTAAAAAAATAAATTTATACATCTAAGCCCAATAATTTTTTTTTTTTTTTTTGCTACAAGCGTAATATGGATTTATGACATATAAAGTTATTAATTATTAAAATAAAATGTAAAAAACTCAGCTTATAGTAATTTAAAAATATGAAATATATTGGATCATACTTAAAGATTTACAAAAATTGATCGATATTTATTTTAAAACCCAATAAAAATAATTATGGAAAAAAAATATGCGTATCGGTAAATTTTTTTCAAATTGTGCGAAAAATAAAAAAATTCACGGTTCTGGTTACCGCAACCGTTATGCTACGGCCTTTATACCCTGCAATCGCAACTGCACCACCGCCACCATTACGGCGACCGCAACCGCTTTTCAGAACCTTGCAAACAACAAAGCAAAACATGAAAACAGAATAAGAACCATGACTTACTGTGGGGATATATTTTCTGAGTACCAACACGTGGCCAAGGTGACACCGACGTGTCAGCCGAGGTGCCACGTGTCCTGGTCATGACGCTGAGGTGATCTCGGCTAGGCCGAGGTTATTTCTGAAGATATCGAAATCCGGGATAAGCGGATAAGGGACAAGAGTCCTAGAATGAGGAAGGGACTCAACCTGGATAAGGATAAAGCTCTTAGGGAGTTTATCTCTATCTATTGAAGAGTCCAGGATAAGCACTGAGCTAAAGTCCATTGAAACAGGGCTTTCGTTGGGACTAGGATTGAGTTGGCTATAAAAGAGAGACACCACCGATGGGTCTAAGGTACGCAATTTATATTTAGAACAGTGAGTTAAGCATTATTAATTATCTTTGAGATAACTAACTTGATCGTCGGAGTACCCCCAGGTGGACGAACCACCGCCGGAGTCTCTTCTTTCTATTACAGGTCATCCAGGCACCATCTATTCTGCCGGTGTTTTACAGCTGAGTACTAGTTTGGCAGTGTGGTCAGAAATTCACTCACAAAATTTGGCGTCATCTGTGGGAAAAAAGGAGAATAGATGGCCAGCAACGGACAGAAGGAGAAGGTTGGGGATAACACTCCTATTGGGAGTGGGAGACGTGTTGACGTTGACGTCGAGGAGGACAATTGCAACGAAGACCAGAATCATGGAGTGAAAGACGTCGGCCAGGAAGGCGACGTACCGAAGAAAACAAACCAAAGTGGGTACTATAACGAAGATAACCTTCAGGTATGGAAGGACAGATGCCTACGGAGGGACGAAGGAGGTGAAGGGGATGGCGAACAAATTGGTGGACCTGCAAACAATGGTCAATTTCATGATACAGAATAACGTCATGCAGCCACCGTTCCCGCTGCAGGATACGCCGATTCTAGCGGCCAATGCCCATAAAGGAGGGCAGAAAACAATCCTTGTTGCCCCCCAGCACGCCAGGAGCAAAAGACACTCTCATCGGCCTTCAAGGGAGGTTAAGCGAGGAGAGCCAAGAAGGGAAGAATCTCGAAGGACACATTGCACCAAGGAGGCAGACGAACATCGGCATGTTCAAAAGCAGGAGTTGTGCTTCGATGCGACCAATGGACAAAGGTCAAAAAGGGCTCACAACGAAGCTGAAAGTAGTGCACCTAAGAGACTGAAATCAGGAGATAGACGAGCTCCTGGATGAACCAAAGGGGACTTAAGAGATTACCTCAAGAGGAAGCAAGAGCATACCGAGGTAACTTCAACAGTTAAACTGAGAACACCATTCTCGGTAGAGTTAGACAAAGTTGAGGCCCCGAAAAGATTCAGTATGCTGAGGTTCCAGATATACGATGGTAAGTCGGACCCCAACTTTCACATCAGATTATACCTGAACTTGATAGCACTATACACTGGGAACGAGCCGTTACTCTGCAAGGTGTTCCCCTCATCCTTCGGGGAGATTGCATTGGACTGGTTTCACAAATTATCGAAGCGAAGTGTGAAGACTTGGGAAAGCCTAGCCGAGATGTTCGTGGCCAGGTTCGTGACAAACAAACTGCAGCCATTAAGGGTGGATGCCCTTATGGCTCTGAGGATCAGTGAGGATGAAGGCCTTAGGGCCTACGCAAAAAGGTATAATGAGGTGTTCAACCGAATAACCGAATGCAACCAAGAAGTGGCGGTCGTGTCTTTCAAGAACGGCTTGAAAGAGGATTGCGTACTACGAAAGTCATTGGCAAAGACATTGCCAAAAAGCATGGAGGAGCTCATGGCCAGAATTGAGAAATACGCCAGAGCCGAGGAAGACACGCCAGGGATTAAGGCGACAAAGTAAGAGAAAGCAAACGGCTCGTCGAAGCGAGGCCGAGGTAACAACGGACCCAACAAACAAGAGATAGGACTAAGAACTGCTCAGGCAGTCACAATTGTGTTCCAAATCCCAATTCACAAAGCCCTAGATAAAATCCGAACCCAACTCTACTTCAGAGCACTGGCCAGAGTACAAGGAGAGTTTATGGGAAGAAGCCTTAGTAAGCATTGTTTTTACCATAACGAAGATGGGCATATGACTCAGGGTTGCAGAGCCCTGAAGGCATACCTGGAAGACCTGGTAAGGCAAGGCCATTTGAGGGACCTTGTAGATGAGGCCAGGACAAGGGAAGAGCAAGCAAGACTTCCTCGGGCACCAGCAGCTCCACCTCCCCCAGCACAGCAACCGCAGGAAGACGAACCTCGGGTAATTAACGTATTTCACTCGAAGGTCGACGAAAACAAAATTAGAAGGGCGACCCAGAAGGTAAAGCACTTGCAGCATGTGTACCAGGTTCGGCAGAAAAGACCTCGGGCTGAGGAGTGCTAGGGACCAATGGTGTCCTTTACTGAAGCCGACCTGGAGATGGTCTAGTATCCGCACAACGATGCCTTGGTAGTATCCCTCCAGGTTGGGGAGTGCCAAGTGAAGCGCATCCTCATTGACCAAGGCAGTTCTTGTGATATCATGTATGTCAGATGTTACAAGGAGCTTGGCCTTCACCTAGACGATATGGAGCAATCTAATGGCCCAATGGTCGGGTTCAATGGAATACCGACGTGGCCACTGGGAGCAGTAAGCTTGGATGTGCAGGCTGGCACCAAGAAGATAAAGACAGAGTTCACCATAATCGACACACCCTCCCCTTACAATGCTGTCCTGGGAAGGCCATGGTTGCATGCAATGGGGGCTGTCTTGTAGACACCCCATTTTGACCGTCCTTAAGACTTGGACGTCATCATTTGAACACTCGATGATCATCCATGCTCGTGTTCGTTTTGAGTTCCCGGAGGCCTCGGCCGTGCGCCTTGCCTCAAGATCTCTTGGCTTGCCTGTTTTGTGCTTGGTTGTGGACCAAACACTTGTGTTTTTGCTTCTGAGGGAAGAGGGTGGCTTGTTGGCCATCCCCTTAACCCACCGGCCATGGCCTGAGGCCATCGGCCTTGTTTTCTTGCTATCGGCCAACAGTTTTGGCCGGTCGGCACTGTATTTGGTCGGCCGGCCATTGTTTTGGTCGATCGGCCACTTTTTCTAGCCAAGGCCTTTTCTTTGCCTTTTTCAAGCATTGTGCATGCCAGCTGGTAAGCATAGACTCTGCCCTTTGCCCTCCATACACCTGTATGGAGGGATTTCATCCTTGTGCTAGCTTCTCTAAGAATCTTGGATTTTGTTTTCCTATAAGAGGGGAGCCTCCCTTCCCTTTACAGAGGTTGGAGGATCTGATATACAAGATATATATCACTCTCTCTCTATATCTCCCTCTCTCTCTATAGTTGTGTGTGTAATAGTGTTCTAAAGGGTGTTGTTGTTCATATTTTTGCACTAAAGCACCTAGTGGTACACTATCCTTTAGTTACTGAGGTGCTAAGGAGTTGATTTCAGAGTTTTTGAATTGGTTTTGATCAGAAGGAGGTGTTGGAGTTGGTGTTCTTGAAGTGTTCTTCAAGGGTGAGAAACTACTCTTTTATTCCCCATTTTTGCTTAAGCTTTTAGCAATACTTGCATACTGTTTTAAGCTTAGTGTCCAACTCAAAAAAGTTCTGTTTTTGTATGCTGAATATGTTTGTTTAAGGTTACTTTTGGGTTGGGGGTTGTCTACCCCCTCTTAGGCCTTGTTTGGCCTTATTTTGTGACCTTCCTTTTGAGCTTTGGACCCTTTTTGTTTTGACCTTCTCACCACTGAAATCTAGAGGATTTTTAGTGGTGGAGAAGTGGTTTTGAGGTCTTGAATAGGGGAGCGACACCCCCCTCCCTTTGTGTCTCATATGCTTGCATTGTTGGCTCATAACATTAACATGTTTGCTTGGCATGTCTTAGTTCCATTTCAGTACTTTTCAGTGACTTTTAGGACCTGCCTTACCTCTGTTTAAAGTTGGTTTGGTAGCCTCTTACTTGTATCATGCACTTGTAGTGTAATTCCCTCTTTTGCCTTAATATGCACCTTGCATTCGGATCATCATTCTTGCATGTTTTGGCTCAACTCAAAGAGGCTTTTAGTCTTGTTTCACCATGTTTAAGCTCTGTTTGGTGTTGTTTTGATCATGCATGCACTATTTTGTATAGCCATGGTTCAACTTGGCTTGTTAGCTTTGAGCATCTAGGTCATTAGCATGCATTGCTTATACCATGTTCATGATTTGGCATCATTTCATATGTGATTTCAGTCCATGTAGCATAGCCATACACTTGCATTTGTCACTCTTTCAATGCTTTGAAGAGTTGTTGTTTTGTGCTTCAAGAATGGACCATTGTGTATGCTTCTATGCTTAGGTCATTGGGATGCCATCTAAGTGGGTTTTTGGGCTTATTTTTATCATGCCACAACTCTGATTTCTATTGGTTAAGTCATGCCATGTTTGATTTTAGTAGGTGTAGTGCAATCGTCCTTTTTGGCCTTGTATGCGTCATGTCTTTGTGCTCACCTTTCTAGCATGTTTTAGCCTTATTCCATGCATGTTTTAGTCTTGTATTGACCTGCCTTGGGACTGTTTTAGGTCACCTTACCCCTTTGGGGCTTGATTCTTGTAGACTTGGTGTAATCCCTTTGCTAGCCTTAAGCTTTGAGCTTCATGCATGCTATGTTTGTGTTATGTGTGTGATTTGGCATCACCCTTGACATCATTTCAGAGCTTACTTCATTGCCATATTCTCATGTTTATCACATCTCGCTCATGTTTGAAGATTGTGCATTGTTGCATAGTTTATGGACCAATATGTGCGCATGTGTGTTTTGGCCCTTTTGGTGCCTTGATTTTGGTGTTATTGGCCACTGATTTGGGCATGGTTGAGGTTTCCCCTTTCGGTTTAAGTCCATCGAGCATGTTTGCTTTCATGATATTTGCATGCTTGTATTGTATCATGTTTGCATGTTTGGTATATTGCATGATGTTTAGCTAGTTGCATTACATAACATTGTTGCATACTTGGCATGCTCATGTTACATTAGCTTAGCGTGCATGCTTAGGTTGCTTTGCATTTCGCATGCTTGTTACCTTAGTCTTGCGTGCATGCTTGAGTCGCATTGCATTACATTTCCATGTTGCATTGTATTTGGCATACATACATCGCATTGTGTTTGGTTTGGGGTGTCAAACCAAACATGAGGACCGAGGGGCGTCTCGTACTGGAAGTGACGAAACGTGCCTCAATCCTTAGTCGCCGACACTCTTGATTCAACGTGATAGAGTGTGTAGCATTCATTTGTTTTGTTGCATTCATTCCACATTGATTTGCACACTTGGCACCTTTGGCCATCATGCATTGAAATGCGTGATTGATGGCCCGAGGGTCGAGAGTCATACTCCCTTGAGTTCATAGCATGATAGAGAGAGTGGTTATGCACACATTGTCTTGTAAATGCCTTGCCATGCACTGTCTATCCTCTGCTGCAGCAAAATAGTGTTCTGCAGGAACAGATGGCCGATCGACCATCTTCAGTGCCGGCCGGCTACCAAAATCCAGCCGGTGGCCTCACTTTTGGTCGATGATCATTTCCCCTTGGCCGGTGGCCTCATCTCTTGGCCGGTGTCATCCCACAGTGCTCAGGAAGTGGTTTAGAAGCAGCCTTTGGACTTGCACAATTTCCAGAAGCATAAAACAGTGCAAACAGAGGCAACATGTGGCATGGCAACGGGTTTCTGAGCGAGGCGAATCGAGCATGCATCATCCAAATCATTTCGAGGCAGAGCTGCGGCGGCCTCTTTAAATTCATACTTAGATTATTTTGTAATTAATTTGTTAAATAATTAAAGGTTTCGTAATATTTAATTAGTTAGGGTAGTTGAGTAATTATTCGGTTTGTATTATTTATTCGAACCCTCCGTCGAGAGGGCGAATTTTGTAATAAGCGTGCGTGTGTGTGTGAATGTATTCCAACCCCATGTCTTCTCCCTTTTACTTATCTGCTTTCAATGGTTAGTTTTGGGCCTTGTTTCAAATTAGCATACTTATGATAGTATGTTTGCATACATTCATTCGTATTGCACGCACCGGGCTCGGCGCATCATACTAATTGCATAGTATTTCAATTCCAACTTGAATATGTGTATCGAGTTGCCGCATTTCACATGCCATTCTTAGATTAGCCGAGCCTATTCTAGTTGCATTTTGCATGTGTTGCATTAGCCATCTTAACATGAGCTAGGATCATGCATTGATGTCTAACAAGTTCCTTGTTTTGGCTCGGAGTACACTGTAAGTGTTTATGCTTTAGCATCTTGCATGTGTGTGAGTGATAACATGATAACATGCTTGCCATGAGGCTAATTACTTATGTGATATAACTGCCTGAATGTCTGTGGGTGAAGGTTGGATTACTTGAATTGGAATAATTCATTGAAATCCGTGTTTTAGCCTACTTGCGAGTAGCAAATTCTAAACCATTTCCAAACAAACGGATATGCAATGCTTTGTTCCAAATTAGGCGATCTAGTCTATACTTGTGTGTTGTGCGCATCACGTAGTAAAGATTAGCTAATTAACTGAAATAAGAACGCATGTGTTTTCAAAAAGTCGATATCATGCTTAGTATAGGCCGATATTTGATCGGGCGAACGAAGGTGCTCATTGTATGACCTTCCCCAATCGTACCCAAGTTCTCGAGCCAAGGCAACTTTGGTGATGACGGACACGTGGCCTTAGGCACGAGTCAGGGTTTCCTAAATTCCCTCAAAATAAATATTTAGGTAGCGACTCTGTATCTGGCAAAGTAGTCCATGTTTGGCACTTCTTTCTTAAAAATCTGTTTTCCAAAATGATTTACCGGATTTTGACTCTTTGGTGATTTATCAGTCTTGCATTGTACTTTGCAAGATCAGATTAAGAATCGTGACATAATGAGTTCGAACTGTGGAAGAGCATAGGCCCCTCCCCAAGGGCGCGTCCACATGTCCCCTCAACATTGCATCAACTATTGCGGTTCCCAACAGAGCATATGATAAAGAAGGTCAGAGGAGATCAGCTGCAGGCAAAGAACTGCTCCATGGTAGCAATGAAATCCACCTGCAACATACGAGAACCAGAGAGGGTAAAGATTGAAGACGAGGAAGTGGAAGTCCCAGAGGACGTCGACAAGGAGCCAGCCGAGAAGAGTGAAGAAGCACTAAAGAAAATCCACGTCCAGGAGGTGGGCCTTTCTCCTCTGTTGTTGAAGAACAGTCTATTTGACATTCACACTTATCTAAGCTTCCGCAACAAACTGGTTTAAATTGAGTCTGAACACAATAAGTGGAATCACTGACGCGAAGAACCCACCCCATTTATTCCTAATGCATGCAGCACCCCCGAGGTGATTTCATTAATGCTAAGCTCCAAAAGTCTGATGCCGATCGACGTGCACCGCAGCCACACCACGAACTAATGATATTCGGCTTTCGGAGTTCATACATTGGCTGTGGCAAGGGTAGACTTATTAATCTGATCGGCCAAATATCTAAGCCCGATGCCGATCGATCTGTACCGCAGCCACTCCATGAACTAATGATATTCGGCTTTCGGAGTTCATGCATTGGCTGGGACAAGGGCAGATTTATTAATCTGATCGACCAAATATCTAAGCCCGATGTCGATCGATCTGTGCTGCAGCCACTCCATGATAATATTCGGCTTTCGGAGTTCATGCATTGGCTGAGACAATGGCAGATTTATTAATCTGATCGGCTATTCAACAAGGATAAATTACTAAATTGCCTAGTTATCTAATCAATCTGTGCCGCAGCCATTCCATGAACTAATGATATTCGGCTTTTGGAGTTCATGCATTGGCTGGGGCAAGGGCAGATTTATTAATCTGATCGGTTATTCGACGAGGATAAATTACTAAATTGCCTAGTTATCTAATCGATCTGTGTCGCAGCCATTCCATGAACTAATGATATTTGGCTTTTAGAGTTCATGCATTGGCTGGGGCAAGGGCAGATTTATTAATCTGATCGGCTATTTGACAAGGATAAATTATTAAATTGCCTAGTTATCTAATCGACAAGTGTACACGAATGTTTTATCAAAAGTAGCAAAAAGCAATACCATTCATCAATAGCAAAATTAAGCACAAATAATAGCAAAGTACAAAGGAGATTTTCATTAGTAAATTGGGCACAGACTATAGCCATTTTACATATGAAAACTACTAAACAAAAAGCTATAAGTTTGCATGGAAACGCCTAGCAAAAACCTAAAAACTGTAGTCATTTTACACGTAAATAAAAACTACTAAACAAAAAACTGCAACAATACATTCAAAATCCTTAAACAAAAACAACTAAAGTGTCGCACTAATTAATCCTCGGAGTCAGACTCCAGCGGCTCAACATCCACTTGCTCGTATGGAATCGGCATAGCCAATATCACATTAGCAGCAGCAAGAGCTTTGAGCCAGCCATGTTTGAATCCCCGATTTTCAAATTTGGGGACTTCTTCTACATAATTTGTGAGAGCAGCGCTTTGCCCAGCCTCGTACGCCTTGGAAGCCTCGGAGTCGGTTGTTTCCTTTGCCTTCTTCGATTTTTCCAATTCAGCCTCCAGTTTGGCAATCGCCTCCTGGGCTAACTTGAGTGCATCTTCGCTCGCGTTTGCCTTCTCCTTGGCGGCCAATCTGAGCTGGTCTGAATTTCTCGCCCTCTCCATCTCGGCCTCGGCCCTTGCGCCTTCCATCTTCGCCTTCGTTGTTTCGAACTCGGCCCTGCTCCTCTGGCCCTCAACTTCTGATTGTAAACAACCAAGTCATTCGACGGCGTCATGCTGGCGACGGCTTATCTCAGCTATCCTTCTGACCTTCTGCAAGACATGAATTAAAACCAAAACAATATTTGAATAAAAGGGAAAGACAAGATCAAGGTATATACCAGAAGAGCCGATTGAGTGGCTAATTCTATTGCTAACAGATCCGGCTCCGCCTGGAAAGCCGCATTGTCAGCCGGCAATGAGACCGACGTAGCCATGCTCAATGCCACGGCTGGGTCTTTAATAGCCGACGCGTCAGAGGAGATCGGCATTTTTTTTTTATCTTTGGTTGAATGACAATAGGCACAATCACATCCGACTCCTCTAAGCACGGCCGTTTGTCAGCGGGGTTTTCTTCAGAGCCAGCCTCGACCTCAGCAAGACGCTTTTTCGCCATTTGCTCAGCCTTCTGATTGGCCTGCACAACCGCCTCGGACTCGGCACTTCGGGTTTGAGCCGTCTCCTCCTCGATAACAGGTAGGGAGGGCTTAGCTTCGGCAGCAGGTGGCACTTCAGATCGAATGGCCTCTGCTCTTCGCCGCGCGGCCATTCTTTCCGCGTTTTTCTTTTTGGCAAGTTGTGTGAGGTTTAACCCGGCCATGTCTTCGGGGTATGCGCCGGGAAGGTCTTCTAAACCAGTAAAAATGTCGTCAAAAGGAAGGTCCCCTCGGCCCGAAGTGGACGGAGGATTGGCTGAATTGAGGTCGGCTTCCTCAAAGGCCAACTTCAAAGCCTCGTCTACTTCGGCTTCGGACTGGTTTGACTCTTCAGCGACCTCAGCCACTTCCGCCCGCTCCGAATCGGATCCCTCGAAATCAACTTGCCGCAAGTTTTTGAAGTTGGTCAAGACAAGAGTCGTAAGAAACTCTTCACCCCTCGGAATTGGGATGTTTTCTGCCGCCGAAAACGTCGTATATGTCGGCTCGTATCGAAGGAGAATGTGGGCCACCCTCCCTTGTTTTTGAAGGCTCGGACGGCCGAAATATCTGAGCGCGACTTTAATTTTCGAAAGAACGGCGTCGTCGGTTGAAGTCAAGACTTTCTTCAAATCGTTTCCTGCGCAAGCAAAACCATGAAACCGTAAAAATAAAGCCTTGTAAATATAAGAAAAATAAACGCAAGGAGCTATGTGGCCACCTGGTTCGCCCCTCTGTCTAGGAATAGGATCAAGGCGGTCCTTGCCTTTGCTGAATTCCTAGTTACCTCGGACAACGACCATAACATCATCGACTCGCTTGCCAGAGCTGGAAAGCATAGTCACTAATTGATGGTCGGTGTCCTTGGCCCTAAGGAAATAGCGTCTATGCCGGCCAGAAGACTTGACCAAAGCATAACAATGCCGAATAGCAGGTATGCCGAGGTTAATCCTAAGGTGACGGTTTAGCTCTATAATCTCCATTACGATTCTTAAAAAGTTGACATTGGGTTGGGAGGGGATTAGACCCCAATGGCGAAGGACAGCCCTAAGGAATGGGTGAAGCGGGAAACGGACTCCGCCCTTTGCAATTGATAAGAGAGGGAAGACGATTGTGCTTTTATTAACCCTCTCCATGTCAAGGGTGCCGTCTGTCACAAGTGACAGACGGACGTCATCAGGGATAGAAAAATGGCGTTGAAAGCCAGAAATTCGATCCGCAGAGAGGAGGTCTTTCAGATGCTTTGCCATTTTTGTCAGCCTATAGAAGCGTGCTAAACTAAAAACAAACCAGGAAAAGGGATTCAAAGCAGAGAGGAAGAGAACTTACAAGAGATGGAGAAGACAATGAAGGATAAATGGAAGTTGCAGAGGTCAGTCGGAAGACAGTCCAAAATGTGTGTGTTTGAAAAGATGACAAGATTTTAAATCACAATAAATGGAAGCGTACGAAGGGGCGGGAAGTTGAAATGATAACCGAGAGGCGTGTGCTCTGACAGCCACGTTGGAATGAGGTTAGCTGCCGCATTTTGGCTCTGACTTTTCGAGTTTGAAACCAAACACTCCAGCTAACTGTTGTTAGTGGAGTGCTTAGGGGGCAATTGTGGGGGCCGAATATCGGGAGATGTAAAGAGGTCGAATAGTTGGACCTGGAGAGTCGAAATTGATATATCGCATTCGGCCCCGTTTTATACATACAAATCCAGAGGTATCCTATTCGGCCAAATAACCAGTTGAGTAAGGGGCCGAATGAAGAGCGGTTTGCAACAAAATGAGTCGAGTAAATAGTTATACGGCGAATTGAAGTCGGGCCCAGCCCTGAAGCCCAAGAAGGAAAAAGATATAAATAGAAGAACATCATCCAGAGAGAGGCAGGTGAGAACTAGTACGCATAACTTAAGATACAAGCAATCAAGAGAGTACAGACTGACTTGTACGTCGGAGTGCTAATTCTGGTACTCCCGACCGGAGTGTTCATTCCTTTTCAGGTTACTAGCTAAGGATCTTGAGTACCCCATTGGATCCAAAGAGTATTTCCAGAACCACTCTCCCACAACCTCTAATGTCATTGTAGGTAAATTATACGACTTAAATTGTGAGTTTTAATATTTTTTCTTATAAAATTATAGTTTCTTTCTAGGTGAGAAAATACCATTTAATTTGGACAAAACAACAAATAAAAGTGGACATGTATGGCCTTTTTTTTTTTTTTTTTTTTTATTGTATTCAAATCAGCAATTTAATTTATAAAATTTATAAAAACTAATTTTTATTTCTTATCAAATCTCACCACTTTTAAAGAGAATCAAAACATGAGTTAAATTTTTCTTTTTTATTTGTCACTATTTCTCTTTTTTGTTCAGGGGGGAATTACTTATCAGTTAGATAGAAAAAAATAAATCACACAAACATTACACCCCCGCAACTTTTCACTTGCACCCCACCATAAAATCACTTGCACCCTTTATATTTTTATAATTTTTTTCTCTACTCCACTCCACTGGTTAAGTAATTTTTCTTTTTTCTCCTCACATTTTTTTATCACTTTAATCATCCAACAAACTAATGAGAGAACTCTTTTTTCTATTTTTTCTTTTTTTTTTTCTTTTATTTATTTATTTATTTTTTTAAGAAAAAATTTCAATCCAAACAAACTGTAATAGAGAAATGAGGTGGGTGATTCATTATCACTTTTGGGTTTTCTCTTAAAATTAAGATTAGTGTTTTAATATTAATTTATTTATTTTGATTGAATTTAAAAATATATATTTTTCATTATCAGAAATATAAGAATCTTATGGGTTTGATGAAAATTTTTTACTTCTAATTTTATTCACTAAACTACTTTAAAGTGAAGACTTACAAATGTCTTCCATTTTTTCATGTCCCAAAATGCCACCACACGTTCTAACACTAGCCACCTCTTACATGACCATTTGTAATCTATACAACCTGTTACCCAACCGTTTCACTTTTACTCAACTGTTGTGATTTTTGATAATAAATTTCGTTCGTTGTGTTGTCCATAGAATGAGAAGTTATCTGGTGGGTCCATCCTACTATGTCGTTGTATGTCTATATTATAACAAGAGAATCCCTAATCACTTCGGCTAAAACATAGAAGAGAAAGTAAAAAACATTAATTATATGACTCAATACAGTGGTGCTTTGAGAAATTGGTAAAAAGTTAACTTTTTGACTTTTTTAGTCTATTTTGTCTTTTTGTAAGTAAAACATGTGAGAGATAATGTGATAAAAAATAGATAAAAAAGATAAAAACTGACTTTTTATTTGATTGCCAAAGCACCCCCACAATTGTAAAGATACATCACATCACATGAACCTATTTGATAATTTCTTGGATGAGACACTTGTTGCTTTTTTTTTTCTTTTTTTTTTTTCGCTCTCTTCAATTGGCAATAGTGCCTCTTGACCACCACTGCCGCAGTCTTTCAGAACTTTTACACAAATAATGACTTGAAATATTTCATCTCATAAGAATCTTCATTCATCACTTAGCACAATTATATTCTTTCTTGAATTACTTTATACAAATCAAAATTCACAAATCACCTTAGCCCCAACTCTTCACGTAGAACAATAAGAGACACACCTACACTCACGAATTATAGTACATCCACACCAACCACGCTACTTGAAAACTCTCTCACAATGTTTGTTTCCCAACCAAAACAATTAAAAATGAGTTTAATTTTTTTTTTTTAATTTCTTACCAAATCTCACCACTTTTGAAGACAATCAAAACATGAGTTTAAATTTTTTCTTTTTTTGTCACTATTTTTATTTTTATTTTTATTTTTGGGAGGGGGGTGGTTGGGATGGAATTATTTATCAGTTGGACAAAAAAAAAAAATCACACAAATATAAAACTTTTCACTTGTACCCCACCATAAAATCACTTGCATTCTCCATATTTTTGTAATTTTTTCTCTGATCCATTGTTAAGTAATTCCCTTTTTTTCCCTCACATTTTTTTATTGCTTTAATCATCCAACAAATTAACGGGAGAACTCTTTTTTTTCTATTTTTTCTTTCTTTTTTTAGCAAAAATTTCAATCTAAAAAAACTGTAAGAGTGGAATTTTCTCTTAAAATTAATGAGGTGGGTGATTCATTATCCTTTTTTGGTTCTCTTAAAATTAAGATTAGTGTTTTAATCTTAATTTATTTATTTTGATTGAATCTTGACCGTGTTGCCTACACTTGCATTCAGCTATACAATTGCCGACGCGCCTGTGTTCGGGCTAAAATCACCATTAAATGTGTTCTCCCACATGCTAATCTGGAGGTGGATTGGCTCATATAAACCCATCATTCCTGAAGTGGCAAATTGACTTGATGAAGAGTTCATACCTTAATTCACTGATTAAAAGGCAAACATAATAATTCAACTGAAGCACCATACAAATTATGTAATTGAAATTATGCAAAATTGCATCAACCCACAGTGAAAGAAGACGTCTCAGAGGAAGCTAAGAAATTAATTGAGTGACCAACAAGAAAGTAAATCAAGAAACAGAACTTGACCAAATTACAGAATTATAGGCAAAGCCCACCAATCACAGCCTTTTAATTACAACTCTTGCTACTGTCATTTGCTATGATAGAATTAGGCAGTCTATTTGTCAAAAATTTAAAATTTAAAAATGAAAAAAGAAATAAGGAAAAAAGTTCTTCTATTGACAAGAATGTGAGGGGGAATGCTTATTCACTGATATATGATTACATGACATACATATGCACGATGAGGCCTCCACCGTGGGACAGTATATGAATTCTTTTGGGTTCCCGAAAACAATTGTGGTTCTTAATACTTTTTCTATAATAGATAAGAGATGCATCCATCCCTAATGACATCAAGAAAGGCAAAAAATGTTATGCTAAGAAAGCCGGAGAAGTAAAGTTGCAGGATTGTATTTACAAATATAACAAGTTATTTCATTAAAATAACACCCCCAAGCCACCAAACGAACATATGCATATACTTTATACACATACATACATATATAAATATATGATCAACCTTAAATTAAAACTAAGAATGTGTATGGATTACATGTCAAAAGAAGTCAACACACTATTTAATAACTCAAACCCTCACTTCAACAGCCAATAGTCCTTCTGCAACCTATAAATCAATAGAATTACCATCGAGACACAAACTCGATCACTGAAGGGCTTGAACAACAAATCATATACTAATTCTTAGAAGTATAAGAAATGAATTGATACGATTCTACGATATGAACTCAAGCAAAACAATGAAAGCAACGAACACCATATTACATATACAGAAGCAAAAACACAAACACTTGGGGTATATGATATCATTTGCAACATCAAGTCCTCAGATTGAAACTAACAACAAATTCAATTCCCCCAAATTAATGAAAACAACAAAGAAAGAAAATTTGAGAGAATTGAAAACAAATACAATATTGTACATGAATTGATTAAGAGAGACTAACCTATTCATGTGGGTTAGAGTTGGATTGTGCTAGAAACCCACAAAAAAAAAAAAAAAATTAAAAAATGGAAAAGATCTTTCATGAGTCCCATAATAATGCACTCATCATTTGAAAACCATTAAAGTTTAAGCTACAGAATAATCAAACTAGTCGGCCTTCTTTTCCATCCAGCTAATTTGTTCCTAATCTTCTCCAACACAGGTCTCCAAGTGGCTTTTTCTGCTTGGATTAGCCCCTAGAGGTAACCCCAGATATGTAGGGGCAAATTCTTCACTTTGCAATTCAATAATTAAGCAAAATCATTGAAGGAATCCTCTGCTACACCCACTCCACAAACTACACTTTTGTGGTAGTTTATTTTCAGCCTAGACAATACTTCAAAGCATCTTAAAATCCTATTTAAATTGCTAACTTCCATCACATTAGATTCACAAAAGAGAATTGAGTCATCTGCAAATTGCAAGTGGGTAAGTGCAACTTCATTAGATCCAATTTTCACTCCCTTAATTAAATCATGGTTATGAGTCCTTGAGAGTAATACAGTTAACCCTTCAGCTACAATGTTAAATGAGAAGGGGGACAGGGGATCCCTTGTCTTAGGCCCCTTTGTGGACTAAATTCCTTTGTTGGAGATCCATTAACAAGCACCAAAACCTTACAGTAGTTACACATTCCTTCATCAATTAACTGAGTCGTAGTTGTTAACCAGTTAGCTAGAAAAAGGAAAAAAAAACTAATAGTAAATGAGAAAGACATATCAACAAAGTAATTATATAGTCTATTCAAATATATAAATATTTGGGGCCTCTTCAATGTTGGAGGCCTTAGACAAATGTCTTAATGGCCTATTAGTCAAAGACGTTACTGATTAAACACTTTGCATTTGTAGAGTTGACTTCCCCCCCTTTCCCTCACCTACTCTTTATTGATTCTTTTTGTTATTCAATTTGTAAATACATTTGAAGGCTTTTTGGACTAAAAGTAGTCTCCGTTTTTCTAACTTTGAATGTACTATTTTGTTTTTCTTGGAAATTATATTAAATAATTGTTGTTGTTTATTGCTTTTTTCTACAAGAGCATGAAGATACTTGAAACAAAGTAATGCCCTAAAAAATTATTGTTCTTCTATTTTTGGGGTCTTTGATTTATTGATTGATTCCAAACTAGAGTTTATATGGGTTTATGTGTGGTATGTATGGTCATGCTACTACACCCTTTTTGAGATGTGTATATATGTAAGTTATAACATTTGTGATGTTGATTACCACAAATGTCATAACTAAATATGAGTTATAAGTAAAGAAAAAATATATGATATGGTTATATGAAAGAATAGGGGCATAGCTCAAGTGTGAGCATGAAGGTTTGAGTCTTCTTTCAATCTTTACACATCCCAACATCCTCAATTACTGGGACCAACACTAGGTAATGTTCTTTAGACTCTTATGAAACAATGAATCTGAGTGCCTCCCAAATTCATAAATTCAGTAGTTCCTTGAACAAAATTGAAAAGATTTGTATTTTGACAGATAAATCCGAAACTGTTCACTATCCAATCCAATTATGATATACTATAAACAGAGATTTATGAAACTGATGAGAGGATCATGTGATAGAGGTTTGTTAAAAAATAAAAGTTAAAAAAAGAAAACAAAGCTGCAATGTATATATATAATTTAATAAGTAGTCAAAAACTAAGAGGGGAATAGGCATCTTGGCTAAGACACTAAAGTAGAGTTGAGGCTGCTTGAAAACAACCCACATATATTGATTTATTAGTGCAGAAATTTGGCTTAATTTTCAAAGGATTTACACTCTAACCTATATCCTAATTAATATGCTATATACTTATTAGAGTTATATAACCCCTCCTGTGTAATTGTAATTATTTCACATTTATCCATCAGTTTGTAACATGGTGCTCTTTCGTATATACTATTTTCCCACTACCTCATTAACTCTTTTGCAAATAACAACTTCATTTTGGAGTTTCTAAAGTTTTGGTATGTTCTTTTATGTCTTTTCATTTTTTCCCCTCTCCCTTAGTTTTGTGTTTTGGTTGAAATGATTGATTCCTTTTTTTTTTTGGCTGGTAAAAGGAGAGCCCAATACCTCTTACATCTGAGCTTATATTTCGAGCGATGGAGTACACTACAGCTATTGACATCTGGTCTCCTGGCTGGTTGTGTTGTTACTGAACTACTTCTTGAACAAGTACATATTTTGTCCTACAAGGTCCTCTAAGCTTCAATATATCTAAATTATATGGTATGCCTGTTGGCCAAATTGAAAAGCAAAATCTTTATGATATAACTTGTACGGTCACACCCTCATTCATCACAGTTTTTGTATTAAAAAAAAAAATTGAGATTAAAAGTTTAAGGTCACAGTTAAAAACTTTAACCAATTTTGTAGTAGTGCTCATATATTAGTAGTATGTATTATGAATCTAAAGTATCAATTATAGAATAAATGTAAATAATAAAATCAAATAATAAGCATAGCATTAATATAAAAGAAGCTCTATTCACAGCCCAAGATTCACTTGTGAGTAGCGGTGGGTTGCAGTGGTAAGCAATCACACCCTTCAACTTCTCAGACCTCAAAAGATCTTTATTGTATATATTAATTGTTTTATATATATTTGTACATTAATTTTTTGTGAGAAATTTTTTCTTTTTTTTGTCTACAATAGTCCCAAAAAAATTTGGCTCCTTTTTGCAACAAAAAAATTTCCTTACCAAATTAAAAATTTCGTCGAAACAAATATCAATTTCTTTAGTCTATTTGTTAGGGTAATGCGACCTAAGCAGCTGGGGTATCATTTTTTTTGTTTATTATTAGATTTTTTTTTAGTGTTTTTCTTTTTTACATTGGAAACTTAGTCTTAGTATTTGTTAACTACATTATTATTAAACAAATCCATTCATGTGTGCATGTGGTGCACTTGATGAATGTACTGTGAGTTGTAACCTTGAAGATTTTTGTTTGTTTGTTTTTTTCCTAATTGAATATATCATAAGTTTATTTTTCTTGTCTTTCTTCCCAAGGAATTCTGATTGAAGCTTGATGGATAAATCGACTAGTCCTCCAAAGCACCCAATCACTCCATTCATTTTCTTTTGGTATTCCGTTAATATCTATTTGTATGTAGTTATATATTTTCCATTATACTAATTCTTATATTCATTTTCATATGTTTATAGCCAAGACCAATCAATGGAGTTGAAAAAAAACCCAAATGAAAGTAGACGTGAAGGTAAGTGCAACGTATTCTTCTTGTTTGTAGTATTCCTCTTGTACTTGTAAGCTTGTATGTAATTGTTCATATGATTTTATGCATGCAATGTAGGAGATTGGACACAAATGGAATCAACTTCCCGAAGAAGAAAAAAAAAATAAGTACATACAAATGGGAATGCTGCAATCTAAACAAAATGCCCTATTAAAAACTGTGATCCAACAAAAGCCTCCAAAAGTAAAAATTCAAACCTAGATTGAGCTTACATCGATTTGTAAGATTATTAGAAGGCTGGACAAAGCACAACAACAGGCAGTGACTAATATGGGGTTTCATGGCATCCTAAGCCTTAGGTACACGCACATAGTTCATAACTTGTGCCGTTGGTTAGTTCAGAACTTTGATCCTTTAACTCGTTCATTGAATGTCCATGGTCATCGAATGCTTCTCACCGTAGATGTTCATGAGTTGATGAGATTACCTTCCAATGGTCTAGCTGTCAAGTCAACAGGGTCCGCAGATGAAATTACAAACCTATGTGACGAACTTGCGGTAAAGAATAAATTTGTTCCGTTCACATCTCTAAAATCTTATCTGATTGAAACAAAAGATGCTAGAACTGAATTTAAAAGGAAATTTATCTTATACATCATAGGAGCCCTCTTATGCCCTACCATGAAGGCAGGCGTACAACAATCATTCATTGAGATGGTTAAGAATGTTGAGTCCATCAGTCAATTCAATTGGGCAAAGCACACACTTGATTTTCTCGTCGACCGCATTGATATTACCAAGGTCAAAGAGCAGTCTGATGTGTGCGGCTGTTTTCTTCTCCTAATGGTACCTACCCTTGATGTGTAATTATTTCATCTATTAATTTTTATTGCATATTGTCTAACCCTTCCCAAACCAATTCCCCATCCTTTTCATTTATTACTAGTTAAAATATAAAAAAGATAAATCTTTATTTTATTTTTTATTTATGTTCTCTATAACCACTCTTTATTTTATCTATTGATAATAATCACTCTTTATTTTACCTATTAATACACAAACTGTTTAAAGAGTTTTTCAAGACTCTTCAAATGTAGTAAGCCTTGAAGAATTTTGTTAAAATAGCTATTATAATAGCTAACCCATTAAAGTGACTAAAATATGATAATGCTAATTATAATAGCTAACAAGTCTTGTTTAAAAACTCCCTTAGAGATTCTGATTAAAACAAATAATTAAAAAAAATATTTTTTAAATTGAATAGTAACAATTTTAAGATTTAAAGGTAAAATAGTTTAAATTATGTAAATTAAGTTGTTATAGAACTACACCCAAGTGATGTTTTAATTAGGTCGTTATTAATATTATATTGGGCAAATTACACCAGTGGTCCTTATATTTTACCCATTGTGTAATTTTGGTCCCTACAGTTTCAATTGACTTGATTTTAACCCTTAATTTTAAATTTTGCGTCAATTTAGTCCAATTGATAATATCGCTAGTGTATTTTAAGAAAAATTATCACTAAATTAATTGAGGATAACTTACCGATTTTGGTAAGTTTATAATTTTTTCCTTACAAATATGGCACATGATAGTTATGTGCATATTTTTCATTAAAAAAAAATGCTAAGCGTTGTAATCAATTGGACCAAATTTAGACAAGATTATAAATTTAAGGTCAAAATCGAATTAATTGAAATTACAGGAACTAAAATAACACATGGATCAAAGTACATGGATTACTGTCATAATTTGTCCTATTATATGTTAAGTATTATCTAACAATAGTTATGTTAAAACCTGATTAATAGATATTAAAGCAACGAAAATTTTCACTTGTTAAAAATAAATATATTGTGTCATGTCAATTTCTTGTCATATGACAATCTGAAGCTTTTAATTTACAATTACATATTGAAACTCAAATTAGAGAACGAAATGAAAGAAAATTGAGAGGAAGTAATACTGATCCATTTTCTTAAGTCACTCTCTCAAATCAAATTCATCTTATCCTACATCAAGCACTAACTATAAATCATTTCACACTCCCTTCTCACCGCTTCCAATTGCCCTTTTTAGTATCTTTAGTTAGCCATCCTTTTTCTAGTGCCTCTCTCTAGTCACCCTTACAAACTTCAACCCAACAATGCAATTTGCTAGAACTCCTACATATATTCTCCAATCTATACTCCTGTTAACTAAACTAACTCTCTGTGCATAATATCCTCAAATTGTTAATTTTAAAGTTAAAGGAGATTTTTGTAATTTTAAAGTAGGAGATTTTTTTATCCTGATATGGTTAACTTTAGTTTGACATAACTGAATAGTACAATATTTGAGCCAATTTCTTTTGCCCCAAGTTCAACTATTTTAAGTCCTACATATTTTTGGCATATATTTGAAATAATTACATAAGATTTTAACCATGACATTCTTTTGTATGACATTTATGTTTTGTTTGAATAATGAATTTAGGAGAAATAAAATGAAATCAACTAAACAAAAAATATTTTACTTTTTTTTAACAATTATCTTTTCTTTTCTTTCACTTCATTTTATTTTCGTACGGTCTTTTTGTTTATCATGATTCTTTTATTATGTAAATCCAAGATCCAAACAAAAATTTAAGTCCATGACAATAAATTTATAATATTATAATAATTCACTACAAGAAAAGTGGGTATATGAGACGGAACTATTTGCGACGGCACACCTGCCGTCTCAAAAAGTCACTTTTTGCGACGGCAGAAAATGCCGTCTCAAAAAAGTAGAGTATTTGCGACGGCACCATTTGCCGTCTCAAAAAAACAGAGCATTTGCGACGGCACAATTTGCCGTCTCAAAAAATGAGAGCATTTGCGACGGTATTTTTTGTCGTCGCAAATACTCTGCTTTTTGAGACATTATTTTCTGCCGTCGCAAAAAGTGACTTTCGTGTTTTTTTTTTAATTTTTAGTGAATACTTTTAAAATTTTAAATATTTTTTTTAGATACACCTTACTTAGATGTATCTAAAAAAATAAATTATGAAAAAATATTTTTAAAAATTAATAAATACATAAAAATACAAAAAAAAATGTATTGAATTATTGTATTTTTGGTATTTAGTGAATTTTTAAAAGATTTTTTTTACAATTTTTTTAAATTTTTAGGTGTATTTATGTTAGGTGTGTCTAAAAATTTTAAAAAATACTTAAAATATTAAAAAAATTCAGTAAAAACAATATAACACAGAAAACAAGAAAGTATAATTTTCTCAAAAGAGTTTTTGGAAAACTCTAACCTAGCATAGTGATTGTGGTTTTGAGACAGCTTCATATATATACAGTCACAAAATGGTTTGAATAAATTCTAGTACTTTTTTCTATCGCAAATTTTTTTTTAAAAAAAATGTCTTCTTACTCTTTTAATATAACATTTCTCTTTTCATTCATTTTTTCATCTTCATGTCTCTCTGTCTCTATCTCTCTCTCTTCTCTTTATCTCTTTCACTCATCACTCTTCTTTCTCTGTCTGTCTGTTTCTCTCTCTCATTTTCTCTCTGTGTCTCTCGCCTATCTCTCTTCTCTCTCATCTGTTTTCTCTCGCTCATCTCTCTTCTCTCTATCTCTCTCATTTCTTTTCTCTCTCTCTCTTATCTTTCTATCTCTCTCTATCTCTCTCGCTCATTTCTCTTCTCTCTCTGTCTCTCTCTTTTTCTGTGTCTCTCTCTCACTCATCTCTTTTTGTCTATCTCTCGCTCATCTCTTGTTTCTTTCTCTTTTTCTATCTTTCCCTCTATCTCTATCTCTCTCTCTCTTTCTCTTTTCTGTCTATCTCTCTCTTCCTGTCTCTCTCTCACTCATCACCCTTCTCTCTTTCTCTCTCTCTCTCTACTTGTCTATTTGTCTATTTCTCCCTCACTATGTTCGCCTTGCTCACTCTCTTACTCCCATCTTCTTTATTTATCGAGCTCCTTCTCGCTTTATCGATCCACTATAAACGACGTCGTCTTACTCTTTTGAACATTTCTCTTTTCACCCATTTTTTCAGCTTCCTATCTCTCTGTCTCTGTCTATCTTCTCTTTCCCTCTCTTACTCATCACTCTTCTCTGTCTGTCTGTCTGTCTGTCTCTCCCTTTCTCTATATGTCTCTGTCTCTCTTCTCTGTCTCTCTCTCACTCATCACTCTTCTCTATCTGTCCGTCTCTCTCTTTCTCTCTGTGTCTCTGTCTCTCTTCTCTTTCTCTTTCTCACTCATCATTCTTCTCTGTCCGTCTGTCTATCTCTCTCTCTCTCTCTTTTTCTCTGTGTCTCTTGTCTATCTCTCTTCTTTCTATCTCTTTCATCTATCTTCTCTCTCTGTCTTTCTTCTCTGTCTCTTCTTTTTTTCTCTCTCGCTTTCTCGCTCATCTCTTTCTGTCTCTCTCTCGTTTATCTCTTTTCGCTCTTTTTTTCTCTCTCTCTGTCTCTCTCTTTGTCTATATCTTTTCACCCATTTTTTCATCTTTTTCTCTCTCTTTTCTTTCTCTCTCTCATTCATCACTCTTCTCTCTCTGTCTGTCTATTTGTCTCTCTCTCTCTCTGTGTCTCTCATTCATCTATCTCTTCTCTTATCTCTTTTTTTCTCTCTCTCTCTGTGTCTCTCACTCATCTCTCTCTCTCTCTCACCACTCATCTCCTCTACCACCTTCACTACTACTGCAAACGCCATTTCACTACCACCACTACTACCACGGTCGCCATTTCACCTCTACGACTACCATTACTACTACCATCGCCACCACTCCACTACCACCACTACCACTATTGCCACCACTACTACTACTACTACAATTACCTCTCTTTCACCCCTGCTACTCCATCTACTCTACTACTACCACAACTTCACCACTAATCTCCTTCGCCATCACCACCACCACCACCACCACCATCATCTCTTATCCACCATCTTCACCACTACTATCGGTTCCTCTTCTCTACCACAAAATATTACATCTCTTCTCTCTCTCACTCATCACTCTTCTATGTCTGTCAGTCTTTGTCTTTGTCTCTTTCTCTTTCTCTTTCTCTCTTTGTCTCTTGCTCATCTCTCTTCTCTCTATCTCTCTCATCTCTCTATCTCTCTTCTCTCTTCTCTCTTGCTCATTTATCTTCTCTTTATCTCTCTCTCCGTCTCTCTCGCTCATCTTTCTTCTCTCTTCGTCTCTCTCGCTCATCTTTCTTCTCTCTTCGTCTCTCTCTTTTTCTATGTCTTTCTCTCGATCATCTCTTTTCGCTCTCTTTCTCTCTTTCTTTGTCTATCTCTCGCTCATCTCTTGTTTCTCTCTATTTTTCTATATGTCTCTCTCTATCTGTTTCTCTCTCTGTCTCCCTGTCTCTCTCTATATCTCTTTGTCTCTCTCTCACTTATCACTATTTTCTCTCTCTATCTCTCTTCTCTATTTGTCTCTCACTCATCTCTTTCTCACCACCCATCTTCTCTACCACATTCACCACTACTGCAAATGCCATTCCATTATTACCACTACTACCACTGCAAATGCCACATTGACCACAAAAAATTAACTTTATTTTAATGGAAAATATTATCCCTACTTCTACCAAATAAAAAAAAATAATAATTTTTTATTCATTAAAATAAATATGAAACAAATAAATTTTCAACCTTACTAAATGAAAAAATAAAAATAAAAATTCATTAACTATAAAAAAAATTATTTTAATAAAAAATTATTTTTTTAGCAATGACATCCTCTGTTACAAAAAAAAAGTCATTTTATTATTTAAATATTTATTTATAATGAAAATAAAAAAAAATCCAAAAAATTTTTCATTCTCCCTCCTGCCTTTTCCATTCCCGCTCGGTTCCCCCACCCCAAACCCAAAATCCCCAATCTCAAAAATCCCTAATCTTTCCCCCCCAATTCCCGCCCAGGTTTTCCCCCACCCCAAACCCAAAATTCCCAATCTCTTCAACCAGTGCAGTGAAGCAACTTCACACCCAACCTCTCAATCCATCGCGCCTGGTTCTTCAAGCTGAACAAAATGAGCAGTAGTAGTAGAAAAGCCAAGAACATGAACAACAATCCCATTTACAAAAACCCTAACTCCCCAATCGAATCCAGAATCAAAGACTTACTCTCTCGAATGACCTTGTCCGAGAAGATCGGCCAGATCACTCAAATCGATCAACCAATGCAGTGAAGCAACTTCACACCCAACCTCTCAATCCATTCGAGACCTCTCCATTGGTCTCTCTCTCTCTCTCTCTCTGTTTTTATGCATTTTTTTCCTTTGATCTTCGATTCATTGATTTCTCAGGGAGTATTCTCAGCGCCGGCGGTGGTGGACCGTTCGAGAAAGCAACGTCGTCCGATTGGATCGATATGATTGACAGATTTCAAAACGCTGCGCTCGAGTCTCGCCTCGGGATTCCACTTCTCTACGGTACTGACGCTGTTCATGGCAACAACAACGTCTACGGTGCCACTGTATTTCCTCACAACATTGGCCTTGGAGCTACTAGGTATTATATGTAACTATTGTTGTTGCTTGAGAGAGTGTTAGTTTGTGTGACAGAGATGCAGAGTTGGTTAGGAGGATTGGAGTTGCAACTGCTCTTGAAGTTAGGGCTCGTGGCGCTCAGTTTACTTTTGCTCCTTGTGTGGCTGTAAGTTCTCGTAATTTTTTATATTAGATTATTTGATCGGATTATTATCAGACCATTCTGTGTTCATTTTGGTTCAAATTGGTCATCCATGTATCAAAGATTTATGTAAATATGAATGAACTTTGTTTGTGGCATTACGTGTTTGATCAAACGCGAGAATGAACTATTTTTTTCTTTCCCAAACAAAATATGAATCTTAAGCATTTTTAATGAAGTTGAGACTGAAAGATAGAAATGGACGGTAAGCTAAGTGGGCAACTGTTAGATTTCTTTGAGAAATAAATGCAGAGAAGTGGTTGTTTCTGTATAGCTTTAAAATGATCTTTAGCTCATATTTTGGGAAACGATCACTATGTTGGATAAATTTCATAATCTTAGCCGTAACCAGAAGTTCTTCATGATTACCCCCACCCCTCTATCCTTTTTTTTTTTTCCTTTTTAATTTGAAGCCAACAAATCACAGAAGATAAGAAGACAAACTTGCCTGCCCACTTTTTACGAGATACCAAGTTTTATTTATTTCTTGTGTCATGGAAGGAAAATTATTAGGTTGTCCAGACTACCATGTGCCATTAGTTTAGTCTTTATCCCCTTAGTTAGTCTTTATCCCCACTTCGACTTTTTTAATGGAGTACAAATATCTGTACACTAAGTCTCTGTCGACATTATGAACAACAGTTTAGTACTTGCCTTGGTTCTAGTTACAAAATGCTATAATATGGTTAAATCCACTATTGGAACCTTCCATGTCATCTGACTTCTATCTGATAATGGGGCTAAACCGCATCATAGAAGGAAAACTTAGGTTCCCACTTCCTGATATTAAGACTAGGAGGCGCATCTTCCAAGTAAATGCATGACATGATTATGCAAATATAAGATTAATTATTAATATAGATTTCCATTAACCCTATCTTTATGATAACTTATGTTCCAAGCAAACCTTTTATGTCTGAAATGTAGATACACACATCTAGGATGACGTTGGCTGATGATGTCAACTTAGAAGAATTTGTTATGACCAAGGATGAGTTTTCTGGAGCCGATATAAAGGCAATATGTACTGAAGCTGGTTTACTTGCTCTAAGAGAGCACCGTATGAAGGTGAGACAACTTCATTGTTGAATTATATGTGTATCATTTGTGTTTGTTGCAATTCCGTGTTACAACTAATTCTTAAAACATGATGCTTTTTGGCTGCTCTGAATTTTGGCTTGTAAAGTGGAGATATGAGAGTATTAGACACAGATGAACTTTAAGTAAGGATTAGTGTTTTCAGACCTTAGTTATACTATATTGGGTCCCCCTCCTATAGATGTAATTTTCAACTTTGTAGAAAGAAAAAAGATGGGAGTTTGTGAAGGGAAAATATCGAGAAGCAAAACAAAGGAAGAAACAAAAATGAAGAGGCAGATTATGGCCTGTTTGTTTTTGTTGATCAAAAAGATTATGGCCTGTTTTGTGGACATATTCTGTTGCAAATCCCTCAGTCCAATATTTTTTTTGCTGGTTGTTTGGAATCCTTAAGGCAGTGTTTGGTTCATGGATTTGGGGAGGAATTTGGAAAAGGAAAGAGAAAATGTAGGTGAAATGTTAATCCCCAAATCCTTGAACCAAACGTAGCTAAAATCAACAATATTAGACTGGAATCTATTTGGTTAGTAAATTTCACGAAGTACAGATTTTTTTGACTTCGTATTCAATTTTTAGGCACACAACATGCATAGGTGACATTGGCCTCGTATATGTTAGTGAACTCATGATGTCTAAGTTTTGCCTTTTCAACTAGGGAAAGAGCAGAACAAAGTGAAATACTACTAATGATAATTAGACTAACCAAGAACAAAAACCTCAATGATAATTAATTATTACAAGAGTAAATAAATGAACCACTGTGTTAGTTATTTCTCTGAGTTTGCCTGTCCATTAAATATATATGTCCACGTCAGTCTTGAGGTCCTTAACTTTGTCCTTGTGAATTCAAAATCTATAGAAATTATTGGATGCTTTACACAATTGCATGTTGTTTAGACTTCGTCTAATAGAAATTGTTCTATGTGTGCCTCAGGTTACGCATTCAGACTTCAAGAAGGCTAAAGATAAGGTCATGTTCAAGAAGAAAGAGGGGGTGCCAGAAGGACTCTATATGTGAAAATACTCTGTTCTCTATGCATATAGGCATTTGTTTTGCTTGCTTTTAGACTCCCATTTCTGTGCTTCTATACTGTTAAATATTTCGCTATGAGATATATTGCCATCTCATGTTGGATGATGATGGTAGTTTCTGCAAGGACAACGTTCTGGTTAAGTCAGTTGCCCGCTTAATCAATGAACTCATTTCCTTTTGATAGATTTTCATGTCATCGAACAGCTTCAATTTCTGAGGGTAATGTGTGTTGCTAATGTGTCATTTATTGTTTCCATTGTTGTGGGTCTGATGGAAAACTACTTTCATCTCCGGTTTAGAGAGCACTTTTTTCGTGGAAAATTCCTCTGAAACATGAGAAGCAAAAAAGATGGTTACCTAGTCATGGCATGGGTGAACTGTAATTTTTAGGGACATACTTGCAATCAGGGATGAAAGTAAGAATTCAATCCAATATCCTATAGAATTCAATCAGGGACATACTTGTAATTATTATGAAGAAATTGTTATTTTTATATTATTATGGAAAAATTTTAATATTTTTAATATTTTTATCGTAGGATTTTTTCTTTTTTGCGACGGCATTACACCGTTGCAAAAAATAGAAAATTTTAATATTTTTATTAATTTTGTTAAAAGTTTTACTTTTTGCGACGGCATTATACTGTCACAAAAAATAGAAATTTTATTATTTTTTAATACTTTTTGCGACGGCATTACACTGTCGCAAAAATGAAAATTTTCATATTTTTAATACTTTTTGCAACGGCACCACACCGTCGCAAAAAGTGTTTAGCGACGGTATTTTTTGCCGTCTCAAATAACATTTTTACCGACGGTAAAATCGTGCCGTTGCAAAAAAGTCAAGAAATTTCAAACGTTATTAGCGACTGCACAGTGCCGTCGCAAAAAGGCAAAAATGCCGTCGCAAAACATTAGCGACGGCACTGTGCCGTCGCAAAAAGTCTTTTGCAACCCCTCCATTTGCGACCCCCTCTTGCCGTCGCGAAAAGTCATTTTGCCGTCGCAAAAAGTATTAGCGACGGCATTAGGAGTATTAGCGACGGTATTTTACCGTCGCAAAAAGTCAATTTTTTGTAGTGATTCCAATTATTTTGTCTTAACATGAAACATAAAAGTGACAAATTAATCTTACTTGAATAATAACTTTGCGCCTATTTGATAGAATACTATCTATATGCATATTTGCCTTTCTTTTTTTTTTTTCTTTTTTTTTTGAGAAGCATATTTGCTTGTTATAGTAAAAAAAATCATATTTTCTTGAATTAATTTATCTAACAATATTTAGTTTGTCTTGGACGTATAACTGGATATCATAAGATTAATAAGAAATTTTCAATTACAGATGGACCATTTTGGTCAAGTGAATCATTTGACTCTTTAATAATAATTTATAAGAACGTGTTAATATTGCAAAATAAATAAATAATAAGCTTATCCAAGCTCCATTACTTAAAAAATTAATTTCAAGCATATTAGAGGTATGCTATAAATTTAAGTCAAGTTACTTAGTTGGCTTATATTCATACTTAATTACATGAAAATTATGTTTATATTATGGGATCAAACTAATGTTTTTATGAATAAGCTTATCCAGGCTCCTTCACTTAAAAAATTAATTTCAAGCATATTAGAGCTCCGCTATAATTTTAAGTCAAGTTACTTACGTGGCTTATATTCATAGTTAATTACATGAAAATTATAATTATGGGATGAAACTAATTATTTTATGAATGATATATATGGGGGGCCTACAAAATGAATTGTTTGGATTATCGGGTCTTGTGGTGGATCCGATGGACTCTCAACTTTAGATTTAAACTTGAGAGAAACCTAACCTAATAAAAATCATATGATAGTATGGCCAAACTCAATTTTTATACTCAATTCTTTTGTACTTTAAGGATACTAGTGGGTGGTACACGCAATGCGTGTGTAATTTAAGATAAGTAAGCATAAAAATAAATAATAAAGAAATTAATATCATAATATGTGTGTGTCTAAATGGTAAGAGTGTTCTTAATTACGCTTTGAATAATATTTTTTATTTTAGGATAAGAAAATTTGCCACGTGACAGAAGGAGAAGGAGAAGCCACCACACTAGACACAAGTTATATGCTCACATATATAATAGTATAGATATTATTCCTTTTTTTACTCTTTCACATTATTTGTTACCGTTAATCACTTAATTTATAAACAAAACGATAACAACTTGTCTTTTTCTTATAATTTTTTTCACCAATCACTACATCCAAACAGATTATTACTCTAATTTTTTTCCCTTTCTTTTTTTGTTGGTTTTGCAATTACGCTGTCATGACTGATACAAGCAACAGACCATTAGCTCTAGCTTCTAGAACGAGGAGGAAAAGAAAAGGGCAGAGGAACAAACTCACTCTTCGGTGCTTGGCGCGGAGGACCTCCGGCGAGTTCTTGTAGAGATCTTCGTCAACAGCTTTCGGAGCTTTTCTCCGCAACGGAGGATGCGACGGCGAAAGCAAAACAAGTCTCGACAGTGGCAATGGGCAGCGGCGATGACCGAGAAAGAGAGAGAGAGAGTAATTTCTAAAAACGTTTGGACCGAAGAAAGGGTCCAGGGATTTGTCAAAAAAAAATTAAGAGGAAATTTTGATTTTGACAAAATTTAGATGCTTGTTCCAAATTTTTGGAGAAAATTATTTGGGGGAATTATGGTAATAACAATTATAAAAAAAAATATTCGGTAATAACAATTATAAAAAAAAATATTCATGAATAGAGTCTTATAATAAAATATATTATTTTATATTCAAATTTTTGTATTTATTTTTAATATAAATCATTCATTTATTTTTATTAAGTAAAATCGACCAAAAAAAAAAAAAGAATTTACTTATCAACTACAAAATGTATAACCATACCACTAATTAGCATAACAAAAATATTTAAAATTTTATAAATCACAAATATTGTAATCAAGTCACAAAGTTTTGTAACATAAAACACAAAATACATAACGCCATCAGTTATTAGCGTAACAAAATTGTTCAAAATTATATAAAACCACAAATGTCATAACCAAGTCACAAAACATCAACTAAAAATTGCGTAACTATCTATTAATTGGCGTAACAAAAGCATTTAAATTTTTTAAAAACGACAGATGTCATAACCAACTCACAAAATTTAGTGACATCACCTAAAAAATGTGTAACTGCACCACTAATTGGCATACTAAAAATAATTAAAATTTTTACAAATCACAAATATCATAATCAATTCATAAAATTTTATAATATCAATCATAAAATGCTTAACAACACAGCTAATTGACGAAACAAAAAATCCAAATTTTTTATAAACCACAAATATCGTAATCAAGCAACAAAGTTTCGTAACAATTATTATAAAATGACTAACAAATCACTAAAAATCTTATAATCACCAATTAGGATCTCTCATGATGTAGAGAAAACAAAATGTAATGATAATCATTAAATAATTTAATCAACGACTTAAAGCCATGGAACAGAAAATGAGAGTTAGAGAAGATTAACCGGTAGAGCGAGAGGAAAGGGAATATGAGAAAGAGAGACTGAACGAGCTTATTGCCTGTGAAAATGACATCAAAGGTGGTGTTGTTTCTAATAATGAACATCAGAGATATCTACAATGACAATAAGGAACAAGAGAGATGCTTGAGGGATGAAGAGGACTGAGATAGCGGAACAGTACAACAAAATGCGTAATATTCATTTTTCAACAGTACTATAACGCATATGTGTGTATGTACAAAATGATAATAACAAAACCTTTCAAATCATAAATAGGGCCAAAGGTTTGTGTATGTATGACATATTAATATGAAAGAGGTAGAGTTTCAGGATAGATGTTGTAACCAACAAGGTCCAAACAAGTAAAATAATATAGCCATTCACTCATGGTTTTTCTTTCCCTTTGAACTATTTCCAAACAAAATTTACATGGTTATTCCATACATTCCTCAAAACATTAAAATAGTTCAAAAGAAAAGAAGTAGGTAGTAGCCCACAATTTAATTCACCAGGGCATCATCCTTAACACAATGTTCTTCACCAACTAAGACACAAGAATTTAGCTTCTAAAATACAATTATCATCATCACACCCCAAGAAACTTCCACAAAACATGCTAACTCAATTGGCATCCTCACTTGAGAGATATCTCGTCCTCGGTTCCTGAAAATTAATTAGTTTTTGGGGTGAGCATAAGCTCAACAGGTGATGCATTTAACAAATTACATAATCATTTAAAAAACTTATGCTCATGCAATGCCATTCATGGAAGAGTGAGAAATGAATGTAAAACAATTTCCGAAGTATGCTATGGATAGGATACAATGCATTGAACACATCTTATCCTTTTCCATTCTCAACAGGCGGTAACTCAGCCATGACATCCACAGGTAAGAGCCCAAAGTCAAAACATACATAGATAGTTATAGTTATACATATATAGAAAACAGTCCCACATTTGCCGACTCTAGAAATGGAGGGGTGATGGATACCCAAAACATCACAACCTTTCACATTTGCCGACTCCATAAACGGCGGGAATGTGGACACCCAAAATCGTCCATTTTCCACATTTTCCGGCTCCAGAAACGGTGGGCTCGTGGACACCCCAAAACCTTTTCCCACATTTGTCCGGCGATATGCGTAGACAAGGCAATTGGACACCTTGACTCCCCGCGCGGGTACCAATTACTATACACAATCCAAAACCAACCTGTCTCACTACTCGGACTCATAGACCATTTACCCCCTTCTCATTTGTTAATCGATTATACAAAAATAGAATTTAAAAGAAATAGATGATGCAATGATGCATGAATTTGTAAACAATGCATTATTTTCCTAAGATGATATAAACTCATAATAGTACAACTCTTCCCATTTCATAAATCAAGGCATTCTTATCATCTTTGTCATCTTATCTCAAGTTCAACATAAAAAAGGAACCTCCAAACTTGCATTTCAAATCCAAAACCAAGTAATTACACTCAATTTCATATTTTAGAAATTAATTGAGTAAAACCCTTTTTTATAAATTAAGTTTGAAAATTAGGGTTTCAGAAAAATGAGAAAAATTGGGGGTTTTCTCTTCTTTATGAAAATGGGGCAATTATCAATCATAGATAATAGTATTCCATCATAAGAAGTGTAATTCCTTTAACAATCACACAATTTCATCCTCATTGTTCTCAATCTCTAGTCCACAAGCTCAAATCACCACATACTTATATATATACACACATGAATAACCCATGATAGTAACACATAAGCCACCCAAATTGAAGATATAAAGGGTTAATGACACCCCTACCTCGAGTTGGTATGCTAGGGTTGCAATACGCGCTCGTACTTCAATGATCTAGCGAAATAATTAGTGAAAGTGTCGATCTAGCTCTTCTTTCAACTAATCTTGGGGAATCTTGGGTGGATCTTGAGCCAAGATTGGAGAAATCTATAGTTTTGTGAGCTAGGGTTTGACGAAAAGTTAGAGTTACAAGAGAGAGTGGATGGGAAAAGTGTAAAGAAAGTGACCTGGAATCGCTTTTTAAAATCTGCTGACCTCGACGGGTCGCTCGAGCGCAAGTTCTGTCGCTCGAGCGTAAGACACGACTAAATGATCTCGCTTGA
>CM069908.1:61026729-61053562 GCA_036172215.1 Camellia granthamiana | reverse complement strand
GAACACCTAATCACTTTATCTAAAACATAAGAGAAAAAGTAAAAAACATTAATTACATGACTCGATACAATTGCAAGGACACACCACGTCACATATAGAGTGAAGCTATTTGATAATTTCTCGAACAAGACACTTGTTGCCTTTCTGCTCCTCAATTGGCAATAGTGCCTCTTGGCTACCATTGCCTCAGTCATTCTTCAAAACTTTTGCACAAATAATGATTTGAAATATTTCATCAATAATGACTTGAAATATTTCATCTCATAAGAACTTCCATTCATCACTTAGCACAATTACATTCTTTCCTGAATTACTTCACACAAATCAAAATTCACAAATCACCTTAGCCCTAACTGCTTCACCTCGAACAATAAGAGACACCTACACTCCTGAAATATAGTACAATCACACCAACCACACTACTTGAAAACTTTAAGTCACAATATTTGTTACCCAGCCGAAACAATCTTTACATAAGCCTTACATATCTACTCTATCCTACACAATTGTTAACCACATTACACTCTAGGATTTAAACTAACAATTCACGTAACATCTCCATATCCACTAAAATGATCTTATTCTGCGTGTGTTTGGGAAGCAAGTTTCAGGCTAAATTAGCCACTACAGGACAAAAACAGGCTTAATTAGCCAAATGAAGACGAAAACTTGAGTTTTGCTTGGCAACAATCAATGCCTAGCTAAATTTACGAAACTACCCCACATGATTTGCAGGGGCATCGCCTCAGCACATGAAAAGTAAAAAAAAAAAAAAAAAAACTTTTCCCAAAAAAAACCTTTTCCCAGGAAAAAACAAAGAAAGTTGAAAAAAAAAATTAAAAAACATTTTTTTGTTTTTTGTTAAAATATTTTATAAAAATAAATTCAAACTCTATTTATAAAAATATTTTTAAATATTTTAATTTTTTTGTTATGTATTTGGTTATGATTTGAGTGTAGAGTTGTGATAGTAGTATAGAGTTTCCAGTTATGTATTTGGTTATGAGTTTTAAAAATAATTTATTAATTGAGTTTTATTTTATGTATTTGGTTACGATTTAAGTGTAGAGTTGTTTTTAAATTTAAAATATTAACATTTTAAATTATTTCAATTATTTGAATATTTATTTTAAATTTTTGCTTATTAAATTTTTTAGATTATTTACATTATTTAAATATTTAAAATAAAATTAAAATTAAAATTAAAATAAATATTTAAAATTAAATTAAATTAGATTATTTAAAATACACAGGACAATAAAATAAAACCTCACTTTTTATCATTTCACAGAAAATGAAAAAAAAAATTAAAATAAAAAAAAATAAAAAAACACATGAAAAAACCATTTGCAAAAAAAAAAAAAAAAAAAAAAAAACTTAAAATACATAAATTATTTTAAAAAAAATACGCCTCATTCAAAAATATTTAAAAAATTACAAAAACATAAATTCCAAAAAAAACGAACGACAAAAATACGCCTTATCCAAAAAGAAAAAAAAAAAAAACAGAAATTACCATGTGCCATGTAATTTACAAATAAATAAAACACATGAAAATCCATTTTTGAAATATAAAAACAAATTAATGTGTACAAATTAAAGAATGAGAAAAACGTAAATTAAAAAAAATAACAAGAAAAATACGCCTCATTCAAAAATATTTTAAAAAAAAACATAAAAACATAAATTACCATTTGCGACATAATTTAGAAATAAATAAAACACATGAAAACTCATTTTTGAAAAATAAAAAAAAGTTATTGTATACAAATAAAAATAAAAAAGAAAAATAACATAAATTAAAGAATAAGAACTAATTAATGTATAAAAAAAAAGACAAAAAAAATATATTAAAAAACAAACATAAAAAAAGGCCAAATCAATAGAGAAAAAATAAAATAAAATCAAATCAATTGTGGTCCACGCCATCAACTGACATGGAGGAGCATAACCAATTCCATCACATGTATTAATTATGTGAAGGGAAGTTTGGTAATTTATTATGAAGACACATCACTAAAAAATCAAAAAAGTTAAAAAAGTTAAAAAATTCTTTTCAAATAAGGCTTTTTAGTCCAGGCTAAAATAATTAAAAAAGCCAAAAAGCTAAAAGCCAACCCACTTTCCAAACGGAGGCTCTAAAATTTAATTTATCCAAAAGCTATCACAATACTGGCCCCGTTTGGTAGAGCTGTGAGAAATTGATTTTAACTTATAGCCTAACAGCTTATAGCTGTAAACATAAACTGATTTTTGACTTATAAATTAAGCTTCTCCTCTCTAACTCAAAGAATAAGTTGATTTTTGACTTACGAAAAACTATAAGCTGTATTGTAAAACTGAACCAAATATATCAAAATGACTTAAATTAAATTAAAAACTAAAATAAACTGAAAATAAACTCTACCAAACAAGACTACTATTTTAAGTTCACATGGAACTCGTCACACTTCCTAACTATAATAAGGTACTCCTAATGAAAAAATTAACTCAAAGCCACTCTCATTCCTTGAAACCAATGCCACGCCATTAACTCCCAATTTGTAGCACGACTCCACACCACACTAATATTATAATGATTCACAAGATTAAATTTACAATCATATTATATATTATTAAATTTCTACTATTAATATCATCATTAATGATATAACAAATAAAAAAAATAAAATAAAATAAAAAATTAAGACAAAAAAACACATGTGACGGTGGATGGATGCCCATTCACATCAAGTGGTCTGCATCATTTTTCTTAAATTCGACGACTCCCGTAATACAGCGAAAGCGCCGTAGGGATCGGTGGCGTCGATGGTGGGTCTGTTTGCAGCACGGGGGCAAAGCTAGGAGGGCACAACCGACACGTAGATTCTCTCGCCCAACTGCACAACGTCGCAAGAGGAGAAATTCACCGGTTATTCTCACTAGTCCGAGAGCTAAAAAGCGGCCTCGTCGGAGAGGAATTGGGGAACCGAAGGCTGGACTGCGGAAAAGGGGTGCCATTCAGGGCAATAATGGTGATCAGTGGCGTACGGACAAGAAACATTGTTCTGACTCCGAGAAAGACTCAGGTAACACTCTGTTCCGTGCCTTTGGACATGTGGAAGCCATTCCTTTAGTTCTTCCATAATTTCACCCCAAAAGACTTGTACAAATTTTATTAGCCCTCACAGTATGATCCTTATTCTACACTACCCTTATCTTCCTCAGCATATCTCCCTAGCCATTTTTCTAAAAAGCTTTGTTCAAAAACCTCAGTTTCCTAAGTCCCAATCCTTCATCCTTTAAAGAAAGACATGCTAAATCTTAATAAGTTAGTAATACTTGAATTCATTCTCAATACAAATTGAGTAGTGATGTAGGAAGAAGAAAAATGAAGAAGGACAGAAAAATAAACCTGCGATTAGGGATGTGCAATTTACCCGCCAACCCACCAACCCAACCCAACCCAACCCGCTACCTGCAGTTTGAGAAAGGTTATTCTCTTGAAAGTATTAGTATTGACATGTTGGATAGGGATAGAGCTCATCTATTGCAGTACCTATGCAGCTATGCTACTTAAAAACATTATTTATCAAACCTCCATTGGATACTAACCCTTAAGGAAGTTGTGTCTCTAGACTCTCTCCTCACTACTTCAATTACTAGGTCACAGTTTTGTTACGGCATTACAAAACTAGTTATCAAGGACAAAAGGACCATGACAAATATACATACTATGGGTATTAAGCTTCTGAAGGGTTTCTGTGAATGGTGTAATTATCTTGATTATGTTAGATTTACACTGGGTTTATTGAAAAAGTGTTGTAGGTGTAAAAAGGATGCGGAAAAAATGTTCATCATTTAATCTTACATTGGCATGTTGGTGGCAGTGATGATGCCAAGAATCTGCTATAGAGTTGATTGGGTGCTGGCAGAGGGGGTACCGAAGGCGGAATATGAGGTTGTGGTAGTTAGCTCCTTCATGTCTCATGGGGTGCTTGTGGAGTGAGAGACAATAGAATTTTGAGGGAGATGAGGCATTGTTTCATGAGAGTAATTTGGACAGTTTTATTATCTTTTGGTCCAAAGAGTTCTTTCCCTTTGTTGGATTCTTGTCTTGAATTTTTGGGCAAATGTGTCTATTTGTAAGTTATATTGGTTTTATATCTTTTGGATTCTTGTAGATTTATTTTTTGGTGCTTTTATATACCTCATTTGCACATGCGATGATGCCTCCACTTTTTTGTTTCTATTTTGTTAATCTTTGCTTTTTTAAAATGTAGTCTTAACTATTCTTTTTATGTGTTGATAAAACAGAAATTATGAACCAGTTTGATTTTAAGCTGATCATTCTGTTCCTTTTTAAGTGGTAATCATATTCCTTTTCTATTTGTAATTGAGCCCCTTTTATCTGTTACAAATATTTTGCACTTGTGTCCTTGCTATGCTCCAACATTGATTAAATGTTTACCATTGTGTTATGCCATGTTTCCCACACGTGTCAAAATGCAGCCACATAGCCTGTAGCTTCTCTAAGGGTGCTACATACAAGCAGATTATCATAGCCTCGTGAATTTGAGAATGAGATAATGTTACACTCATTTTTTATTTTTCATTCCTTCTTAATGTCTGTTGTATTACTTGGCTCAATATCCATAGCTGAATATCTTCAGGTGAGAAGTTCGATGAAGCTAAAAATGCAGGGGCTGATCTGGTTGGTGGAGAGGAGTTGATAGGCCAGATAAAAGGAGGATTCATGGAATTTGATAAATTAATTGCTACTCCAGATATGATGCCCAAGGTCTGTTTTGTTTGATCAATATAGACTGCGTCTGTTTTATTTTTTTTTTATGTGGATGCCAATAGAATCTCTGTTCTCCTGTTTAGACAAAGTGTTTAGGATAAATTCTGAGCAGAAAATTCGAATTTAAGTTTGGAGATTTCTCATTAGATGAAAAATCATCATCAACTTGGTTATAACATGTCCAGCAAAAGTATTCATATAGATTGCGAGATTTGTGCATTACCTATGATCAAAGTTTTGTATTTATTCTATTTTCTACCTTTTTTCCCTCTCTTTCTGCAGCTGTGCTTTCAGATACCAAATTTAGGATACGATTTGAGATCATTGTCATGAAAAGGTTTAGGCAATCTTAAAATAGTAATGCTAGGATACCAAAATTTCTACCAAATGTCTCACATGGGTATGGGTCCCCCCCATGAGTGTGGGGTCCACATGCATGTGAGTAAAACATTTGATAGAAATTTTGGAGCCTCTAGCAATTTCTATCTTAAAAACTTATGCAAAATCACTATTTGTTAGCTGATTTTTGTTTCAAAGGACAAAAATGTAATTGAGGTGTGTCATAAACCTTTTCAGATTAAAATTCAATCCAAACAGAAACTATGTGGATGTGTTGAAGGTTCTTATGCCTCAATGAAAAGGACTTAAATGGTCAACATGTGCCAACTTAAAGGAAATTGAAATTAAAGGTAGAGCTAGAGAGAAAGTTGTAATTACTGAAGGAAAGAATTGCAAAGCAGTTGGATCAAAAGAGGAATATTGGATTTGGCTTAACTTAGAATAGTAGGATTTATTCTTAATTAATTTGGTTCTTTCCTCTTGGTAAAAATACATATGCATAAATTAATGTGTTTGTATTGTCTGGAGATCATATTTCGTATGCCTGACTTTATTTACATTTTCCTGTCCCATCAGTTTGCCCAACTAGGAAAGATTTTGGGTCCTCGTGGACTCATGCCAAATCCAAAAGCTGGTACTGTTACAACTAATTTACCTCAGGTACGATCTTTTTGTTTCATATATACAAATTTGGTATGTATGCATGTATGTCTACATTTACGTTTTAGTGAATATGTTTCCTGATGCCAGACTTCTGAGGTGAGATATTTTGTGTTAAATTTTCATTCATTAATGTAGACAAAAAATGTAAGTTGTGTTTCACCTACAATTACAAATGAGACTGAGGAAAAGCGATTTGTGAGAGAAGAAAAAAAAAATGTAGAAATGACTAAAAATTATTATGATCTTTGTATCATTGAAATTATTTTAGCCACTGCCAAGCTTCTCTACAAAGGTGGGTCTTTTGTGAGTGGTTAGTTACCCATTGGAGTTTTCGTAGTTGACAGCCTTAGGAGGAGAGCAAACATGACTACAAATTGGACTTGTCAGTGGACCACCTTGCCCTTTTTTAGGCCTGCAGTGGAAGTTCAGTTCTTGCTATTGGTATTACTTGGCATGGCATAGGTGTGTAATTCGAAGGAAGGTTATTCCTTCTAGAAGGCAACAGAAGACTCTCAGTTCTTGCTATACCTTGTTTGGAGGTCTTGTTTGGTTGGCTGAGTAAAAGGGAGAACCGTTTAACACTATCAGTTTTATTTTTTGTTCTGGTCTGTGTGTTTTCTTGTTGTTGTTGATACTGGAGACACTTTGCCTTCGTGTAAATGATTGTACACATATTTTACACAGTGAATGCAAGATTTATGTCCCTTAGAGGCCAACTAATACGATTTACTTATCATTATAAAAAATAAATAAATAAAGGTCATCATCACGCTGCGCTATCAACAATATGAGTTCTCTGATGGTCTACACCCTTAAAATTTGCTGAAATGAAATGAATTGAGGTTGCATTTGTCTCAGGCCATAGAGGAATTCAAGAAGGGCAAAGTTGAATACAGAGCAGATAAAACTGGGATCGTTCACTTACCCTTTGGAAAGTCAGATTTTTCTGAGGAAGATCTTCTTGTGAACTTGCTTGCTGCAGCAGTATGCTCTCTCTCTCTCTCTCTCTCTCATGTTTTGCGCTGTCTGAATTATATGTACTCAATTTCTGAACTGTATTTCCTTTTTATTTCTTTAATTAACATGACAGAAATCAGTAGAAACAAACAAGCCATCTGGTGCAAAAGGAGTATACTGGAAAAGTGCATATATATGCTCATCAATGGGGCCTTCCATTCGGTTAAATGTAAGGGAAATGCTTGATTTCAAGCCTGTGACTTCGAATGTTTAAGGAAATCTAAATACACATGTAAATTATATCTTCTAAACTATTCAAGTAGCTTCTTGGTTTCCTCCACAGTGACTTGTGAATGTTTGAAAAGGGTAGGACACAGGCTGAGTTGAATATGATAGGGAGGTATTCAGATTCATGTTTGCATTTACAAAGAGCATGGCATTGGCTTCTTTATGCCAGTTGTATCAAAATCTTGTATTGGTATCATGATTTTTTTTTTTGGTGTGTGTGTGTGTGTGCACACAATAGGATGTTAGTAGGTTAGTAATAAGTTAGATTACAACAAAAGAGCTATGGTCGCTCTATCAACTCGGACCTTCAAACTCTAACCTTCTCACATTTTATTCATGTTGGTATCATGATCAATTTTAGTAGATTTTGGCAACCCAATCATTGAAATTTTCAACTCAAGTTTAAGCTGCCTTTAAAAATTACAAACAGGAAAACATGTTTTAAAACTATGTAGCTATATTATCTATAGTATTGTATAATGCATACACTTGAGTTGGTGTAGTTTTGTCACGTTTTATGATGTTTTTCAAAATATCCCACAACATGATGACTTCCATGAGATCTAGACTGCTTCAATTCTCTCAGATGTAAATTGCTTTAGATAATTGTCATAGGTATTTTAAATTTTACATGTGTGTTTACATGTAGTGTTAGGTACAAATGTGATGCATTTGTAATTTTATATTTAAATTTGTGGATGATTTGATGATAAATGAGTGGTTTGATAAATGAGAACACTGTTTAGTGACAGTTTGATAGATGAGAAAAATCATTTAGCAAGTTATTAGAAGGGTAATTCTAGTTGCATAACAATTTTATTTCATTACACAATTATTCTAAGGGTAAAATTCATTTTATTCACCCAATTCCCCAATTGTTGTGGCCACTTTGGCTGCTGAAGCAGAGGTAGCAGAAGAAACTAAACAACTCCAAGAGGGTGTTGTGGAAAGTGGTGTTGTTGTTACCCCAACTAAGCCCAAGAAAGGCAAAGCTGCATTGCCTCTCAAGAGTGACAGAGTATGTGTAATCTCATTCCTTATTTCCCTCTCTCTTGAATTGTGGACACATTAGTGATTTAATTTATTGGGTTTCTTTGATTTTCACATTTAATTTAACTGTGATTGTAAAATTTTTAGTTTCAAGAATCTTATACTTGAATTGGGAATAGATTGTGCGAGTTAAGATCTACTTTAATTGGTATTTATTTTGTTTTACTCGATCCTTCTCTCTTCACTGCAAAGACAGAAATGGGTGAATCGCCAACTTGTCTTACTCGATCCTTCTCTCAACCTGTTGGCACTACTTCCGCTGAACCCAAAGAGGTTTGTCCGAAAAACACAATCTTCTTCATTTTCACAGAAAACCCTAGTGGGTTTTGATTTTTCTGACATGGGATTGCTATTTCTTTGTCGTTTTTTTATATTCTTTTGACAATACTTGATTTGTTACTGTTCTCAGTATTTGGTTTTTCATTTGAGTTCTTGATTTGTCCCTTTTGCTAGTTATAGTTTCTTCTTCTTCTTTTGATTCTTGTGCTCCTTTCTTTACTAATAACTTCAATCATCAACCAATTGAATGGGAATTTCATGTAATGCTTAGTCAATGTTGTTAGGGCAAATTAAACCCGTAGTCTTGTAGTTTGTTTCTTGTGTCAATTTCGTTCTTATAGATTGTTCTAATTTGATCAATTCTACCCTTGAATTTTTCACATTTTGTGTCAGTTTAGTGTAATTGATAATGCCCATTTAGAAATTGAACTGAAATCAAAGGGCAAAATAGTTTATTTCAAAGTGATTGATGGATTAAAATGATCAATTCCCTTTTTAAATGTACCATTTTCTCTTTGATTTTTGTCTAATTTCTTAGCAGATGTTTATCAATTGAACTAAATTTACACAATGTGAAAGGTTATGAGGCAAAATTAATACAATGGGAACTACAATGACTAAATTGACAAAAGAGTCAAATTATAGAGACAATTGGTATTATTTGCCCATGTTTTATTAGAATCACAAAATAATAGGGTACCTTGCTAGTAACAAACAGAAGGTAGCATAACAGAAAGTGTAAGGGAACCTACTTCATTTTGGATAGATGGTTTGTGGGTTCGACCATGAAAGTAGCCACTTTGTGCAAATAATGCCAAAGGTTAGGTCTGTATCCAATCTACTCCTCCTAGACCCCAATCCTATGGGCGCTAAACTGGGAGTACTTTATTATTATTATTATTACTTTTTTTAGTTTGCATCCACGTCTTATCAATACCTTGTGCTAGAAACACAATACTAGCAAGACTTTTAGAACTTTCTTGGAGCTATTGTTCCTAGTATGCAATACAAAATCTTTACACTCAGTAGATAGTGATATGAGCATCTAATGAGAACTCCACAATCCACAACATAGACAAACTAAGATCTTACTCTATTCCATGTGATTTCCCATCTACTATCCTCCTTCCAGAAACTAAGATCTTGGCATTTGTCTTCTTTTCTAGCTTCTGAAAGAACTGAAACAACAAATGATAAAAAGACAGCAAAAAACATCAGCATAACAATAAATGAGTAAAACTGCAGATATATATGAAGTGAATGGATCTGGACTTGCCTCTTTACATTTTGCCGCTCTTTCTTCACACCTCAAGCTAAAAGAAGAGGGTACTATGGGAGGTCGTGTTTTGGGTCCAGATACACTTGAAGTCTTCAAATGGCTTCATAGTGTTAAATAAAATTTAGAATTCTTGCATAACATCGTTAGAGTAATTGTGTTGCACGAAAGTTTGTTTAGATTTTCTCACATGTGATGAGGAAAAGTGATACTTGAATTGCAAAATTGGTTCCTATAAACTGTAATGGTATAACTGGCATGGATGGTTTGTAGGAACCAATTTTGCAATTCAAGTATCACTTTTCCTTACCACATGTGAGAAAACCTAAACAAAATTTCGTGCAACACAATTACTCTAACGATGTTATGCTAATGTTGGGAATAGATTACTCTAATGATGTTAACGATGTTGGCAACACAATTACTCTAAACAAAATTTCGTGCAACACAGATGTTGGCAAAATGTAAAGAGGCAAGTCCAGATCCATTCACTTCATATATATCTGCAGTTTTACTCATTTATTGTTATGCTGATGTTTTTTGCTGTCTTTTTTATCATTTGTTGTTTCAGTTCTTTCAGAAGCTAGAAAAGAAGACAAATGCCAAGATCTTAGTTTCTGGAAGGAGGATAGTAGATGGGAAATCACATGGAATAGAGTAAGATCTTAGTTTGTCTATGTTGTGGATTGTGGAGTTCTCATTAGATGCTCATATCACTGTCTACTGAATGTAAAGATTTTGTATTGCATACTAGGAACAATAGCTCCAATAAAGTTCCAAAAGTCTTGCTAGTATTGTGTTTCTGGCACAAGGTATTGATAAGACGTGGATGCAAACTAAAAAAAGTAATAATAATAATAATAAAGTACTCCAAGTTTAGCGCCCATAGGATTGGGGTCTAGGAGGGGTAGATTGGATACAAACCTAACCTTTGGCATTATTTGCACAAAGTGGCTACTCTCATGGTCGAACCCACAAACCATCTATCCAAAATGAAGTAGGTTCCCTTACACTTTCTGTTATGCTACCTTCTGTTTGTTACTAGCAAGGTACCCTATTATTTTGTGATTCTAATAAAACATGGGCAAATTATACCAATTGTCTCTATAATTTGACTCTTTTGTCAATTTAGTCATTGTAGTTCCCATTGTATTAATTTTGCCTCATAACCTTTCACATTGTGTAAATTTAGTTCAATTGATAAACATCTGCTAAGAAATTAGACAAAAATCAAAGAGAAAATGGTACATTTAAAAAGGGAATTGATCATTTTAATCCATCAATCACTTTGAAATAAACTATTTTGCCCTTTGATTTCAATTCAATTTCTAAATGGGCATTATCAATTACACTAAACTGACACAAAATGTGAAAAATTCAAGGGTAGAATTGATCAAATTAGAACAATCTATAAGAACGAAATTGACACAAGAAACAAACTACAAGACTACGGGTTTAATTTGCCCTAACAACATTGACTAAGCATTACATGAAATTCCCATTCAATTGGTTGATGATTGCAGTTATTAGTAAAGAAAGGAGCACAAGAATCAGAAGAAGAAGAAGAAACTATAACTAGCAAAAGGGACAAATCAAGAACTCAAATGAAAAACCAAATACTGAGAACAGTAACAAATCAAGTATTGTCAAAAGAATATAAAAAAACGACAAAGAAATAGCAATCCCATGTCAGAAAAATCAAAACCCACTAGGGTTTTCTATGAAAATGAAGAAGATTGTGTTTTTCGGACAAACCTCTTTGGGTTCAGCGGAAGTAGTGCCAGCAGGTTGAGAGAAGGATCGAGTAAGACAAGTTGGCGATTCATCCATTTCTGTCTTTGCAGTGAAGAGAGAAGGATCGAGTAAGACAAGTTGGCGATTCATACATATATAATTTTGTTTGATTTCTGTTTATTTTGCAGTTTTAGTTTTAGGAAACCAATATGAGAGATTGAAACCATGTATTGTGGGTGTATTATAGTAATTTATTTACTTGTTTTTGCTTGAGTTTTATCTTAATGATGACTTAAGCACTTCAATCCCTTAGAATCCTCCATTGTAGCGTCTGAAAAAGACTGTATGTCATATTTTTGTTTCTTCATTTCTTCATCTTTTGATTATCTACAAACTCTGGCTATATCTAGTGGTTTTGCCCTTTATTTATTTATTTATTTAAGTTTGGCTATACAGGTTGTGGTTGCAGTATAGTATTAGTTCATTCTCAAGTTTTGAGAACACCTTTTTTTGTTATAGTTCATGATCATTTGAGAAGAATGCCTTTTATATAATCGGGTCTTGAATATTAACAATAATTCTGCAATTTTATCTAAATTCTCAAATTATTCAAAATGATTAAAAGCCCTTGTGTTTTAAATTATTATAAATTGTAAATTGTTAGAGAACAAGAGTTAGAAGACCTCACGTTTAAAAAATTCTTGACATATATTGCCTTTTTAAATCAGAAATTTGCTTTGCATGAATCCCGAACGTGATATTTATCACTGTTGTTGCTGGTCTTGTCTCCTCTTTGGTTTGTTTAAGTTGTCTACCCCCATACTTTCACATTCCTGTCTCCTAGTTTCACATTCATGTTGTTACTGCATTTTTAACATACTTATTATCCTCCTTTTGTTGGGATTGTTAGAGAAGGTCTAAGAGATTCTTGGAAATTCAAAAATTGAGGGAAAACAAGAAAGAGTATGACTTAAAAACAGCAATATCATTGCTCAAGCAAATGGCAAGCACAAAAGTTTGTCGAAACAGCGAAGCTCATTTCCGTCTCAACATTGACCCAAAATACAATGATCAACAGCTGAGGGCAACAGTGAGTTTTCCCTGCATTTGATTAATTGTAATGAGAAATATGGTAGCAATCTCATGGACTACAATTAGTTTCTGCTGTTGTTCTAATTCTTTCATGATAGGTGAATTTACCCAAGGGAACTGGAGTGACGGTTAGAGTGGCTGTTCTCACTCAAGGTAGCTACTATTTCTTTTTCTTGACTTCTTTAATAAGTAATGTTCTGTCAGGAAAATGCATCAAATGGGTGCAACCATGTACATAGGATAGGATGTAGATGTATATTAGCAAGCAAAACAAGCCTGTAGGCTGTAGACTCATTCCACCCAAATTCTAAACAGAAAAATCAGTATGGAAGGAGGATTTTCCCTAATCCCTGCTAACCAAATATGGGGATCTCACATCAGCATGGTTTAATGCCAGATCAGGTAATTCCAGTCCTTCAAAAGATTGCCTATGTTACTCCATCCAAATACAAGCATGGAGGAGCTGTTGGAAATTGCGTACCTAGGCTAGGCGTAAAGGAATTTAAAATTTATTTTGATTCTCAATCCCCATGATTATATTTGTGATATATATGAAACATAGATACAAACATCCATAGAAATAGTTTGAACAATACCTCGAACACAAAATTCAATTCCTTGCTTGATTTTTGAGTTCACTCCAATTCAAAAGTAGTTCAAGCATCCGACCTCTAAAAGTCTTATAACAAAGGCATTGTCAAGCTCACAAGTATTCTAGAGAGACAATGAGAGGCGGATGTCAATCTCTGGAGTGCTAGCTCTTATAATAGCTCTCATATTTATGGACCAAGTCTATCTTGTCCCACAAGGATTGATGATCTTCCTGATCTTATAACAAAGATGTTTTTTTTTTTTTTTTTGTTTTTTGATAAGTACGTTACAATGAACAAGTTTTATCACAATTAACTCTTAATTGCAATAATCTCATTAATTAGCTCATGTTTTCAAAAAGCGGTGTTACGTAACGGTTGCAGCCATTATATAATGGTTGCGGTGGTAAGCGCTACCTGTTACACCCGCTTTTGCGGTGCGACGGAAATTCACGTGTAACCAAAGTTTTGAAAAACGATTGCGGTCGCCGTAACGGTAGTGGTGGTGCAGTTGCTGTTGCAGGGTGTAAAGGTTGTAGCATAATGGTTGCAGTAGCCGAAATCGTGAATTTTTTTATTTTTTACACAATTTGAAAAAAACTTACCGGTACACATTTTTTTCCATGATCATATTTATTGGGTTTAAAATAAATATTGATCAATTTTTGTAAATTTTTAAGTATGATCCAATATATTTCATATTTTTAAATCACTATAAGCTGAGTTTTTTACATTTTATTTTAATAATTAATGACTTTATATTATACAAAAAATCATTCACTAACTATTGTATACAAGATAAACAATGACAAAAGTAAGAGAATAAATAAGAGCCTATATATATATATTTTAACCAAGCCAAATAGATAAGAGCAAAACACCAATAAATCCCAAATTTTAATTTGTTAAACCATTTAGTCCTACCTTTTATTTTGTAGACTGATAAGTCCTATATGAATGTCAATTACGTATATACCCATTTATTTAACATGTAATTTTTTTTTATGGACGGCAAATGTAAGTTTTTACTGATGTTGTAATGACAAAAATATCCAAAAAGCTTACTATAGGCTTTTTTATGATTTCCCTCCTTTCCGAACATCAGCAACGTCAACTACACCATCAACATTAACTACATCATCAACATCAGAAAACATCAACTACATCCTTAACATCATCACCATCAGCAACATTAATTACATCATCAACATTCTAAACATCATCACCATCAGCAACATCAATTACATCATCAACATTAACTACATCATCAACATCAGGAAACATCAAATATATCCTCAACATCATCACCATCAGCAACATCAACTACATCATCAACATCATCAAAACATCATAAAAAATCAGCAACATCATCAAAACATCATCAACATCAACGACATCATCAACATCGTGAACATCATCAAAATCTTCAAACATTAATTACATCATCAACATCATCAAACATTAGCAACATCAACTACATCATCAACATCATCAAACATCAACTACATCATCAACATCGCAAACATCATCAAACATCATCACCGGAGTCGCCTTCCACCTTGTGCCGCCGCTTCATACCCTCAGACGCTGTAGATCTTCAAACTCTCTCTCTCTCTCTCTCTCTCTCTCTCTCTCTCTCTCTTTTAGTTGCCGAAATCGCAGAGCTATAGATCTGAGCATGCCATCGCCGGAGCTGTAGATCTAAGCATGCCTCACGCCGCCACTCCACAATGTTGTATCTGGCGTCACACGTGTCTTTCAACTATGATGTCCTCCAACAGATTCAATTTCATGGTAATCATTATTTCACATGCCCATATCATATATATATACGCTTCACACACCAAACATGTTCTTGTGCCTTTACACCTTGAAAACAGATCAATTTTGTATAAAAAATTGAAATTTGTTGTTTTTGATTGGTTATAAAACGTGGGTATTGTGTTGTTGGTTGATTGCGAACACGAGAACTGTGCTGTGAGTGTGTTTTGTGTGTTTTTGGTTTCTGAGTTTTGCTGAGCTTTCTCTCTATTCGCAGAGACGAGTTCTGGGTGTGTTTCAGTGTCGAGCAAGAGGAGAGAGAGAGATTAGGGTTGTGATGGAGAGCACATTGAGGAATGGTGAATCGGTGGCTGACATTGAAGATAAATCTGGTGTTGTTGTTGGTGTTCGGGACGCGTATAGTGACGATAGTGCCACAGAGGACGAGATCTGGAAGGTTGTAGATCTACAAATCTTCTTTTTTTTCTATCACCGATCTGTGCTGTAGATTTTTTTTCCAACATCATTAGCGGCCGAAGCACTGGACAGACTGCACTGGAGGAGCTGCCATTGTTGGCGAGATTAGGAGACTTGCAAAAATGAAATCAATGAGGGTAAAAATGTAAACTCCGTATATAATATACCAAAAACATATATCATACCAAAAATAAAAAGGATTAAATGGTTTAAGAAAAAACACTCAGGACTAACTAGAGCAACATTTACCAAAATGGGATTTATGAGTAATTTTTTCAATAGATAATGACTACACTTATTATTATTATTTTCAAACAATATATAGATAGACACACAAACAAAATGGTTGAGTGATAGCAGCTGAATAGAATAACATAGGTTACAGTTTTAACAAATCAATAACATGTTCATCTTTCCTCTTCTCTCTTTCTATCTCTTGTTCTCCCATCTTCTCTCTTTATCTTCCCTCCTCTCTATCCCTCTTCCCCCATTTGTAGCTTTTTTTTTTGTGTTTTTTTCGAAAGATGCAGTTTGGAACCGTTACGTAACGGTGCGTAACAGGCCGTTACGGTTGTTACGATATCATTACGACTGTCACGGCAGCCACTACAGCCGACACACCTATGAATCTCAATCACACTTCAAAAGCGGCCGTAATGGGTGGCGGTAACCACCACAACTGTTACGTAACGGTTGCGGCCACTTTTTAAAACTTTGTGTGTAACTGTTGTTTCGGTGTTACATAATGGGTGGTACCGTAATGGCTTGTTGCACACCGTTACAATATTCTGAATAGTTTCTTTTCCAAAAAAAAAAAAAAATCTTACAAAAAAAGAATGAATACTCAAGTGATTCAAGTCCAAAGAAAAAATCTTGTATGAATTTTTTTTTTCTTTATAATTTATTTTTTAATTTTTATTTCATTATATTAGCATGTAAAATAAAAATATATAAACAGTGGTATTTATTTTTATAATTATTTCATTTAATATTTAATTGTAAATATTTTTTATTTTGTTACTATAATGTGTTGTCTAAAAAATGCCTTCAAAAAAAATCTCAAAAATAATTTTTGCTGATGGCACAATTTTTATTTTTATAATCATTTCATTTAATACTTAATTGTAAATAATTTTATTTAGTTAACTGTAAAGTGTTGTCTAAAAAAATATCTTTTAAAAAAAAAATCATTAGCTCAAAAATAATTTTTGTATATAGCACAATTTTTATTTTTATAATCATTTCATTTAATACTTAATTGTAAATGATTTTATTTAGATAGCTGTAAAGTGTTGTCTAAAAAAATATCTTTTAAAAAAAATCATTAGCTCAAAAATAATTTTTGTTTATGGCACAATTTTATTTATTTATTTATTATAATCATTTCATTTTATAATTGTAAATACTTTTTATTTGTTTAGTTCAGGTATTCGTCAAAAATAATTTTAGACATTTAAAATCAATTATTTTTAAAGTCATTAACTATTGAAATAAAATGTAAAAGTCTCTTTTTATAGTGATTTAAAAATATGAAATATATTGGATTATACTTAAAAACTAACAAAAATTGATCAAAATCTATTTTAAACCCTAATAAATTTTATTTTGAAAAAAAAATATGCGTATCAGTAAGGTTTTTTCAAATTGTGTGAAAAATTAAAAAATTCACGATTTCGGTTACCGTAACCGTTACTCTACGGCCTTTACACTCCGCAATTGCAACTGTTACGGTGACGGCAACCGCGTTTCGAAACTCTTAATTATTTTAAATCCCTGATTAACACTTAATTTGGATTAACTCTTTTCATTCCATTATATTACATGTTGTCCTTATTGTGTGTGACATTTTAGGTTCAAACTTATCTATGTAGTAGAAATAATATAAATTCTTGATATTTATTATGAACAAGGTTTGGAAAAGCGGTTGTGGTCGCTGTAAGGGTGGCGGTGGCGCAGTTGCAGTTGCAAGGTGTAAAGGCCATAGCGTAACGGTTGCAGTAACCGGAACCGTAAATTTTTTTATTTTTTATAATGACTTTATATTATACAAAAAATCAATCACTAACTATTATATATAAGATAAACAATGACAAAAGTAAGAGAATAAATAAAAGCCTAAATATATATATATATATATTTTAACCAAGCCAAATAGATAATGACCACACTATTATTATTATTGTTATTATTATTTTTATTTTTATTTTTTTCAAACAATATATAGATAGACACAAACAAAATGGTTGGGTGATAGTAGCTGAATAGAATAGCATAGGTCTTATAGTTTCAACAAATCAATTACTTGTTCATCTTTCCTCCTCTCTCTCTATCTCTTGCTCCTCCATCTTCTCTCTTTATCTTCCCTCTTCTCTCTATCCCTCTTCCCCCATTTTTAGCTTTTTTTTTTGTGTTTTTTTTCGAAAGATGCAGTTCGGAACCGTTACGTAACGATGCGTAACAGGCCGTTACGGTTGTTATGGTACCGTTACAACTGCTACGGCAGCTGCTACTGCCGACACACCTGTGAATCTCAATCACACTACAAAAGCGGCCGTAATGGGGTGGCGGTAACCACCGCAACAGTTACGTAACGGTTGCGGCCAGCTTTTTAAAACCTTGATTATGAATTTTTAAATGTCCCATGGAACATTTCCTTGGGCTTCCACAAATCTTGAGTGACACCAAGCAACATATTATGAACATACCAGATATTATGAATATACAAAATGAGCCCTTCTAACAATTAACATACATTCAATCCTTTTATCGTATAATGTCTCAAAAGGTCATTAGGACATTGAGGTTTGTCAAATCCCTAACTCCAGTGGCGGAGGGAAGTGAGGACCAAGGGGGTCACATGCCCCTCCTGAATTTTGGTTTTTTTTTTTTTTTGCAAATATAAAGAAAATATTTTAAATAAAAAAATTACAAAAATATTATTAGAGTGAAATGTCAATGACATTTTAAAAATTATGAGAATAATAATGGTTATTTTGATTGAAAATGAAGAGACTATTATAAACCATATTATCTATGAAAATTTTATGAATTTTTTTTAATGTAACGGTGATGTCATTATTATTGACATGCAAGTATAAGTAATCCTACTATAAAGATATGAAATTTATTAGATTGTTAGTTACATTTGACATGTGAGGTTCACTCTCTATATGTTTATTTACTATTAGTTGGTGATGTCACATACTAATGATGACATGTTATTCCCATTATGTTGAATTATTAATCACATTTTGTATAAAAAAATAATTTATCATTATATAATTTATTTTAAGACATCTATATTTTTTTATATTGTCCATGATACACTAGTTATAAATAACATTATTTTTTTTTTATGTTTCTCAAAATCAATCGTAAAAACTTGCGTGAAATATTTTTGTAAAATTTTTTGATATTGTAATTAATAAGTGCCCCCTCTAATTTGATTTTTTTGGCTCCGCCACTACCTAACTCAATCATGTGTCTAATCTAATGCATATCAACTTGTATTGGTGAAATTAGAAACTCCTTTCTAATTATTACTTTGCCTTGACCAAGGTATTTCTCAAGTTATATCCTAAAAGATCAATTCTATCTCTTTACTTGAGAGTGATGGATCAATTCTTAAACATTCACGTGCCTCCATGGGTGTCTCACTAAGTCCTATCTATATAGGTTCATATTTCGTTGTTAGAATATAAACATATTGTATTGTCAGAACTTAGCAATGCACACAGGATAATCATGATGTTCTCAGTCTAAGGATTGTACACACAACTATAACATATAAGCGAACTAGATATGTTCCTGGGTGGTCACTTGTTCTCTAACAAACACACACATGGTTGTTTGATTGTTCCACACAAGTGACTTGAGACTACTCCCTCTTCCAATTGAACAAGCATAACACAGTGCTAGTCCATTTGGTTTGGATTACTAACATCCAAATAGTAATCGTATAACTAGGAACTTTTAAGAATAAAATACTGAGAAGCACATGTCTCTCAATTTTAACTCTTAAGACATAAATTCTGAACTTTAATTGTATGGACTTACAATGTAAACAATAGCACAAAAAAGATAGTATGATAAAAATAAAACTTTTCCCTTTATTAATTAAATGACAAGGGGCTTTTAGGGCATACCACTAATAGGAGCCCACCATCCATCAATGTTTAACTCTTATCCTCACTTGACGACCACTCTGAGTTGTTAGCTCTAGTAAGGTATATCCTAAATAATGAAAACAAAAGAAGCGTTTAGGCTTTAGCCAATAGGTTATTAACTTTTTCTGGATTTCCTTTGAACACTTTCCCATTTCACCAAATTATCAAGGTCATAATTCTTCCCAATGTTGATATCTATCAAGGGAAAAAGAGAAGGGACACTTTAGGAAGGCCTTGGTCGATTATTGGCTAGGAATATTACTAGAATAGAATCGAACCTTAAAAATTTTTCACGCTTTGTGACTTCCTGCCACAAAATAAGCCTTCTACCCCTTTGGTATTTACTAGAGTGGGATAAAGCATGGCGATGTTTCCACCATGTCAACGTCTCATTCTTGCAAGGCCCTATACAACTGGGCCAAACCACTGTACCATCTACTCCACTAACATTGCCTAGTACCATGGCTTCCTTATATGATGTGATTTTGAAGAGATTTGGAACTAGTAGTCTGTGGAGCTTACTACCATACAGTAGTCATCATGAAATCTCATCTTTGCAAATTTCCGACCGAAAAGTAATATGGTTGGAGAATTCTTCTTAGCCATTCCTTTAGTTCTTCCATAATTTCACCCCAAAAGACTTGTACAAATTTTATTAGCCCTCACAGTATTCCTTATTCTACACTACCCTTATCTTCCTTGGCATATCTCCCTAGCCATTTTCTAAAATTCTTTGTTCAAAAACCTCTGTTTCCCAAGTCCCAACCCTTCATCCTTTAAAGGACGACATGTTAAATCTTAATAAGTTAGTAATACTTGAATTCATTCTCAATACAAAGTGAGTAGTGATGTAGGAAGAAGAAAAATGAAGAAGAACAGAAGAATAAACCTGGGATTATGGGTGTGCAATTTACCTGCCAATCCACCTCCCCAACCCAACCCAACCCAACCCAAACCTGCTACCCGTAGTTTAAGAAAGGTTATTCTCTTGAAAGTATCAGTATGTTGGATAGGGATAAAGCTCATCTATTGTAGTACCTATGCAGTTATGCTACATAAAAACATTATTTATCGGATCTCTATTATTGATGGTTGTGGTTATTGTTAGTATGGTGTTGAACATCATTGGGTTGTTGGGCTTTGTTGTTGATAGGAATCACAAAATTTTGGGACGAAATTTCCTTAAGGGGGGAAGATTGTAACATTCTATTCTAGGAGACCGCTCAAGCGATCAAGTGGTCGCTCGAGTGGTGATTCGAGGCTCCTAGTATCTTGCCTGTTTATAGGCGAGACCGCTCGAGCAGTCAAGTCTTCACTTAAGCGTAGATGTGAAGCTCCCAGTGCTTTCACTGCAGATTTGCAAAACTTCTGTAACATTGTATTTACCGCTAGAGCAGTGAAGTGTTTCGCTCGAGCGGTATGTTCGAAATCTCTTCATCACTCCCATTCTTGCAGTCTTCATAGAAGACAGATACATCTTTGAAGTAGAGAGGAGGTAGAGGAATAAACTGCAATATGAGCAATCAAAACTACCAGGTACTCACTCCTTAAAAATCACCCAAACTAAATATATCAAAATTATTATTTTATTATTTTTATCAATGCTAACACTGTCGCAATCTCCTCATCTCATCACAACAGAGCTTGTGTATTACTTATAATATATATATGGGGAGGTTGGGCTATGTTTTTTTATTTTATTTTTATTTTTTATCATAACAATTTTCCCTTTTAAATGTAAAAAAAAAAAAATTAAAAAAAATAAAAACATTGAATTTGAAGGGTTGAAATTGAAAAAAAATTAAAAAAAGATGAAGCATTTGAGATGAATTTTTTTTCATCAAATTTGATAAAAAAAAAAAATTGGGATAAGAGGAATTTTTTAAAAGATTTTGATGTAAGGATTGGAGTATTTCATATCAAATCAAACTTTTTATTCAAATTTGGAGTCAAAGTAGATGAAAAAATTGGTGAAGGGGTTGGAGATGCTCTAACTTGATGGAGGTTGAAGATGAAGAGGCCAAATTAATTTCTTAAATATATATATATATATATTATTGAAAAACAAGAGAATTCCATTTCAAGTGTTCTCACTGTTGGTCTCTTGCCAAAAAACCACTGTATTCTTCTTCATAGAGGGATTTTGGGCCTATGTTTAGAGTTTAAGGTGGTTTTGTATGCTGCCTGTTTTTTTCTATTCTTTATTATCCCTTCCCCATGTTTATTTATTGATTGTAATGATTCACATTATTATTCATAAACTCTTTTTGTTTTCTGATAAAAAAATAAAAATAAAAATCATATTGCAAAATGGTAATTTGTTTTCTCACTTTAACAGCCCAAACATAATTAGGATCACATGCCCAATCACAATATATTTCTTTTTCTTTTTTAATTTTTGGGTCGGAGCATGATTACTTACCTAGAATTTATGTATTTTTACCATGAATCATTGATGTCTTTTTGCTTTGTCTACATATTTTGTTTGATCTCCGTTTTGTGGCAATCACTAACCCAATTACTTTTCAATTTTCAGCAATTTTTCTGCTTAAGTAGTGATGTCTATGGATGACAGGGTGGTTTAAGGGTTCTTTAATTTTGAAGTTCTATTTCTTTCTTTCCGCTCTTCCAAAGCTCAATGTAAGCATTATCAAATCTGACTCTGTATCTAAAATATTCTTTCTTTTATTTTTGTAAAATTGTTTCTCCACCTATGATTTTGAACTGATGAAGTAGAACATGAGTGAGGTTTGTCAAGTTTTTAAATTCCTAATCTCATTTATTTGGTAGACTCATCAAATAATGGTTTGTGACATGATTTTCATTTTGTTCATTGACGTCTAAAAGGAGATGGGCATGTTCTCTTTTGTATGCGTAGCTTTTGAAATGGATTCTGCTTCAAACTCTACTCTTAAATCAACATTGGAATATGTGAAGTGCAGCACCTTCTACTTGCATCACACACATGCCATACTTGTGGTTATGCATGTACAACTAAAACATTTTTTTTCAAATGAAAAAAAAAGAATCGAAGTATGGATTGCACAAATATTGTTTCATCGTGTTGGTTGTACAAAGTGTTTGTTTGCTTTTGTACCAATGTTTATTTTCTATAGTCGTACCTCACACCTCCTTTATATGGCTTTCATTATTAACAATTCTTCACATGAAGTAAATGAGCCGGTTGATCCATTATATATCCTGAGAGTCTATCAAGAATTGACCTATTGAACACACCCTTCCTTTCAAATAGCAGGCATATATCAATGTGATGCAATGATTTTGGCCATTGTTCACATTTATTTATCAAAATTTCAATAAATTTAAGCTGGTTATTAATTCTGTTTAACTTGACATATGTACTATGTTATTCATCTTTATGGCTAAACAAATGATGAAAATTGTAAGCTTATTTTGAAAAATTGAGCACACCAAAGCATGTAACATGGTTTTACTTGAAGTTTTACCTGTATTTCATTTCATAGAGATTTGGTTTGTTAGACATTGTGTCTTCTCATGACTATCGAAGAAACTACAAATTTTACCATAGGTTACGGATATGGCTATATGCTTAGTTGCTTACACCGACTCCATTGTTCATATTTGATTTCACCATGTTTAGGCATTGTGTATCTCTATATCTTTTAGTGACATATAATAACTTCTTTTGGTATATGGTTAGTCTTGCTCTCATTTTTGCATTACTAGAAGCTTACGCAAATAGTAGTTTTATGATGAAATGCTTTTTCCTTCCCGTCAAAGAGTCATAGACTATTTATTTTAGTGCTTTCATAATTCACCATAAGTTTGTTGCTAAACCACTCTTTTATTTTATTTATTTATTATTATTATTATTATTATTTTCCCTGTGGTGTTTTTAGATTTTAGTAAAAATTGTTCAAGGTGTAAATGTCATCTATGCCAACTAAATGTTATTTAGGTTTCATGTGGTTTAAGTTTCGGTAGATGCTTGTCAAATATTTGTTTGTCATTGTATTTATCACACACAAAAAAAAAAAATCTTTGTCATTGTTGTTATCGTTTTCATTTACAGGTTTGATACATTCATTTATCTGCTCTGCCCAACTACTGCTATCCTTGGGAAACCAAAAGAGCTTATGAAGGATGGTATCAACTCTTTCAATCATTTTCTGCTGCTTCCGGTGAAGTAAATGTTGCATCTGATTTAAAGAAATGTTGCATCTTGTTGAAGACCGAAAGAAGGTTTGATGAATCTAGATATGAAGTGGCTTGATGATTCTGTATTGTTGTTGTTTCCTTGGTTCTGGTCGTGCTGCTTCTTTTATCAAACTCTATTTGCTTTTGTGCACGTGTCACATATAATAGCTCAATCGTAAATTGACTGGTTTTATGCTGATGCTACTGTTGTTGCTGCTTTGGCTTTCTAGCCTTTCTGTGCAGCTATTGCTATCTTCTGATGGTCTGTATGTTGTATCTGTTGTACATATGTTCATGTCAGATGTAAACAAGGCCTAGATTGACTAAATGGTATTGTCCTCATCTTTTGCTTGCTTAGATGATTCCCATCCTTGTTTGTGTTGTCCGTGTATGCTCCTTGTACTATGTATTTACTTTTGATCTTTGGTATATATTGACTTACCCAAAAAAAATGATGTTTTGTTCGTCAAATAATTTGAGTGTTGAAATTTGATTCATATTGTTTGGCTTCAGTTGCAGTCAGCATATTTCCACATTTTGCAGCAGTAGAGAGTAAGTGACAGCAAACTAAAGATTGAAGTATCTAAGAATTACAAGTTCTGTCGAGGGGATGTCCACCTAGAGAATTTTTTTCTAAAAGAGAAGGGTGAAAAGATTTCACCTTCTAAACTCAAATCATATGAACAATGTTACTGTTAAATTAGTAGTTATGTGCCTGAAATGACAAAGGAAACTAGAGAATACTTCGTAATCTTTCAACAGCCTCCTCAGCCCTGCCTACTATGAGTTTGAGTCTTTCTGTCAAAACAAATCGAGCCAATAAACATTGAATACTAACCCTGTGACTATAATTACAGTGAGCACAATCTCATATGATGAAAGATTCATTACATAGATTTATGGTTCTAGGTAGTTATAATCTAAAAATCAAGAATGAAGCTCTCTTGATTAAGTGGTGGTGCAGGTTTGCATCTGAGCCAAATCTGCTTTGGAAAAGAGTGATTTGTGAAAAGATAAATTGGGACAACAAGAGATGGGATATTTCATTTCTTAAACGATAATGCAGTTTTTTTTTCCCCTGAACATGTCCCCAATAATGTGCTACTAAAATTGGGAAATGGAATGAGATTTCTCTTTTTGTTTGGTAAATTGGTGTCTGATGTAACAAAGATGGTCTCATTAATGATTTCATCATTGTGAGTATGTCATAGAGGAAGATTTTCTTGGTATGGGAGGAGGAGGAAGACCATCATAGGTTGTTGCAAATGCTGCCAAAGGTTGATCAGGTTAATGCCAATCAATGGATCAATTAATTTTGAGAGTGGATCCATCAGGTAACTTCTCACTAAAATCTTTACAAAACCTGTTTACCTCATCTCAATGTCGTATTATTCCTACAATAGAGTTTGTGGAAAAGCATTGCCCCCTTTGGAGTTGTTTTTGCTTGGCTAGTCCAGCACAAAAGGATTACCATTTGTGATCTTTTGATTAAAATGAATTCTCTGGATGAATCCTGTTCTAGGCTCTGTTAATATTTGTGCGAATGAGTTACTATGTAGAAGATCTTGGAAAATTTGGGGTGATTGTTTGTCTTGGTGGGGAATGGAATGAGTTTGTTTTTCATCAGTTAGTGCCTTACTTGATTGGTGGTTTGGAATAAAATTCAAGAATGTCAAAAAGCTCTTATGGGGGGCTATAATCATCCATGACAGTTTTTTGGACCATTTGGAAAACCAGAAATAACCTTATCTTGAATAATGGTTTAGCTTCTTCGGAAAATGTCTTGGAGTTAATTAAAGAGAAAGTTGCAACTCAGGTAAAAGGATATTGAAATATCCCTTGCTATACAGTTGCTGATTTAATCTTAAAGATGAAAGAAGTCAGAGGCCTACACTTCCCTTTAAAAGGTGAAGGACTTTTGTGATTTTCAAGTTTTCCCTCGACAAGGATCTGCTCGGTTCTCTTTGTTCTTAGTGGTTTTAATGGCGATTCAGCTTTGGATGATGATAAGGACTGATTCAATATTGGAAGATGGATGAGAGTGGGAATGGAATGCAAGATGGCGTGGAATGAAATACTCATTCTCACTCTCTGGTTGGTTTCTAACATTGAATGACGTGGAAATGGACACTTGTTAAGCTACTGTAGTGGAATGAAAACTCTAAACCAAAACACTGTTCAAAGAAAAAAATTCTAAACCAAAACTGATGTGTACTATTAGGAATTGAAAACAATACTTGCACAAACTTTCTTCTACAGAAAAAGGAGTAACTAAAAATTGAGTTGGTTGGATTAGTTAAGATTAAAAATCTTACACTTGAATGGTTAAAAAATCCAAATAAATGAGTTATTTATCTCGTGTGGACTCAGCTAATGTCTATATATAGCTTTCATAAAGTTTGCAAGTCCATAGAGTAAAAGCTTTTCTGGTTGGTTTTGTGGCTCATTTTTGTTACTGATGTTCCCCATATATCAGTGACCAGGTTTTGAGAATTGGCTTTCAAAAGGTTATAAAACATGAAGGAAGGATACTCACAGAAATCATCCAAAGTTTTGGAGCTCAGCATCATCGAGAAACTTAACTAGTTGCTGTCTTGGCAGCCACTATGAGGCATTTGGCTCAATTGCCTGTGTGAATGTCATTCATGGTTCTGCTTTGCATTGTTCGGAAAGGCTTTTTTGGTTTTCATGGTTAATTGAGAGCCGTCAAAATAGTGTAAATTTTTTTTATTTTTTTTTTAATTCTGATGCTTCACCTTTATTTCAGTACTAATTTTATCATCTATTATATCACCTTCAGTTTCTTTTCAAGCAGTTCATTCAGAGTCTGAGCTAGATAGATAATGCCATTGAGACTTGGGTTTTCTCTTTTCCATGTAAATTGTAAAAGTAAATTTCTAGCTTGTATACTGTTGTGGCATGTGGTGTGTATCCAACTCAGGTTGTGTCTCTTTTCAGTTTCAATTGGCATAGACTTTGTGGCCCTTCTTTCACATTTTATAGCATCAAGACATGTAACATTGTAGAAACCATGAGTTTGATCGGTAAATCCTTTAGATTAGTTATTTAGATCTCTCTATATTTGTAGAAGTTTTCCCCAAAAAATATTTGCTCTATTCTCATAGGTGCATACAAGTCACCACCAATACCAAGATCCTAATGCGCTATGCAGGAACGTACCAATTTCTTTTGAAATCCT
>CM069908.1:60927529-61026529 GCA_036172215.1 Camellia granthamiana | reverse complement strand
AATAAAGAAAACATAATTTCATTCTTGGAGTTCGACCAGCTTGTCACATGTATAAAAATCATATAAGTAGCAACCAAGATTATTCAAGTATGATTGATGGCATAATTTGCACCACATGCAAGCAAGATGGCTAAAACAAATCCTTGAATTTGTTATGAATCAGAATTATATATCTAGTGAGTAAGGTCATATGCCTAAAGAGATCCCAGGGCCAAAACAGTACCAATTCCATTTTTGGCAGATGTGGCCAGTAACAGGAAAGCAGGAAATATAAGCAGCATTATGTACTAATTAATAAAATGTACCAATTCAAAAAGTAGATACAAGGTTTCTTATAATTAATAAATAAAATAAAATGAAATGAAGAAAAAGAATTAAATTCTGAGATCAGCAAATTTAGTTTTATTTTTTTAGAGCAGAAATGAATTATGTTTTAAATTAAATCACATGATCTACACTATGAAAGAACTGTCCAAGTACAAAAAAGCTAGTGGGTTTTTCACAGAGTATTGCCAACAACTAAATACAAGCGAGGCAAACATGAAAACAATGAAAGGACAGTAAAATGGATAGTTTCTCAGGCCTAAGGCTATTCAACAGTCCAAGAAGTAGACCAGCAACTCTGTGCTAGTTACATAAATAATATAAATTAAAAATGGGAAGACAATAATATAAATTTTGTAATTAATTAAGCTACCTAGTACTTATAGTATACATTAAAAATGTTTCCTGTTTTTAAGAAAGATTCTCATAAAAAAGCACAAAACTACACCTTCATATCTATTATTTCTTGCAAACATGAAATTCACGCACATTACTGTCTTATAGTACTGTTGATCATCCCAACCTGTTAGTGATAAAATAAATAGTCTATCGTTCACAATCGAGAATGATTAATACTCGGTCAAGCAATACAAGTAACAAAGAGTTTGATTTTGTACTCTACGCTCTAGTAAAAACTATCCCATCTCTCTCCATTTCATGAACACACAACTGAAGCATGGATACTCAACTCTTGCTGTTCCATTCTTTCTCTTTGATGATACAGATTGCAGGAATACCCCAAGTGCATTTACAAAGCCATTCATCTCAGCTTCCCTTCACAAGAATAATATAGTTTAAATGATTATTGTTCCTATTTATTGCTGACACTTAACATTAAAATTTCATCATTTGTTATTGATAATAACATTTTCTATTAGATTGTTGATCACTAATATATTGCTATATTAGATCATTTTTTCATTTTTTTTATTTTATTTATCAAAATGTGTTTATATGTTGATATCATATGATGTTCTTGATCTTTAACAATTCTAGCTTAGATTCTCCACATACATTATCATTACAGACCTGCCTCTAGCTACTTTCAAACTTCCCTATAGTATAACCTGGGCCAGTGAATGAGGCAATAATTTGCAGATAATTTTATTCATAAACTTAACTGAAACAGAAAGCAAAAGACATTAAATTAACTAGCAGTCTGAATATTGTTCATTTTACTCGTGAAGAAAAGAAAATTATCTACAACAAGATTCCACGTGCTAAAACTACAACAACAAAAAAATGACCTCTATTTATTGTGCAACCATCAAGAGATCCATAGGACACTAGCAGTCAATATATACCCTGTTATTGTTGGGTTCCTTTCCTAACAACTTAATATTTTGGAATTAGTGATACTATAATATGGTATATGAGCTCAGGGTAGGAGATGTCTTGGGTGTATATATCTCCGTTTACATTTGTTTCCCCATTTCAATTATGTTTCCGTGCATGTTTGGATGTTTTCATCTCCACATGCAAGACAATATCATACATAAAGGAGGGTGTTGAGGAGCTTGATATGCATTGTTTGACCCTTTTCCTAACCTGACATGATGAATGGCACCAAGCCTATAAAATATCCCCACAATAAGAGGAAACAAAAGAAGAATAGAACTGATCACTACAGACGCGAAATCTTTATTTCTATCATCCCATTTATAAAACTGATTGCAGCACTTCATTTTCAACCCAACAAAATGTAAAAGTGGAAAAATAAATAGAAGATAAAATACATATTGAATATTGAGAAAAACAAAAAATCAATATAGTTAAATTTAAAAACCACAGACTAGGTAACCAAAAAGTCAAAAATTCCTTAAGAAGCAAATTTGAGTCTCAAACTCTTACGGAAGGTCATAGTGTGGCCACCTACTACCCGTGTACATAGGGCCCTCCCATATCACACGGAATGTCAAACTGGTTTTAGAGATCCCTTGAATCTTTACTCAATACTATTACTAGGACAAGCAGAACGCTATAAACCCCAACATGTAGGAGTTCATTGCTTCCTAAAAACTTCACTATAAATTGTTGCATCTTTCATGAATAAAATTTATAATCCAAATACATGCAACCCTTGGTCATCAGCCAAACACCTAGAAATGCACAGGAGAAGCCCTAGAACCACTAAAGAATATTTTGGCAGTAAAGAAACAATTAAAAAAAAAACTACGATTGGCAATCCATAACATGTTACATAACCAAATCAATAGAAATTTTCATTGCAAAAATGACTAGTAGCTCGAAATTCGTGGCTCGACAGCCCAAAACGACGTCGTTTTGGGCTGTCTTTTTTTTTTTTTTTTCTTTTTCTTCTTTATTTCTTTCGAACACAGACAGGAGAAGAGGAGAGAGAGAGAGAAAAGAGAGGAGAGGAGAGAAGAGGAAGAGGAAGAGGAAGAGGGAGAAAAGATGATCGACGGTGATGGCGGCGGCGCCGATGGGTATCACCGATCTCTCTGTCTTCTCCTTTTTTTATTTTATTTTTTTTATTTATTTATTTTTTTCTTCTTCTTCTAAATAGATCTGGATCTGAATGAATAAAAAAAAATATATATTGTTAATGTTGATGAAGATGCTGTTGTTGATGTTGATGAAGATGCTCTGAACTCTGTTTCGATCTCTCTCTTTTCTTTTTTTTCTTTTTTTTTCTAAGTAGATCTGATCTGTATCTGAATGAAAAAAAAAAAAAAATTTGTTGATGTTGATGAAATGTTGTTGTTGGAGAAATCTAACAAAAATGCTAAACCTCTCTTCTTCTTCTTTGTTTTTTTTTCTTTCCTAACTAGATTAGGATCAGAAAAAAAAAAAAAACTGTCCAGAGCATTTTTTATGATTGTTGATGTTGTTGAACATTTTGATGATTGTTGATGTTGTTGAACATTTTGATTGTTGTTGTCTAGAGCATTTTTCTAAGAAGAAGAGAAAAAACATGTGTTGATGGTTGATGAACCCAGCAGCCAGACCAGCTCCTTTTTCTTCTTCTTCTCCTCTTCTTCTTCTTTCTTCTTCTTGTTCATCTTCAGAAAAAACACAGAATTTTTTTAAAAAAAAAAAAAAAAAACGACACCAAAACGACGTCGTTTTGGTGTCGAGCCAAATTCCAGCTTCCGGACTCGAGCTACGAATCGGAACTGTTTTCATTGAAGAGCTATAAACACAACACAATTCAAAATACATCATAAGCTCCTGGCTCTCTATGAATCCTTGCTGCTTGAGATCATAAAGTTGAAATGAAATTGCAAGGGAGAAAATTTTAGGTTCATTGAATAGAAATCAAATCAAAATCAAAACCCTAGAAATCAAAATCAAAACTCTAGAAATCAAATCAAAATCAAAGAGAGATGAGAGAGGAGAAACTGAATTATTCGAATAAGGGATGCAATCCAAGGCTCTCACCGAATTAATCCAAGGCTTGGAATTAGAATCAAATGCCAAGGTCGAAATCAATCGATTGGTACTCGTGTAACTAACATCATCGGAGGGGCAGTGGCTGGTGGTGGTTGCTGGTGGTTGCTCGTGTGTGGTGGTTGCTCGTGTGTTTGTGTAAGATGTCGATGGAGAGAAAGGAGAGAGAGAGAGACGTACATACAAAAAGAAAAAGAAAAAGAAAAATGTGTGAGCTAACAGATTGCTAAATCTGTTAAAAAAAACAAATGACAATTAATAAAAACAATCTGGGAAGTAAAGAATGTGTAATTTTAACATTATTAATAAATAAATAAAAAATTGGAGTAGAAAATTTTAGAAAAAAATATTTAAGTATAAGTTTATAAATTATTTTTGTATTAAAAAAATCTAGATTATAACTAGAATATCTAGTTTATTGAAAAATAAATAAATAAAAATTTGTTATATCTACTAGAAATTTATAAATATTTAAGAACGTTTATAATTTTTTTTTATTATTTGTAATTAAAATATAATTTCTCTAGAGAATGAGACAACTTTGGATAAAAACAGGTATAGATCTAGAATGAAAGGGAGTGTGGGGTAAGTTTTTAAATATATATATTTTTTTTACTTTTTGAATTCAAATAATTTACATATACTTAGAAGGAAAAATATTTTTTAATTTTTTAAAAAAATCACTAAATTCAAAAACATATGAAATTTAATATTTTACGACATGAAATGTATGTTATCTTAATTATGCCTTGGGAAGGCAACCCACGCGGAGGGCGTTGCCCCCTCCTTCATTTTGAAAGTTAAATTTATGGTGTGTATCATACGGTGAAAAATTATATATTTTTGTAATAAATGAAAACATGTATATATTTTATAGTGTGCAAAAATGTTATATTTTCTGATAAGAAAAATTATATCATTGTATAATTTATGTTACAAAATTTTAAGATATTATTACCAAAATTATATTGTATTAGTTTGAAAATTATGCCTTGAAAAGGTAACCCACGTGGGGGGCGCTGCCCCCTCCTTTATTTTGCCTTGTCCCATCTTTCTTTCCATTTCCTTTCATTTTCTTTGTTTGGTTTGACAGAGGGTTAAACCCTCTCAGTCCGTCTCTCTCTCTTTTGTCCTTTATAGTTGCTCAAGCTTTAAGTTTAGAGTGAGAGTTTTTAGAAGCCTATTTTGGGAAGATGGTAAAAATTAGCTTTTTTGTTTTTAATCAAGATTTTTTAGAGTGATTTGGGAAGTTGGTAAAAAGTTACTTTTTACTACACTAAAATGACTAAAATAGCCTCACCCAACTTAAAAAATTACTTTTAACCCAAACTCACAAAATATAAACACTAAGGATAATTAGGGCTGCAAACGAGCCGAGCCGAGCCGAGCTTTGCTGGGCTCGATTGAGCTCGAGCTTGGCTCGATAAGGGACTGGGCTCGAGCTCGGCTCAGATCGTTAATTTTTATCGAACTCGAGCTCGGCTCGGCTCGGCTCGATAAATTTTTTTTAATATTATTTATATTATTTAAATATAAATATTTAAATAAAAAATATTATTTATATTATTTAATATATAAAAAATGCATTTATATTATTATTTTTATATATATTTATATATTTTTAATATATAAATAATGTATTTATATATATTTATATATTATTTAATATATAAATAATATATTTATTATATAATTTAATTAAAGATAAACGAGCCGAGCCTACCGAGCCGAACACATGTGAGCTCGAGCTCGGCTCGTTAACGAAACGAGCCCAATAATTGAGCTCGAGCTCGGCTCGTTTACTAAACGAGTCGAGCCGAGCCGAGCCCTTACCGAGCCGAGCCGAGCCTGTTCACGAACAGCTCGGTTCATTTGCAGCCCTAAGGATAATTATGTAATTTTGCCACAAACTTTTTGGCTCTTGCCAAATGAACAAAAACGAAAAATCAGATTTTTGGATAAAAACACAAACCCAGCGTTTTTATCAGTTCCCAAAATGGCCCAGAGTGAGTTTGCAAAAGTGTTGTAAATGAAAGTTGGAGAGCTCGTCGTACTCGTCCCAATAGTAGTCTCGGATTCATGATCAGACGAAGTTTGCCTTTCGGATTTACTTCTCTTCATTATTTGAGGTATGAATTTTCTTTATATTAAAGCATCAACATTAGCCTCTCTACAACGGCTTTGACGCTATTTTATAGAGCCAATGCTATAAATATGTGATTCATCAGTGTCGCTATTCATTTTGCCAATGCTACAGTATCTCCTCTGATGAAGCGAGTAACTGTTCATCGCTACAACAAGCGGGATTGTGTGTTACCGGACATCTGCCCGGAAGTCCAGCCAGATGTCCGGCTGGTCAACAACAAATTTTTTTTTTTTGGCTGTTGCTCATCAATATAATAAAAAAAGAAAGAATAAAAAATACAATAGCAAAATAATATTTTAATAGGATTGAGTTTGAATAGAGAGTTTGATGTAGTGGGTGACTAGCTAAAATAGCAAAATAGGTTTTTAAGCTCTAATTTGACTAAAAATTTGAAGAGGCTGGTGTGGATGCTCTTATTACTTTAAATCCATGTTAGGGATATTTGAGAAAATATATCATTATAGGAGGTATTACATATATTTTATTCTCAAATTTTGTTGGAATAATGTTTGGAAGAAAATTATGTTGAAATGTTAAGAATATTGGTATTTTGAACTTGATTTGGGAAAATCATCTTGTGTTGATAATTTTTGTTAAAAATTTGAAATTAAATTTTAATAGTTGTATGGTTTATATCTATATCATATTATGATTAGATAATTTATCTTGAGAAAAATAATGTTGAAATATTATTTCATCTTTGATTTTTGAATTTATTTTGGAGAAAAATAAATTGATATTGATGAATATTGTGTAAATTGTTAAGATGGAATTATAAAGTTGTTTTAAGATTAAAAACTCTAAAAGTGTTGTATTCATGATATTTTATTAATGGTGACATATTGATGATTAAATTTTGTTCATTTTTGTGAAAGTGAAAATATGAAATGTGGACTTTTGAACTCCCAATCTTAAAAGTGTATTCTTGGGCATATTTCAAGATTTTTGATGTAAACATCATGTTGGTTAGTTAATTTTAGAAAAATTGTGAAATTGTTTGGTGAGCTAGTGATTTGCTTACCCCCTACTTGTACATGTGTACAGGGAATGTTTGTGGACTTAAGGATCAAATAACAGGTTTTTTCTTGACATGGTTATAAAGTGGTGATGAGGCATAGTGCTTTTTAATTGTTTCTTTGGCTGAATTATATGCTTTGTAAAGGGCAACGCCCCTCTTATTTATTGTAAGCCTTTGGAGAATTTTGTTTGTAAAAGAATATGTTATATTCAATGCAATACACGGAGGGTGGGTTTATGGTTTCATTCATGGTATTTTTTTTGGACTTGTGAAAAGAAAAGAAAATGGCTAATGAAAAAGATTTTTTTTTTTTTATAATTAATTGAGTGAGAATGAAGGCATTTTTCTAAAACCTCACTCTTGTGTTATTTAATTTCTGCCCAATTGATCTTTGAAAATCGGGACGTTACAACCGTGAAACTTGTGAAGATGGGTTTCAAATCAATAGAGAAGCTTCTCTTCACTTGCGAAACTTGTCTTTCTTTCTATGAGATTCATCGTGAGAGAGGGAGTGATAGAAATACTATCGTAAGAGTGAGAAGAGATCTCTATAGTGAAGTTCAATTTTGAACTTTTTAGGTTTTGGAAGATCAATGATTTTTAAGGGTGCGTTGAGGGGTGCACATTTTAATGGATGTGAAATTTTTAAAAAGATAATTTTGGCATTATTGGGGAAGAGAAATTTTAAGGATTTTGAAATTTATAAGTAGAGGTCTAAAAAAATGAGAGATTCAAAATAATAAATAGAGTGCTAATAGCAACACTCATTCACCTTTCCCCTAACTTTCCAACATGCGATTACGCTTCAATATTAATGCCACCTCATACCCAAACTTTATTGTATGGACACCATCCTTGGTGTATAATGTCAAATAAGCTTATTGTCACAACCCAAACCCACCCTATAGGTTTAGCGTCGTAACTGACCAATAATCCGTGATTACCAAAGACCTACTTAACAATAATGACAATAACACAATAAAAGGGACTGGCGGAAGCCAATTCAATAATAGAAAATAACGTCCAATGAGCTGTGAGAACTTAAATGTACAAACCCACTTTGTCGCACTTATCCTTCACTATGCTTGTCGAGGGTTGGCAAGCCAATTTCTTAAACCTAGAATTCAAATAAATAATATACGATTAATTTGTTATTTAATTGAATTTATTTATTCTTCTCGTGGAAAATTAATGTTGTTTTAATTAGAAATTATGTGTATAATATATAAATAAAAAGAAAAAAATAATAGAAGCAAAAAAGAAAAAAAATAATAGAAGCAAAAAGGAAAAAAAAAAAAAAACGAAGGGCCAAAAGGGTGTTAAAGTCATTTTACTTGGAATTTGGAGAAAGCTTCCATTTGCATATCAAAAAATTTCCAATTGACATCATTTTGCATTCATATATTAACTATGTACTAAGGTCATTTTTAATTTCTGTACTGGGCCAATCCATATGGAGTTCTGTTTTGACTTTAATTGAGCCCCCGTTAATAGCTGGTGGAATTGATCCCCTAGGAATTAATCGAGGTGTGCACAAGCTGGTTTGAATACCCTGAATTATCAAAAAAAAAAGAAGTCATTTTCAATTCATATTTTTTGGATAAATTACGCTCCCTCAACTATTGTTCCATATCCATTCTACCCATGTAACTAAAATTTGTAGCACCTAACTAAATAGATTAAAAAAATTAACATTTGACTTACACATAACATCTCGAATTAAATGCCTAAAATGACATTATCAGTATGTTTGGTTTTGTTTTTAAAAACTATTTAAGTTTTTTTTTTTGTATTTAATAAACTTCTTTAAAAAATTTTACTTTATAGTTTATCTAATTTAGATGCAGCTAAAAATTAAATATTTATAAAAAATAAAATAAAATAATTCCTAAAGATTTAAGTTTTTTTTTTGTATTTAATAAACTTCTTTAAAAAATTTTACTTAGTAGTTTATCTAATTTAGATGCAGCTAAAAATTAAATATTTATAAAAAATAAAATAAAATAATTCCTAAAGAAAAAAAAATACCATTTTTTTTTTGTTATTTTGCCTTTAATGTTTTTTTAAAAAATTTCTTCACAAAAATTTACTTGTTAGGTGCATCTAAAAAATTACTAAAAACAAAAAAACTGAAATTTTTTATTTTTTCAATTAATTCTATTTAAAAAAAAGGGAAATTTATTCAGAAGTCCCATCCTAAAAAAATATGTACCAAAAAGTCCTATGAATTTTCTTGTAAACTATTAAATCCATTGAATTTGGAAAGTACACCGTGAGATCCTTTCATTATATTTTTTTGAATATTCCAAACGTGAATAGGCTTTATTTGTGTACTATTGTCTTATTAAATTCTTGTCAAATGTATCCTTTTTAAAATGTGACGAAGCGACATTATTCTAATGTATACATTATTTGTCTTATTAAACTTTTGTTAAATATGCCATTATTTTTAAAATGTAACAATGGAACATTTATGCACTATTGTTTTATTAAACTTTTGTCAAATATATTATTCTTAAAATGTAACAATAGAATATCATTCTAATGTATCTACTATTATCTTATTAAATTTTTCCACATATGTCATTTTTTTTCAAAATGTGACAATAAGATATTTATGTATTGTTATCTTATTAAACCTTTTGACAAATGTGTCATTTTTAAAATATGATAATAAGATATCATTCTAATATGTGTATTATTATCCTATTAAATTATTAAATTTTAATGTAAAATAGGACTTATAAGAACTAAATAAATGATTATCCTATTAAATTATTAAATATTAAATTTTAATGTAAAATAGGACTTACAAGAACTAAATAAATGATTATCCTATTAAATTATTAAATTTTAATGGAAAATAGGACTTATAAGAACCAAATAAATGATTGATGAGTCATGAAAGTAGAACTTATTAGTAAATTTTCTCTGCAACTCCCTCCACTCTCATGCTGTCCCACGGCGCTTCCTCTCTTCTTCCCCAACACCTCACCCCCTCTCTATCCTTCAAACCCAAACCATGCTTCTTCAACTTCTCCAACACTTTCTCTCTCTACCCACTTGTCTTACATTTCACACACACAAAATCCAACAATTGGATTGATGTTTCTTCACCCAATTCCCCAGTTGTTGTGGCCGATTTGGCTGCTGAAGCAGAGGTAGCAGAAGAAACTGAACAACTCCAAGAGGGTGTTGTGGAAAGTGGTGTTGTTGTTACCCCAACTAAGCCCAAGAAAGGCAAAGCCGCATTGCCTCTCAAGAGTGACGGTATGTGTAATCTCATTCCTTATTTCCCTTTCTCTTCAGTTGTGGACACATTAGTGATTTAATTTGTTGGGCTTCTTTGATTTTCACATTTATTTTAACTGTGATTGTAAAATTTTTAGTTTCAAGAATCTTATAATTGAGTTGGGGATAGATTGTGCTAATTAAGATCTACTTTAATTGGTATTTATTTTGTTTTTCTTGGATTGTGGATGTGTGTAGTGAATTACATATTGAATTTTGTTTGATTTCTGTTTATTTTTAGTTATAGAAAACCAATATGAGAGATTGAAACCATGTACTGTGGGTGTATTATAGTCATTTATTTACTTGTTTTTGTTTGAGTTTTATCTTAATGATGAGCACTTCAATCCCTTAGAATCCTCCATTGTAGCGTCTGAAAAAGACTGTATGTCATATTTTTGTTTCTTCGTTTCTTCATCTTTTGATTATCTACAAACTTTGGCTATATCTAGTGGTTTTGCCCTTTATTTATTTATTTATTTAAGTTTGACTATACAGGTTGTGGTTGCAGTAGAGTATTAGTTCATTCTCATGTTTTGAGAAAACCTTTTTATGTCATAGTTCATGCTCATTTGAGAAGAATGCCTTTTATATAATCGGGTCTTGAATATTAACAATAATTCTGCAATTTTATCTGAATTCTCAAATTATTCAAAATGATTAAAAGCCCTTGTGTTTTAAATTATTATAAATTGTAAATTGTTATAGAACAAGAGCTAGAAGACCCCACGTTTAAAAATTCTTGACATATATTGCCTTTTTAAATTAGAAATTTGCTTTGCATGAATCCTGAACGTGATAGTTGTTACTGTGGTTGCTGGTCTTGTCTCCTCTTTTGTTTGTTTAAGTTGTCTACCCCCATACTTTCACATTCTTGTCTTCTACTTTCACATTCATGTTGTTGCTGCGTTTTTAACTTACTCCTTATCCTCCTTTAGTTGGGATTATTGGAGGAGGTCTAAGAGATTCTTGGAAATTCCAAAATTGAGGGAAAACAAGAAAGAGTATGATTTAAAAACAGCAATATCATTGCTCAAGCAAATGGCAAGCACAAAGTTTGTCGAAACAGCTGAAGCTCATTTCCGTCTCAACATTGACCTAAAATACAATGATCAACAGTTGAGGGCAACAGTGAGTTTTCCCTGCATTTGATTAATTGTAATGAGAAATATGGTAGCAATCTCATGGACTACAATTAGTTTCTGCCATTGTTCTTATTCTTTCATGATAGGTGAATTTACCCAAGGGAACTGGACAGACGGTTAGAGTGGCTGTTCTCACACTCAAGGTAGATACTTTTTCTTTTTCTTGACTTCTTTAATAAGTAATGTTCTGTCAGGAAAATGCATCAAATGTGTGCAACCATGTACATAGGATAGGATGTAGATGTATATTAGCAAGCAAAACAAGCCTGTCAGCTGTAGACTCATTCCACCCAAATTCTAAATATGGAAGGAGGATTTTCCCTAATCCCTGCTAACCAATTATGGGGATCTCACATCAGCATGTTTTAATGCCAGATCAGGCAATTCCAGTCCTTCAAAAGATTGCCTATGTTACTCCATCCAAATACAAGCATGGAGGAGCTGTTGGAAATTGCGTACCTAGGCTAGGCATAAAGGAATTTAAAATTTATTTTGATTCTCAATTCCCATGATTATATTTGTGATATATATGAAACATAGATACAAACATCCATAGAAATAGTTTGAACAATACCTCAAACACAAAATTCAATTCCTTGCTTGATTTTTGAGTTCACTCCAATTCAAAGTAGTTCACGCATCCGACCTGTAAAAGTCTTATAACAAGGGCATTGTCAAGCTCACAAGTATTCTAGAGAGACAATGAGAGGCAGATGTCAATCTCTGGAGTGCTAGCTCTTATAATAGCTCTCATATTTGAGGACCAAGTCTATCTTGTCCCACAAGGATTGATGATCTTCTTGATCTTATAACAAAGACGTATTTTTTTGTTTTTTGACAAGTACATTACAATGAACAAGTTGTATCACAATTAACTCTTAATTGCAATAATCTCATTAATTAGCTCATGGTTTCAAAAAATGGTGTTACGTAACGGTTGTAGTGGTAAACGCTACCTGTTACACCCGCTTTTATTGACATGTGTAACTGATGTTTCGGTGTTACGTAACGGCCGTTGCGGAACCGTAATAGCCTGATACACACCGTTACAATATTTTGAATAGCTTCCTTTCCCAAAAAAAAAAACAGAAAATCTTCCAAAAAAAGAACGAATACTCAAGTGATTCAAATCTGAAGAAAAAAATCTTGTATGAATTTTTTTTCTTTATAATTTATTTTTTAATTTTTATTTCATTACATTAGCATGTAAAATAAAAAATATATAAACAGTGGTTATATTTATTTTTATAATCATTTCATTTAATATTTAATTGTAAATATTTTTTATTTTGTTACTACAATGTGTTGTCTAAAAAATATATTTAAAAAAAATCTCAAAAATAATTTTTGCTTACGGCACAATTTTTATTTTTATAATCATTTCATTTAATACTTAATTGTAAATAATTTTATTTAGTTAACTATAGAGTATTGTCTAAAAAAATGTCTTTTAAAAAAAATCATTAGCTCGAAAATAATTTCTGTTTATGGCACAAATTTTTTTTTATAATCATTTTATTTAATAATTGTAAATATTTTTTATTTAGTTAGTTCAGATATTGGTCAAAAATAATTTTATAAACATTTAAAATCAATTATTCTTAAAGTCATTAACTATTGAAATAAAATGTAAAAAGCTCATTTTATAGTGTTTTAAAAATATGAAATATATTAGATTATGCTTAAAAACTAACAAAAATTGATTAAAATCTATTTTAAACCCTAATAAATTTTATTTTGAAAAAAAAAAAATATGCGTATCTGTAAGTTTTTTTCAAATTGTGCGAAAAATTAAAAAATTCACGATTCCGGTTACCACAACCGTTACTCTACAGCCTTTACACTCTGCAACTGCAACCGTTACAGCGACCGCAACTACTTTTCAAAACTCGTAATTAATTTAAATCCCTGATTAACACTTAATTTGGATTAACTCTTTTCATTCCATTATATTACATGTTGTATTATTGTATGTGAAATTTTAGGTTCACACTCATCTGTGTAGTAGAAATAATATAAATTCTTGATATTTATTATGAATTTTAAATGTCCCATGAAACATTTCCTTGGGCTTCCACAAGTCTTGAGTGACACCAAGCAACATAGTATGAACATACCAAATATTATGAATATACAAAATGAGCCCTTCTAACAGTTACCATACTTTCAATCCTTTCATCGTATAATGTCTCAAAAGGTCATTAGGACATTGAGGTTTGTCAAACCCCTAACTCAATCATGTGTCTAATCTAATGCATATCAACTTGTATTGGTGAAATTAGAAACTCCTTTCTAATTATTACTTTGCCTTGACCAAGGAATTTCTCGAGTTATATCCTAAAAGATCACATATATTCCATCTCTTTACTTGAGAGTGATGGATCAATTCTTAAACATTCACGTGCCTCCATGGGTGTCTCACTAAGCCCTATCTATACAGGTTTATATTTCGTTGTTAGAATATAAACATATTGTATTGTCAAAACTCAGCAATGCACACATAGGATAATCATGATGTTCTCAGTCTAAGGATTGCACACACAACTATAACATATAAGCGAACTAGATATGTTCCTGGGTGGTCACTTGTTCTCGAACAAACACACGTGGTTGTTTGATTGTCCCACACAAGTGACTTGAGACTACTCCCTCTTCCAATTGAACATGCATAACACGTGCTAGTCCATTTGGTTTGGATTACGAACATCCAAATAGTAATCGTATAACTAGGAACTTTTAAGAATAAAATACTGAGAAGTACATGTCTCTCAATTTTAACTCTTAAGACATAAATTCTGAACTTTAATTGTATGGACTTACAATGTAAACAATAGCACAATAAAGATAGTATGATAAAATAAAACTTTTTCCTTTATTAATTAAATGACAAGGGGCTTTTAGGGCATACCACTAATAGGAGCCCACCATCCATCAATGTTTAACTCTTATCCTCACTTGACGACCACTCTGAGTTGCCAGCTCTAGTAAGGTATATCCTAAATAATGAAAACAAAAGAAGCGTTTAGGCTTTAGCCAATAGGTTTTTAACTTTTTTTGGATGTCCTTTGAACACTTTCCCATTTCACCAAATTATCAAGATCATAATTCTTTCCAATGTTGATATCTATCAAGGGAAAAAGAGAAGGGACACTTTAGGAAGGCCTTGGTCGATTATTGGCTAGGAATATTACTAGAATAGAATCGAACCTTAAAATTTTTACGCTTTGTGACTTCCTGCCACAAAGTAAGCCTTCTACCCCTTTGGTATCTACTAGAGTGGGATAAAGCATGGCAATGTTTCCACCATGTCAACGTCTCATTCTTGCAAGGCCCTGTACAACTGGGCCAAACCACTGTACCATCTACTCCATTAACATTGCCTGGTACCATGGCTTCCTTATATGATGTGATTTTGAAGAGATTTGGAACTATTAGTCTGTGGAGCTTACTACCATACAGTAGTCATCATGAAATCTCATCTTTGCAAATTTCCTACTAAAAAGTAAATATGTTTGGAGAATTCTTCTCAGCCATTCCTTTAGTTCTTCCATAATTTCACCCCAAAAGACTTGTACAAATTTTATTAGCCTTCACAGTCTTCCTTATTCTACACTACCCTTACCTTCCTCAGCATCTCCCTAGCCATTTTCTAAAATGCTTTGTTCAAAAACCTCAATTTCCTAAGTCCCAATCCTTCATCCTTTAAAGGATGACATGCTAAATCTTAATAAGTCAGTAATACTTGAATTCATTCTCAATACAAAGTGAGTAGTGATGTAGGAAGAAGAAAAATGAAGAAGGACAGAAGAATAAACCGGGATTATGGGTGTGCAATTTACTTGCCAATCCACCTCCGCAACCCAACCCAACTGACCCCAACCCAACCCGCTACCCGCAGTTTGAGAAATGTTAGTCTCTTGGAAGTATCAATATTGACATGTTGGATAGGGATAGAGCTCATCTATTGTAGTACCTATGCAGCTATGCTACATAAAAACATTATTTATCGGACCTCCATTATTGATGGTTGTGGTTATTGTTAGTATGGTGTTGAACATCATTGGGTTGTTGGGTTTTGTTGTTGACAGGAATCACAAAATTTCGGGACGAATTTTCCTTAAGGGGGGAAGATTGTAACATTTTGTTATGGGAGACCGCTCGAGCAATCAAGTGGTCGCTCAACCGGTGATTCGAGGCTCCTAGTATCTTGCTTGTTTACAGGCGAGACCGCTTGTGTAGTCAAGTCTTCACTCGAGTGTAGATGTGAGGCTCCCAGTACTTTCACTGTAGACCTGCAAAACTTTTGGGACATTGTATTTACCGCTAAAGCAGTGAAGTGTTTCGCTCGAGCGGTATGTTCGAAATCTCTTCATCACTCCCATTCCTGCAGTCTTCATAGACGACAGATATTTCTTTGAAGTAGAGAGGTAGAGGAATAAACTGCAATATGAGCAATCAAAACTACCAAGTACTCACTCCTCAAAAATCACCCAAACTAAACATATCAAAATTATTATTTTATTATTTTTATCAATGCTAACAGTGTCGCAATCTCCTCATCTCATCACAACAGAGCCTGTGTATTACTTATAATACATATATGGAAAGGTTAGGCTATGTTTTTTTATTTTATTTTTATTTTTATTTTTATCATAACAGTTTTCCCTTTTAAATGTAAAAAATCACACCAAAAAAAAAAAAAACATTGAATTTGAAGGGTTGAAATTGGAAAAAATTAAAAAAAGATGAAGCATTTGAGATGGTTTTTTTTTTTTTCATCAAATTTAATAAAAACAAAAATTTGGGATAAGAGAGGAATTTTTTAAAAGATTTTGATGTAAGGATTGGAGTATTTCATATCAAATCAAACTTTGTATTCAAGTTCGGAGTCAAAGTAGATGAAAAAATTGGTGAAGGGTTGGAGATGCTCTAACTTGATGAAGGTTGAAGATGAAGAGGCCAAATTAATTTCTTAAAAATATATATATATTATTGAAAAACAAGAGAATTTCATTTAAAGTATTCTCACTGTTGGTCCCTTGCCAACCAACCACTGTATACTTTTTCTTAGAGGGATTTTGGGTCTGTGTTCGAAATTTAAGGTGGTTTTGTATGCTGCCTTTTTTTTTTTTTTTTTCTCCCTATTCTTTATTATCCCTTCCCCGTGTTTATTTATTGATTGTAATGATTCACATTATTATTCATAAACTCTTTTTTGTTTTCTGATAAAAAAATAAAAATAAAAATAAAAATCATATTGTAGAATGGTAATTTCTTTTCTCACTTTAACAGCCCAAACATAATTAGGATCACATGCCCCATCACAATAATCAACCATATATTTCTTTTTCTTTTTTAATTTTTGGGTCGGAGCATCGATTACTTACCTAGAATTTATGTATTTTCACCATTAATCATTGATGTCCTTTTGCTTCGTCTATATATGTTGTTTGATCTCCGTTTTGTGGCAGTCACTAACTCAATTACTTTTCAATTTTCAGCAATTTTTCTGCTTAAGTGGTGATGTCTATGGATGACAGTGTGGTTTAAGGGTTCTTTAATTTTGAAGTTCTATTCCTTTCTTTCCGCTCTTCCAAAGCTCAATGTAAGCATTATCAAATCCGACTCTGTATCTCAAATATTATTTATTTCTTTTATTTTTGTAAAATTGTTTCTCCACCTATGATTTTGAACTGATGAAGTAGAACATGAGTGAGGTTTGTCAAGTTTCTAAATTCCTGACCTCATTTATTTGGTAGACTCATCAAATAATGGTTTGTGACATGATTTTCATTTTGTTCATTGAAGTCTAAAAGGAGACAAGCATGTTATCTTTTGTATGTGTAGCTTTTGAAATGGATTCTGCTTCAAACTCTACTTTTAAATCAACATTGGAATATGTGAAGTGCAGCACCTTCTGCTTGCATCACACACATGCCACTATATTGGGCATACTTGTGGTTATGCATGTACAACTAAAACAATTTTTTTTCAAATGAAAAAAAGAATCGAAGTATGGATTGCACAAATATTGTTTCATTGTGTTGGTTGTACAAAGTGTTTGTTTGCTTTTGTACCAATGTTTGTTTTCTGTAGTCCAACCTCACACCTCCATTATACGGCTTTCATTGTTTGTTTGCTTTTGTACCAATGTTTATTTTCTGTAGTCCTACCTCACACCTCCTTTATACGGCTTTCATTAATAACAATTCTTCACATGAAGTAAATGAGCTGGTTGATCCATTATATATCCTGAGAGTCTATCAAGAATTGACCTATTGAACACACCCTTCCTTTCAAATAGCAGGTATATATCAATTTGATGCAATAATCTTGGCCATTGTTCACATTTATTTATCAAAGTTTCAATAAATTTAAGCTGGTTATTAATTCTGTTTAACTTAACATATGTACTATGTAATTGAAGACTCATCTTTATGGCTGAACAAATGATGAAAATTGTAAGCTTTTTTTGAAAAATTGAACACACCAAAGGATGTAACATGGTTTTACTTGAAGTTTTGCCTGTATTTCATTTGATAGAGATTTGGTTTGGTTAGCGATTGTGTCTTCTCATGACTATCGAAGACACTAAAAATTTTACCATAGGTTACGGATATGGCTATATGCTTAGTTGCTTACACCGACTCCCTTGTTCATATTTGATATCACCCTGTTTAGGCATTGTGTATCTCTATATCTTTTAGTGACATATAATAACTTCTTTTGGTATATGGTTAGTCTTGCTGTCATTTCTGCATTACTAGAAGCTTATGCAAATAGTAGTTTTATGATGAAATGCTTTTTCCTTCCCGTTAACAGTAGTGTTGCAATCTCCTCATCTCATCACAACAGAGCCTGTGTATTACTTATAATATATATATCTATAAGAATTGCTTAGCTGTTTGAAGTTCATTTTTCTTTTTGATTGTCATTTTATTTTGAATAATTTATTAATGGTGGCATATATGTTGAGTGAATATTTTTTTGTAATTACACAAACATTCTTGGTCAATTATGCAACAGGTTTTTCGCAATTATGCAACAGGTTTTTCGTAATTATGCAAACATTCTTGACCAATTATGAAATATAAATATTTTATTTTTTAACAAATTATAAATACACCCATAAGTTTTGTTTAAAATATGAATGGGCCCTGTAATACTAGAAATTATAATTATTGTTTATTATAAATTTTAATTTAACACAATACTCAGAGGAAAAAAAAAAAAACTGTTTTTCTATGCAATAATAAATTATCAAAATTGTTTATTGAAAAATATTTCTCATATCATTAAAAATTGTTAATTAACTTCATGATTAATTAACAAAATGGTTAACTGAAAAATATTTTTCATATCATTAAAAATTATTAATTTATTTAATGATTTAGTTATTAATAAAATTCAAGTATGATTTATGTATTAATAAAATCAAAATGATATGATTATAAAATTGGAATCTACATTATTAGGTAATAACAAATCAAAAAATGATACATATTATACAACATAATTCTATCATGTATCTAATAATTTATTCTATTTAATTTCATAAAATAATATTCTAAACTTATACATACTGTAATAATTGCACGGGCCTCTTTAAACTAGTGTGTATATATATATATGGGGAGGTTGGGCTATGTTTTTAATTTTATTTTTATTTTTATCATAACAGTTTTCCCTTTTAAATGTAAAAAATCACAAAGAAAACATTGAATTTGAAGGGTTGAAATTGAAAAAAAAATTAAAAAAGAAGAAGCATTTGAGATGGGTTTTTTTCATCAAATTTGATAAAAAGAAAAAATTGGGATATGAGAGGAATTTTTAAATTTTTTTTGAAAGGATTGGAGTATTTCATATCATATTAGGCTTTTTATTCAAATTTGGAATCAAAGCAGATGAAAAAAATTGGTAAAGGATTGGAGATGTTCTAACTTGATGAAGGTTGAAGATGAAGAGGCCAAATTAATTTCTTAAATATATATATATATTATATTGAAAAACAAGGGAATTCCATTTCAATTGTTCTCAGTGTTGGTCTCTTGCCAGCCAACCAACCACTATATTCTTCTTCATAGAGGTATTTTGGGTCTATGTTCGGAATTTAAGATGGTTTTGTATGCTGCCTGTTTTTTTTCTATTCTTTATTATCCCTTCCCCTTGTTTATTTATTGATTGTAATGATTCACATAATTATTCCTAAACTCTTTTTGTTTTCTGATAAAAAATAAGAATAAAAATCATATTGCAAAATGGTAATTTGTTTTCTCACTTTAATACCCCAGACATAATCAGGATCACATGCCCAATCACAATAATCAACTATATCTTTCTTTTTCTTTTTTAATTTTTTGGTTGGAGCATCGATTACTTACCTAGAATTTATGTATTTTCACCATGAATAATTTATGTCTTTTTGCTTCGTCTACATATGTTGTTTGATCTTTGTTTTGTGGCAGTCACTAACCCAATTACTTCTCAATTTTCAGCAATTTTTCTGCTTAAGTGGTGGTTTCTATGGATGACAGTGTGGTTTAAGGGTTCTTTAATTTTGAAGTTCTATTTCTTTCTTTCCGCTCTTCCAAAGCTCAATGTAAGCATTATCAAATCTGACTTTGTATCTCAAATATTCTTTCTTTCTGTCTTTTATTTTTGTAAAATTGTTTCTCCACCTATGATTTTTGGGTGACTCTCCACCTATGATTTTGAACTGATGAACGTAGAACATGAGTGAGGTTTGTCAAGTTTTTAAATTCCTGACCTCATTTATTAGGTAGACTCTGTGAGAATATATGTATATATGGCATACTTGTGTATATTAGGAATTAGGCAAATTAGGCAAGATTGTGGTGGTGTAAATAGGAATGTATTTCCTTTTTCAATCGTAGATTTAGGGCTATATAAACTGATGAACTGTTTGTAAATAATACAAGTTGAATATACAAGTTTATTCAGAAACTTACATGGTATCAGAGCAACACGATCGTAGATCTCGTGGTGGCTAGGGTTTCGCACAATCTGGTCTCTCCGTCTGGCTCTTCATCTCGCTTGTCGTTGTCGACTCCCGTCTCTCTCTTGTTTTTGGCTCATGACGTTTCTCTCTCTGATGTGAAGGTCTGTTGCTTACGACCTCTGCCTCTTCTGGTTCGCTAGGTTAACGAAGGCCTCTCTTTCTCTCTCGAACCTTTGTCTGACGCGAAGGTCGTTTTTGGTTTGTGTTTGGTTTGGTTTGTCGCTCGACCTTGAAGCTCTTCCTCAGTCTCTGTTCTCTGCCCTAGCTTGACTTCTGATTCACACAGCATTGAACTTGTTAGGTTATTCTTGGTTTATTATAGTTTGACCCCTCAGTTTTCTGGTTATTAGACTTGAACTTTTGGTTTGGCTATTTTGCTCTATCTTGGGTTATTACACTTGAACCCCTCAGTTTTCTAGTTATTATTATGATGTCTCTGGCCTCAGATGAGTGTGCCTTCTGCCATCAGAGGGGCCATTAGAAGTATCACTGTCCCAAAGAAGGGATGCTTGTCTAGCTCGTCTTCTCAGTAGTCTCGGACCCAATTTTGCCCTTATTCTCCGAGTAATTTTCAGGCTCCCGCTGGTTCTACTGCATCTGCTCCAGCTCCTGAGTGCTCAGATTAGTCAACTTCAGCATACACTGTCTACCTTCCATCCAATCCCGTCTATCTCCATTGTTTCCTCTCTTCATTCAAGTTTGCTTGGGACTTCTTCAAGTATCTCTTCATCTGTCTGGATTTTTGACTCTGGTGCCTCTCATCATATGACTTCCCATCTCTTCTTATTTCAAAATTGTACTCCCCCTATTTTTCCTATTATTGTTAGTGCTGCTAATGGGTTTGGTATGTCTGTTATATCTGTTGGGTCTGTCTTACCGTCTGCTATGTCTGTTGTCTCTATTCCATCTGTCTTTTATGTTCCTTAGTTATCTGTCAGTTTATTATCTATCAGTCAGCTTGATGCCTCCAGTTTTGATGTTATCTTTTCTTCTTCTATCTTTTCTGTACAGGATCGGATGTCCAAGCAGCAAATTGGGACTAGCCGTAGAGTTGGAGATCTCTATGTGGTGGAGAGCTTGCATCTGCCTATGACAACTTCTCAAACTGCTTTTTCCTCTTTTCAATTAGATTCTCTGTCCAATCCTTTTGTAGGAAATTTATGTATAGATATTATTGATTGATATCAATATACTAATTTATGAAGACCATATTACACTCCTTATATAGGAGAGAACAAGAGCTACTATTTGTGCCACTAAGAGCCACTATCACCACTAAGAGCCACTATCTATATCCTTACATATTATATACATCCACTACATCCACTATCTAGATCACTAACTACATCCACTATCTAGATCACTAACAATACATTACATATAATATACTAACAGCCTCCCTCAAACTCAAGGAGGATAGAGACTAGCCAACTTGAGTTTGGAGAGAGTAACAAAACAGGAAAATAAACTGAAAATAAAATAAAAGTGGATAGGAGACATTGTATGGTCGTGTCAGACCATTGTAGAAGACCGTATGGTTATGGCAAACTGATGTAGAAGACAGTTTATGGGGTCATGTCGGACCGTTGTAGAAGACACTATATGGCTGTGTCGAACCGTTGTAGCAGAGAATCGAAATCAATGTCGGAACAGTTTACCGAGTCTTGTCGGACCCATATAGGGGCTAACTGGAATCAATGTCGGGATAGTTTACAGAGTCTTGTCGGACCCATATAGGAGCTAACCGGAATCAATGTCGGGACAGTTTACAGAGTCTTGTCGGACCCATATAGAAGCTAACCGGAATCAAAGTCGGGACAGTTTACAGAGTCTTGTCAGACCCATATAGGAGCTAACCGGAATCAATGTCGGGACAGTTTACAGAGTCTTGTCGGACCCATATAGAAGCTAACCGGAATCAAAGTCGGGACAGTTTACAGAGTCTTGTCAGACCCATATAGGAGCTAACCGAAATCAATGTCGGGACAGTTTATAGAGTCTTGTCGGACCCATATAGAAGCTAACCGGAATCAAAGTCGGGACAGTTTACAGAGTCTTGTCGGACCCTCAAAAGGCGTGCCCAATCTTATCAAAAGGCGTGCCATCAAAAGGTGTGCCTGACAGCCATCAAAAGTCGAGCCATCAAAAGGCGTGCCATCAAAAGGCGTGCCCGACAGCCATCAAAAGTCGAGCCATCAAAAAGCGCGCCGATTTGTCGTCTAGCGTTGAGAGGGGCGTGATACGCGTGTCGGCCTTGCCTATTTAAACCAAGGCGAGGCTGCCGCTGATGCATAACAAACCAGCTGAAAAACTTCTGAAAAAAGACTCTTCGTTCTCTGAGAGCTGTTATCTCTGAAACACTCTCCAACCAACTCTGAATATGGCCTCTTCTTCCCGTTCAGCTACCCAAAACATAGCCTCTTCGTCCCGTGGTCTCACTCTCTTTCCCGACCTCAACGAGTCCACAAGAGAGATGAGCGGGGCAGGTGCCCTTGAACCGCAACCAAGCGCCCCTGGTTTTGCGCCTTTGAACTTTCCGATGCTGTCTGTGGAGCAAAGAATGGCTGCACAATCGGATATTGAGGCGAATTATTACACACTGAAGTCATGTGTTGAGACCATGACTGCGGTCTCAAACCTGTCGCACCAGCTTCAGAGTAGGACAAATGAGGTGCAGCAGTTAAACACCCAACTGGCTTTACTCCAGGGCATGTATAAGGATGCCCGAGCAGAGATATGTGGGCTGAAGGCAGAAAACAAGGAACTGAAGCGGAAGGCCACCGTGATGCTCAGATTTGGAGGTCCGCCATTTGTGACAGTTGAGGAGCAACGGGAAGTGAATGTGCTCGGCAGCGTGGGAAACACGGAGGCAGCACCGGCAAGGGACGCCCAAGACAAAGGCAAGAAGAAGAGAACAGCTGAAGAGGCAAAGAAGTGAGGCCGGTTGTTTGTGGTGGTTATGGGTTGTGGTTTTTTTGTTGTTGTTGGTTTTTTTTTTTTTTTTTTGTGTGTGTAAAGTGGTGATCGGGTTTGATCCCTGGCATGAATAAAATAAGGTTGGTGTGCAAATCTGAATGGTATGAATTTGATTTGAAAAAGATTAAAAATAATGTGAAAGAAAAAATAAAGAAAGAAATTGGACGGATGAGACCATGACTGCAATATTGACTCTAGTGCATGCCTCAACGACATCAGTTGTAGCACCAACACCTTTAAGGAGAGGAAATGCAGCATCCACCAACTCCATTTTCACTCCATGCAGTGCCTCAGCAGCAGGTGGAATATCAAGCATGTGAAGAATCACAGGCTGGTCCAGACCCAACATAACTCCTCTGGCAATCATGGGAACAAGAGCATATCCTGTGGAAATGTTCAAAAACAGGCAGCAAATCCTTCCGCTTTATCTCAACCTCGTGAACAGGAATCTTTTCAATCTCAATCTCATCATCCCCAAGAAGACTCATCCTAAAGAAATGTATCTTGGACTTTTGCCAAATTAGTATCCTCCCAGACCGTATCTGCACCTCTGCATTAGAGAGATACCAATGAGAATGTTCATGTGGCTTTACCAAATGTTTTTTTCCCAGTATCATTATCTTCATAGTCAAGAGTATCCATGACCATTGCTGTAGCTTTTTGTCCACAAGGAGCAATCCCATTAATGTATTCCTCTCTTTCAAGCCAATCTACTCTTCGACAGACATCCCACCATTGAACAGGTTCAGATTTCACACGTAACTCTTCCTCTTGCATCTGCACCAACAAACCTGTCCCAGCTCTTGAAGCAGAGTCACCATGTTCTCCCCCCATTGAAGGCAGAAGTTCTTATTGAATTACGTTACCAGAAGGAGCATAAACCAATAGGTGCTCTAAAGTGTTGCCATTTGAAAGAGCAGGTTGCATATGGGAATGCACAGACCTGTGAAAAATGGCAGCGACAACACCAGATGGCATAGAAACCTTTCCTGCTGCAGAAGATGCAGCATTGCTGACTGTATTTAGCCATCCAGAATTACCAAGTCTTATCCTGCTAACCACGGAAAGAGTTGCAGGTTGTGGAGGTGAATGAAAAGACTGTTGACTTATCATAAGAGATGAAGAAGACCACCACGGATGCCATGTATGGTGGAGCCAGAGTAGCAAGGGAAGACCTGACCAAGTAGGGAGCAACCAGCATGTTTGAGAGAGAGAGAAGAAAGAGACTGGGATTTGATCAAATGGGGAAGATGTTGTCCCAGATGGGTTTGTAGAGAATGAAAAAACTAGAACTAAACACAGAAGGGGATGATCCAAATATAGGTGAACTTGATGTGTATTGATAGAGATTACAGCGGAATAGGTTGAGGTCCGGCGGACGGCCAAGGCAAGGTTGCCGCCCGCCGGTAAGGCGAAGAACACCAAGAGCTTAACCTATAGCTCTGATACCATGTAGGAAATTTATGTATAGATATTATTGATTGATATCAATATACTAATTTATGAAGACCATATTACACTCCTTATATAGGAGAGAACAAGAGCTACTATTTGTGCCACTAAGAGCCACTATCACCACTAAGAGCCACTATCTATATCCTTACATATTATATACATCCACTACATCCACTATCTAGATCACTAACTACATCCACTATCTAGATCACTAACAATACATTACATATAATATACTAACACCTTTCTACTTGTGGCATTCTAGATTAGGACATTTGTCTGCTGACCACTTACGGTCTTTAGCTCAGTCAGGTATATTGGGTAAAGTTTCTCCTAGTGAACTTACTGAATGTCGGGGGTATAAACTTGCCAAAATGACAGCCTTACCTTTTCGTAAAAGTATTTCTATATCTGATACACCATTTTCTTTAGTTCATAGTGATGTTTGGGGTCCTTCTCCTATTCTCACCAAAGGGGGTTCTGCATACTATGTGTCATTTGTTGATGACTGCACAAGTTACACTTAGGTTTATCTTATGACTCATAAGTCCGATTTCTATCAGATATATTGTACCTTTCAGTCTATGATTACTACTCAGTTTGGGTTTACAATTAAAGTGTTACGGTCTGACTTGGGTGGGGAATATTTTAAAAATGAGTTCTGTGAGTATTTGGCCAATTTGGATACTATTCACCAAACTTCCTGTACAGATACACCTGCCCAAAATGGTCAAGCCGAGCGTAAACACTGTCATTTCCTTGAGACAGCTAGGTCTCTTCTTCTCTCTGCCTCAGTTGCGGCTCCATTTTGGGGGAGAGGCAGCTCTTATTGCTGCTTTTCTTCTCAACCGCATGCCTACACCCCTTCTTTCTGGTCGATCTCCTTATGAGGCTTTGTTCTCCCAAATTCATAACTACTTCCTCCTTCGTGTGTTTGGGTTTGCCTGTTTTGTCCTTCTTCCCCACAAAGATAGAACTAAACTTAGTGTCCGGTCTGTCCTCTGTCTTTTTGGGTTATAGTCATACTCAGAAAGGCTATCGGTGTTACGACCCTGTTTCCCGTCGTCTTTATGTCTTCCATCATGTTTCTTTTCTCGAACATCTACCTTACTTTCAGCTTCCTCCTCTCACCACCCCAGTTTCCAAAGAGGATTTGGTTCATATTGATCCGTTTCCTTCTGAGGTCCCATCTGATGAGTACATCTCCACAGTTCCTCCTGAGCTTGTTCCATCTTCTCCTCTTGCTTCACCTCTGGCTGCTTCTCCTCTTTCGGTTTCTTCTTCTCATCCGTTGTTAGTTTATTCTCGTCGCAAGGCTCCTCCTCCACCGGTTGTCTCTACCCCTGCTGCTGATCCTCTTGCTTCTGACGACTCTGATCCTGCTGCACACCGATATCCTACTCGAGCGCGTCGTCCTCCAAACAGGTTGGGTTGGTCTAATACATGTTTTTCTACTTCCTATTGTACTTTTTTGTCTGTTATTCACTCTTTTTCAGAACCTCAGTCTTACAAGGAGGCCTGTGGGTTCAAGCTATGGAGGATGAGTTGTCTGCTTTACAGAAAATCAGTACTTGGGAGTTGGTTCCTTTGCCTACTGGTAAGAATCTGCTTGGTTGTAAATGGGTCTACAAAGTCAAGACTCATTCTGATGGTTCTTTTGAGCGCTACAAAGCTCGTCTAGTAGCCAAAGGTTTCTCACAGGAGTATGGTATTGATTATGAAGAGACATTTGCCCATGTTGCTAAGATGACTACTGTCCGTACCTTGGTTTATGTTGCTGCTGCTCGACATTGGCCTCTCTATCAGATGGATGTTAAGAATGTTTTTCTTAACGGTCATCTCATTGAGGAGGTCTACATGCGTCCTTCCCCTAGTCTTCTCCACTCCTCTAGGCAAGTTTGTCATCTTTGGCGTGCTCTGTATGGTTTGAAGCAGTCTCCTCGTGCTTAGTATGATCGCTTTCAGACTGCTGTTACTGAGCTTGGGTTTTATCCTTCTGCTTCCAACTCTGCTTTGTTTCTAAGACATACCTCGGCTGGTTTTGTTGCTCTCCTAGTCTATGTAGATGATATGATCATCACTGGCTCTGACTCTTCTGCTATCTCTGAGGTCAAGCAACATTTCTTCCGCACCTTCGAAATGAAGGATTTGGGTCCATTGCGATATTTTCTTGGTATTGAGGTTGCCTCTTCTCCAAAAGGTTATTTTTTTTTTTGTCTCAGGCCAAGTATGCTAATGAGGTTATTCATCGTGTCGGTCTTATTGATACTAAAGTTTTTGATACACCTATTGAGCTTAATGTGCCCTCTGGATGATTCCACTTCTTATCACGAGCTTATAGGTTGTTTAGTTTATTTGACTGTCACTCTCCTTGATCTTGCTTATTCTATTCATGTGGTTAGTCAGTTCGTTTCTGCTCCTCACTCTACCTATTGGGCTGCTTTGGTTCGCATTCTTCGCTATCTTAGGGGTACCATATTTTAGGGTTTACTGTTGTCCTCTACTTCCTCTTTAGATTTGGTGGCCTATGCTAATTCTGATTGGGCTGGTGATGTTAATGATCACAAGTCCACCTCTAGTTTTTGTATGTTTCTTGACAATTCCTTGATCTTTTGGAAAAGCAAGAAACAAACTGTTGTTGCTCGTTCTACTGTCGAAGCCAAGTACCGTGCTATGGGTCATGCTACTGCTAAGCTTGTTGGCTTCGTTGTCTTCTCTCTGATTTGGGTATACCTCAGTCTTTCCCAACCTCTCTCTATTGTGACAACCGCAATGCTATTTAGACTGCTCACAATACTGTCTTCCATGAACGGACCAAACACATTGAGATTGATTGTTACTTTGTCCGCCAGCATCTGCGGTTTGGCTCTATCTTACTTCCTTTCGTCTCCTCGGCTTTGCAACTTGCGGACTTCTTCACCAAGACTCACACTACTGCTCGGTTTCAGTTTCTTCTTAGCAAACTATCCATGTTTTCTGCTAAAACACATTGAGTTTGAGCGGGGGTGTGAGAATATATGTATATGTGGCATACTTGTGTATATTAGGAATTAGGCAATTTAGGCAAGATTGTGGTGGTGTAAATAGGAATGCATTTCCTTTTTCAATTGTAGATTTAGGGCTATATAAACTGATGAACTGTTTGTAAATAATACAAGTTGAATATACAAGTTTATTCAGAAACTCACAGACTCATCAAATAATGGTTTGTGACATGATTTTCATTTTGTTCATTGAAGTCTAAAGGGAGACGAGCATGTTCTCTTTTGTAGGAGTAGCCATATACCACTATATTGGGCATACTTGTGGTTATACATGTACAACTAAAACTTTTTTTTAAATGAAAAAAACAATCAAAGTATGGATTGCATAAATATTGTTTCATCGTGTTGGTTATACCAAGTGTTTGTTTGCTTCTGTACAAATGTTTATCTTATGACGTCCAACCTCGCATCTCCTTTACACGACTTTTATTGGTTGATCCATTATATATCCTGAATGTTAAGAATTGACCTATTGAACTTGCCCATTTAACAAATAGCAGGTATATATCAATGTGATGCAATGATTTTGGCCATTGTTCACATTTATTTATCAAATTTTCAATAATTTTAAGCTGGATATTAATTTCATTTAACTTAACATATGTACTATGTAATTGAAGACTCACCTTTATGGACGAACAAGTGATGAAAATTGTAAGCTTTTTTTGAAAAATTGAAAGCACCAAAGCATGTAACATGGTTTTACTTGACATTTCGCCTGTATTTCATTTGATAGAGATTGTGTCTTCTTATGACTATGGAAGAAACTTCAAATTTTACCATAGGTTACGGATATGGGTTAATGCTTAGTTGCTTACACTGACTCCATTGTTCATATTTGATATCATCATGTTTAGGCATTGTGTATCTCTATATCTTTTAGTGACATAATAGCTTCTTTCGGTATATGGTTAGTCTTGCTATCATTTCTGCATTACTTAAAGCTTATGCAAATAGTAGTTTTATGATGAAATGCTTTTTTTCTTCTCTCATCAAAGAGTCCTAGACTATTTCTTTTAGTGCTGTCATCATTCACCATAAGTTTGTTGCTAACCACTCTTTTATTTTATTTATTATTTTATTATTATTATTTTTTCCCTGCAGTGTTTTCAGATTTTAGTAAAAGTTGTTCAAGGTGTGAATGTCATCTATGCGAACTGAACGTTATTTAGGTTTCATGTGGTTTAAGTTTCGATAGATGCTTGTCAAATGTTTATTTGTCATTTTTGTTATTGTTTTCATTTTCAGGTTTGATACATTCATTTATCTACCTTGGCCTGGCTACCGCTATCCTTGGGAAACCAAAAGAGCTACCGAAGGATGGTATCAACTCTTTCAATCATTTTCTGCTGCGTCCGGTGAAGTAAATGTTGCATCTGATTTAAAGAAATGTTGTATCTTGTTGAAGACCTAAAAAAGGTTTGATGAATCTAGATATGCAGTGGCTTGATGATTCTGTATTGTTGTTGTTTCCTTGCTTCTGGCCGTGTTGCTTTTTTTTTTTTTGATAAACCAGGTTGCTTCTTTTATCATACTGTATTTGTTGCTGTTGCTTTTGTACATGTGTCATATATAAAAGCTCAGTGGTAAATTGACTGGTTTTATGCTGATGCTACTGTTGCTGTTGCTTTGGCTTTCTAGCTTTTCTGTGCAGCTATTGCTATCTTCTCATTGTCTATATGTTCTATTTGTTGTGCATATGTTCATGTCAGATGTAAACAAGGCCTAGATTGGCTAAATGGTATTGTCCTCATCTTTTGCTAACGTTAGACGATTCCCATCCTTGCTTGTATTGTCCATGTATGCTCCTTGTACTATGTATTTACTTTTGATCTTTGGTATTTATTGACTTTGTTCAGTAAATAATCTGAGTGTTAAAATTTGATTCATGTTGTTTGGCTTCAGCTACACTCCGCATCTTTTCACATTTTGCAGCAATGATTGCTAGATGGCCTTTCAAGGTTATTCAATTGAGTTTTTAAGAGAGAGAGAGAGAGGTGATGCCCATCTGGAGAATTTTTTTCTAAAAGAGATGGGTGAAAAGATTTCACCTTCTAACCTCAAATCATATGCTTGAAACGGCAAAGGAAATAATCTTTCAAAAACCTCCTCAGTCCTGCCTACTATAAGTTTAACGTGAGTCTTTCTGTCAAAACAAATCAAGCCAACAAACATTGAATATTAACCTATGACTATAATTACAGTGGGCATAATCACATATGATGAAAGATTCATTACATAGATTTTTTTGATCAGCAAAACAAACTTTATTGATGAGAAGATTCGAACAATGAAAAAGTTCAACCAAAACATAAAGAAAGAGAGGTGAGTGCACAAAGAGTTAAGAGTACTCATCCCAACTAGGTTGGCACCAATTTGCACACTGAAATCATTTGCTAGCACAACACCAAGTTGGTGAGAAACCAACCAATGGTGGAGCAAGACACAGAGAAATACAAGCAGCCAAAAAACAATACAAACAGCCAAACAGCAAACAACCAGAAATACAAGCAGCCAAGCACCAGATCCACCATTCCCTGCATTCTCAAGCTACTACCAGTTCATACTTCTATTCCCATCTCTGACAACACCTAAGGCCAATTAGCTACACTAGCAGCAGCAGCAACAATCAGTAACAACTAGTAGCAGCAGCAAGTAGAATTAATTGAGCACTACCAAGGGAAAATAAAACAGAACAGCACCTACCAGCAGCAGCAGCAACTAGATTCACTCCATTCCTGCAGTAGCAACGAGGTTAACACCCTGCTACACACAATAGCATACCTGCTCCAGATTAGAGACTAAATCATGAACTGAGTATTTCAACTCTTTCAAATTTGATTTTGCCCACATCGCAACTCTGACCTTTGCCAACTCAATCAACTCTGCAAAATCTGGCTTTGCCTCTTTAAATAGACACTCATTCCTGAGTTTCCACACAGGCCACATCAAAGCTAATGGGACTACCTTCCACATTTCCTTCACCTGAAACTTACATTTTGTACCTGGCCACCAATGCAAAATTGCCTCCACAGAGCCAGGGATGACCCAATTCAAATTCCACCATTTGACAATATCAGACCAAACTCTCCAAATCATATGACAATGTAGTAACACATGATTCATGGACTCCACTTCAGATTTACAAAACACATAGTGTGTTGGCATTAGGATTCAACACTCCTATCCTTAGCAAGAAATCTAAGGATTTAATCCTGCCTCTCCAAGCTAACCAACTCAGAAATTGCACTTTGGGGTGTGGGGGAGGGGGGTTTATATTACTCCAAATGCTCTTTGTAATTGTAATTTCAGGTCCTTTGGATGATTTCACCCAATTCCAAACTGATGCCACAGTAAAGGACCCAGAGGAATGTGCCAGCCAGGAACAAGAATCATCAAACAATGCATTCAGATTAGGTGCAATCTGCAGCAAATCGTACATCTTTAGCACTTATTCCTCCTCTTCCCAAGCAAACAGAGGCCTTCTAAAAGCTAACTTCCAGTCCCTACCCACTCCTTTCCTTTGGAAAAAATACAACAATGAACCATCTTTCTCAGTTGACAATAAAAACAATCTGGGAAAGACTTCGCATAGACTCTGATTGTTAATCCAACTATCAACCCAAAACTGAATCCTTCTACCATTACCACAACTGTTTTGATGTTATTTCAAAAGAATTCACTCAAAGTAGGATTAGATGAATTAATCTGCCACAGAGTAGACAACAAACCTGGATCCACTGATAATGGACTCCATCTGCCACCAATCCCTCCATACTTGCTGCACAGCACTTGTTTCCACAATGCATTCTCCTCTCTTGCATACCTCCACCACCACTTTAATAGTAGGCAATTATTTACCTCCCTAAGATTCCTAATCCCTAATCCTCCTTGAATCTTGCTCAAGCATACCTCCTTCCAACTAACTAAATGTACTTTTCTCCTAATTTCAGATCCTCCCCGGAGAAAATTAGATTGAATTGTATCAATTGAGTTTGCAATACCCACTGGCATTTTAAACAAGGATAGGAAATAGACAGACAAACTTGACATCCCTGATCTTATCAAGGTTAATCTTCCTGCAAAAGACAAGCACCTTCTCTTCCATAAAGCTAACTTCTTCTTGAACTTCTCTGCCACAAGCTACCAGGTTCTAGGTAGTTCTAATCTAAAAGTTAAGAATGAAGCTCTCTTGATTAAGTGGTGGTGGAAGTTTGCATCTAAGCCAAATCCCTTTTGGAAAAGGTGATTTGTGAAAAGTTAAATTGGGACAACAAGAGATGGGATATTTCATTACTTAAAGGATAATGCAGTTTTTTTTTTTAATTTATTTATTTTTTTTCCTGAACATGTCCCCTTTAATGTGCTACTAAAATTGGGAAATGGAATGAGATTTCTCTTTTGGTTTGATAAATGGGTGTCGATGTAACAGAGATGGTATCATTAATGATTTCATCATTATGACTCATGAGTATGTCATATAGAAAGATTTTGTTTGTACCTGCACGGGAGGAGGAAGACCATCATGAAGCAAGGGTACTCCAAAAATGTTATCGTACTCGTACCGGATACTTACTGGGTACTTGTACTTGTACTCGTATTGATAAGGCTGCATGTGTACCGGGTATTCGATATATGTATCAGGTACTTTTTATATATTTTTTGACAGTTGGGTATTCCATGGGTACAGGATGGGTACATCATGAGTACACCAAGCTATGAGACATTGGTTGAGATACATTTAATTTATTAGAGTTTTGATTTACTTGAAATTGCAAATCCTTTACTTGATGTGCTAGAGAAGAAAGATATATTATTCAATGATGAAGTTGATGGAAGTGAAAATTGAAATTTCAAGATTTCAAATTTTGCTTAGCATGCCTTTTTTGGAATGAAACTTTGTTTTATAATTTCTCCTATTTAATGGCATTAAAAGAGTTTATAGATTTTGCTTTGGTATTAGTCTTGTTGAACTTTGATTTCTCTTTTGATTTTGTAATTTCTCCTTTTAGTTTTGGTAGTGAACTTTGATTTGAAAATTGAATCTCAAACTATAAATTATAAAAAATAAAAAAATTATTGACATACCCCAACAGTACTAATATCTTAATTTTTTTAGGTTTTTCTGTATCAACGTACCCATAACATATCCGTACTAGTATCCACATCTGCATCCGGGTTAGGAGTGGGTGCTGTCACAGCAGGCTGCTATGATAGAAAAACGCTGCCGTTTTGTGTGTTTGATATAAAAATAAAAAATAAAAAATAATATGGAACCACGTGCTTGAGCCCACCTCTTTTGCTGTTCAATCATTAGGTCCTGAACTTTTATCGTTTCACATTAGGAAAAAATAAATAAATAACATGGCGTTGTGAACTCTATTTTGGAAATTACATTTATTAAAGAAATTGAATGAGTTTGATTAATTTAAAAAATAAAAAACTAAATAAATTGTTGGGTTTCCTTTTTTTTTTTTTTTGCCTACAAACATGACTATTTGAATATAAACATGTTATATATTTGTATATATATATGTATGTATTTTCAACCTATTTCTCAAAATAGATTTCACAACGCTTTGTTAATTTTTATTTTTATTTTCCTAATGTGAAATGATGAAAGTTCAGGACCTAATGATTGAGCTGCAAAAGAGGTGGGCTCAAGCACGTGATTCCATATTATTTTTTATTTTTTTTTATGTCAAACACACAAAAAAATGGCAGGGTTTTGCTATCACAGCAGCCTGCTGTTATCCCACTCCTAATCCCCGCATCCATGCTTCATTATAGGTTGTTGCAAATGCTGCCACAGGTTGATCAACTTAATGCCAATCAATACCAAACCAAGCCTTAAGTCCCATCAAATGGGAACTTAATGCCAATCAATGGATCAATTAATTTGGAGGGCGGACCAATTAGGTAACTTCTCACTAAAATCTTTACATAACATGTTTGCCTCATCTCAATGTTGTATTATTCCTACAATAGACTTTATGTGGAAAAGCATTGCCCTGTTTAGAATTGTTGTTTTTGATTGGCTAGTCCGGTGTAAAAGGATTACCATTTATGATCTTTTGATTAAAATGAATGCTCTCGATGAATCCTGTTCTAGGCTCTATTATATTTGTGGGAATGAGTTACTCTGTAGAAGATCTTGGGAAATTTGGGGTGATTGTTTGTCTTGGTGGGGAATGGAATGGGTTTGTTTCTCATCAATTAATGCCTTATTTGATTGGTGGTTTGGAATCAAATTCAAGAATATCAAAAAAGCTCTTATGGGAGGCTATACTCATCCATGACAGTTTTTTTGGACCATTTGGAAAACCAGAAATAACCTTGTCTTCAATAATGGTGTAGTTTCTTGGGAAAATGTTTTGGAGTTAATTAAAGAGAAAGTTGCAACTCAGGTAAAAGGACATTGAAGCATCCCTTGCTATACAGTTGCTGATTTAATCCTAAAGATGAAAAAAGTCAGAGGCCTACGCTTCCTTTAAAAGGTGAAGGAAATGGGGAACATCCGTTCTTATTCCCATGTTTGGTTACACATGTTAAGCTACTGGAGTGGAATGAAAATTCTAAACAAAAACACTGTTCAAGGAAAAAAAATCTAAACCGAAACTGATGTATGCTAGTAGGAATTGAAAACAATACTTAACACGGGGTAATTTTTATCTTCAGTAGACTGAAATGAACCATTTATTATCAGACAAACTTTCTTCTACAGAAAAAGGAGTACCTAAAAATCGAGTTAGTTGGATTAGTTAAGATTAAAAATCTTATGCTTGATTGGTTAAAAAATTCAAATAAACGAATTATATATCTCGTATGGACTCAGCTAATGTCTATATGTAGCTCTCATAAAGTCTGAGTCCATGGTGTAAAAGCTTTTATGGTTGGTTTCATGGCTCATTTTTGTTACTACTGTTCCCCATATATCAGTGACCAGGTTTTGAGAATTAACTTTCAAAAGGTTATAAACATGAAGGAAGGAAACTCACAGAAATGATCCGAAGTTTTGGAGCTCAGCATCATCAAGAAACTTAACTAGTTGCTGTCTTGGCAGCCACTATGAGGCATTTGGCTCAATTGCCCGTGTGTGTGTCATTCATGGTTCTGCTTTGCATTGTTTGGAAAGGCTTTTTTGGTTTTCATGGTTAATTGAGAGCCATCAAAATAGTGTAATTTTTTTTTTTTTTTAAATTATGATGCTTCACCTTTATTTCAGTTCTAATTTTACCTTCTATTATATAACCTTTAGTTTCTTTTTCAAGCAGTTCATTAAGAGTCTGAGCTAGATAGGTAATGCCATTGAGACATGGGTTTTCTCTTTTCCATGTAAATTGTAAAAGTAAATTTCTAGTTTGTATGCTGTTGTGACTTCGGGTTTATCCAACTCACGTTATGTCTTTTAAGTTTCAATTGGCATAGACTGTGTGGACCTTTTTTCATATTTTATAACATCACAAGTAGAAACCATGAGTTTGATCGGTAAATCCTTCAGATTAGTTATTCAGATCTCTCTGAAACTGCATTTTTTTTCCGTTCATGTGCACCACATGGAACTAGATAAAGCAGTTTTAGATGTTGCACTGAAAGTTTACAACTGCATTTTTTGGTCTAATCGTCTTTTGAGTAGGAATTGGTCTCTGAAAATCTAACTTCAGAACCTCCGTATCTTTGGGTTGCACCGTGCTGTTGAAGAGCATTAAGTTATATTGATATCAGTCATGTGCAAGCTCAAAACAAATAATGTTTGAGGCATTTGTGCAGTCATCCTCTTGAGGAATAACTTAAAAGCATAGCATCCACAAATTTTTTTTTTCTTTTCCCAATTGTTTTCATTTGGTAATTGAAAGTTGAAATTGTCATATTCATAAGAGGCTAGCTTTTTCATTGTTATGTGAACTGCCTTGTCTTTGCAAAAATTTAATCATATAAAATTATTACTTAATTTCAGACGATAGGGAACTCCAAATTCCATGAAGTTAAAATAATTTTGGATAGAGGGATGTTATATATCACTTAAATATTTCACTAATTTTTTTCTTTTCCTAAGTGACTTCTCATATGGCTTGATGGGTTCTATCATTTTTTAAATGTGATGGTTCTATCTAGAATATACACACATGATATTTATTGCATCAATACACGTGGAAAGTGAAGTAAAAGGATAAATAAATGTGATGATAAATATCATTTTTGTCATCACATGATCATGAAGTTAACCTATTTAGAAAACTAGCCATACACTTCATTGTTTCATTCATTCTGAAAAATTAGGTCCCTTTCTAGTTTCTTCTAAAATTTTAGAACTGTAACCCAATAATTTTAAAATATAAAAATGGAGAAAAAAGTTATAGGTACAAAAAACTATTCACAAAAATATGAATTATTTTATTTATTTCATCCTCAAAAAAAAAAAAAAAAAAAAGAACATGTATTAATTGCATTATCTGATTTAGAGCATTAAAATCTCCCCTAAAGTCAGGAAAGTAAAAACCTTTAGATGCATGCACCCATCCCAACTTTTGGCAGTCAGGGTGTATGGCTTAGAATCATATTCTTCATTAAAACTGAGGTTTCTCATTAACTTAAATGTCTTTGCTTCTCTTCAGCAGATTGTGCCCCATCGGGATAAGTTTCCCTCCATACCTTCATCTCTCCATATCTTCATTTCTCCATACCCCTATTGTAGGCCTAAGTTCGGCCTGCACCGATGATTTGAACTACTTATCTCATAAGTTTCATAATAAAAGTCATCCATGCAAAATGACCATCCTGTGCTCCATCACCCTTCATGCAATTTCCCAAAATCTCTCATTAAGATCCCATTAATATACACCAATAAAAAACACCAAATGGCATTTAAACATACACGCAAGACAAAAGGAAACTATGACAGTCACAGATATTCATATTAATTGAACACTTGCAATTTGTTCGATTTTCGTTGAGTGTACGAAAACAATATAAAAGAAAAGTTCCAATGAGGACAATATTTGGTTTCTTCTTTAATACCTTGTACTGCTTTTGTAGTTTTTTTAATGTACTCAACAACCAAATCTAACATGTATGTTGTGTTTGTTTGCTGCCAATTACAAGAAACAGAAAGATCACATGAGTTTTATTACCATAGGATGAAGTGTGTACATTGTTGTAATCCTTCTTACCTTGTCCATGTTTGGAACAAGCTCTTGTAGTTTCCTCATTCTTTCACTAATCTGGGTTCTCCTCGCTGTGAATTGCATGAATAAAGGAAGAAAACAAGTCACCAATGATAGATATAAGTAGGAAAAAACTAGCTTTCATTCTGGACAATCAACAATAAGAAGATTTGAGGACATATGATTTAAAAAATGACATGCCTTAGACCAACTTATTTAAAGATCTCCTAACCTCAAGTAAAGCACTTTACTCACAATTGGGATTTCCCTTTTGATATAACTAGCAGGTGCCAAGTGTTCCTGACTTGATTTCTATAAATTTGACATAATTATATTGAGCTCTCTTAAGATTTTAGTTTACCTAAACCTTGGTTCCATTTTTCCTAATAATTTGTTAGGTTTATGGATGAAAAAGGAAAAATGTCAATGCGTTTACGTTAAATATATATATTCTACTCTTAGTTATCATAGGTCCACAAACCATTAATTCTGATAATTTTAATATTATTAAAAGAGAATTCGATGTAATTATATCAAACTTATTATATGGCAGCAAAGCATGCTACTCCTTCTTTCTTTTATTTAATTTATTTATTTATTTAAGGTAAGTTCAATGTCCCAACCTCTAGTCTGGGGTCAAAAGGGAAGTTATGGCAGTGTGGTTACTCTCAAAAATATCGAATTTGCATCATCATTCTGCAAACATTAGAAATTCTAAATTTCAGGTCATTGAACCTTTTTTGAATTGGTAATTACTGAGCTATTACTTCTGAGTGCAATCATCTTGCTCATTAAAATTACAAACAACAAAGCTAAATATGAAAACAGAATAAGAACCCATGACTTGCAATCTCTCTAATCACTTCAATGGACTGAAATCAATCACTCCAAGTATTTCATAAACCACACACAACGAGAACGAAGCCCCAGTCGATGAAGATATGAAGAGGTCAAGCAGAATGAAACTGAATATTAGAGAGATGAATGAAAAACAGAATGAATACAAAGAGAGATTAAGTGGAATGGAATAAAAAAAGCGAGATCAAAATGATAAACTACCATCACAATTAATTAAGAACCAAGATAATAAAAAAAAAAAAAAGTAACATCTCAGTTATTTCAAAAATTGAGATTAAATTTTTAATCACGCTTTATAAAAGTGAGATGTTTTTAAATATAAATGTGTGATGTTTAAGTATTATTGTAGTAGTGATTTCACACTTGATTTAATCTCAGCTTTCATTCAGAACAATGCTTCAAATGGAGGAAATAAGCTGGTTGCTCAATTAATAACCTGAACATTCTTTTATATTTCTTGCCATATAAAATTACTACCATATATGATCAGAAACATTTTTGGTTTGCATTTTGGACTAATAACCGACTGTTTGTTATAACCTTTAATCAGTGCGTTAAAAGTTAAAACCCATTTCTACCTCAATTTCATTACAATTTCACAGTTAGAAACTTCGGGTTTTCTAATGCTTTTAAACCTTTTAACCACTATCAACATTTTATTTTAATTTTTTTTATAATTTAGAATTGTTCTGGCAAGAGTTGGCCTATTGAACTCACTCATCCTTTCAAACATCAAGTATAGAAATTGAAAAATATAAAACGATTGAGTTACATTTTTTTTTACTTGTATTTGTTGCCAGCATTTCATTTTGATGAAATTGTGAGTTCGCATGAGTATTGTAGAAACGGTAGGAAAATCTAAACAGAATTTACTATCAAAATAAAATACCAAATTAATAATAAATCAAAAATAAAAAAATAAACATTATTATTTTGATAATTTTAATTGTTCATATTGTAAAGTTTGTCGAGTATATCATTTATATAAAAAATCAAGTTAATCGTATATCGTTAATCCCATGATGAAGTCCTAATTATTTTTAAAAAAATTATTAAAATCATATTAATTGTTTTTTTTTTTTACAAAAAAACAAAAAACAAATATGTTCTTATTATGAGGCTAAAGATGACCAATTTACTTGATTTTTTACATAGATGATCTACTCGATGAACCTTACAATATGAACGGCTTAGATCATCGAAAAAGACTTAGAACACGCCATCAATGGACCTCATAGCAAGAACCCCAACTCCCTAAATAATGGGACAGAAGATTGATACAACAAATTAGGGTGAAATTATTCATTGCCTCAGGGGCAAATCTAAGTGGTGTCCAAACCTAAATATTATTGGTTGAAATAGTGGGTCTCACTACTTGTTTGTCTTCTTTAACGAGACAACTAGACACTTAAATGCTCCTGAACTACCAAATAACTTCTTGGGAAAGGTGATCCCAAGCCATGTGGGTACGACAACATTCATGTTTCTGCTTTGCACTGTTTGCCAAGGCTTTTTTGGTTTTTATGACTAATTGAGAGCCATCAAAATGAGAAATTGTTGTATGTCAATAGGGTACCACATGGCACTATGTTTCACCAATTAGAAATAAATGTCTCTGTTGTTCTCCAGACACACGATATAAATGTAATGGACCCTTTTTTTTTGGTTGAAAAAAAGGATACTATGTGGTGTTGTCACCTCATCCATGGGCCCTGACCCCATGGTAGCCGGTTGCCAATCAGATTTAACCCAACTCATAGGAAGGGATCCACCACCGAGGCACCAACAAAGCTCAGCTACACGCCACTGAAGAGCCCAGGGTCGATCAGAGTATAGAGTGAGGTCTCAAAGAGAGCCAGTTGAAAAATTCGGCCGTTTCACACCCTCTAATATTCAAACCTGGGTCACCCCTGTAGAGAGAATTGTGTTATCCACTAGGCCACCACCCCCGGTGGTATAAAGGTGATGGACCTTACTATCAAAGCCAATCATAATAGTTGAAGGTATTACATGGCATATGTACTCTATCCACACACAAAAGTTACTTCATCAAAATAGTACTTTGGTGATTTTGATGTTTGTCCTTTAGTTCAGCACAAATTTTGCCCTCTATGCCATCGAGAAATTATTGGTTAGTCTTAGCCAAACTAAAGGTTACTGTGGTTCTATTACAAGTTACAATTAGTCTTCAGCAACTAAATGAAAGTATGACAGAGAGTTTTGAAATGAAAAGAGCATGTATTGATGATGGGGAGATGGACAGTCGAATAAAGTGTCATTATGATGTGAAGATGAAAGGTTGAATTAAGTAATAGTAATTATGATGTTTAGGTGAAAAAGTTGAATAATGTGTAAAGAAAGTGATAATGATATTCGGCGTGTTTAAAAAAAAAAATGAAAAAATTGTTTAATATTTTTTGTTAAGATGATAAGGTTGTAATACTCCAGCTAATAAAAAGAAGAAATGTGGTTGGGAAAATGCTTTTTATAATATTTCAATTGGGTCGAGTTTCTTCATTTTTTGATCTATTCATCATCTGACCGCAAAAATAAAAAAATCTGCAATCTTAACTCGTGGCCTATTAAAATGGCAGTCGAAATCATCCGTGAGTTGTCGGCCCGGGTCGGGTTAGTCGGGTTGGATGGATCTTTGAACAGCCCTGTCTCCAACTTTCATTGTATAGATAGTATAAAGTTAAACTACAATAATCAAATATGTTAATGAAGTTACAGATGTTAACGTGAAATGTTTTCGTTAGCTGGTGTTAGATTAGTCCTTATTCATCCCACATTGGAAGCATTTTGTTTTCTAGTGCTTACCCAAATCCCTAAGTATAACGACTCGAATAATACCACTTAGGGAAAACATACTAGAATCCATATTTCAATGCTTTAAACCAAATTAGTTATCTTATAATATAAAATTGTTAACTAAATGGTTGGAAAAGAGTATAGATAATAAGTTTTGACCATATGAGCTTCCTTGTCAATTAATAAAAGTTAAAAAGTAATCACCTACTAAATTGTCAAAGTAAATATGTACCACACCAAACACAGTATTACATGACATAAATAAATAATATATATGTATTATAATTTAATAATTATATAATATTCTAGAAATGGAAATATGAATTATTAAGATGGCATGTTCAAATATAGATATAATGGTAAAGAATTTAAAAGAAACATATGCGATTAAAATTATGAGACTTAGTTGGGTCAATTTTAAGGAAAACATTTAATCTGTTTGGTTCCGGTTTTTCTAACTTATTTTTTTGAAAATTTTAGAGTTTTTGTTTGGTTAAGTCTAAAAATCAAAAAAAGTTCTCAAATTTTTTTTTTTTTGGGATGCACACTTGGAAACATAGATGTGATTAATGTGACTTATTCTTTTTTGTTTTCTTTCTACTTTTTGATGTGACTTGTTATCTTTCTTTTTTTTTTTGGTTGGTGTTGTTGAATGGTTCTAGCAAGTTGACTGAAAGTCCAATGTGGCGGGATTTTGAATTTTACAGTGACACAATATTCAATATGGAGGGATTTTAAATTTAAAAACAAAACAAAATTCAAAAATACTTTTGTATTTGATGTTATAAAAGTTTGTAAGTTGGTTACTTAATTTTTTATGCCAATTTGTGGTCAATATTATGAAATTTTATGATAAAATCACAAATTTAATGGTAGGGTATGCACCCATAAAAGGGTAGATACCAAATTATTTTTTGATATATATACAGTATGGACATATATATACATAAAACAAATATGGTAGTACTTTTGATGTGACTATAATTTTTTTTTTCAATTTATTATTGAATATATCATTTAGGTTGCCCTCTCTCTCTCTCTCTCTCTCTCTCTCTCTCTGGAGGGAAATTTGAATTTCTTTGAAATAGTCAAATTTTTAGAAACCAAACACATCCATTTTCAAAATATAGTTTTCGAATCACTTTTTTAAAAAATAACTCAAAAAACTAAAACCAAACATAGAGATTTGTACTAAATTTTAATGGATGAAATTGAGCTAGAGGATAACTTCAAACTTGAAATTAAAATATTTGGGCATCTTAGAAACTTTAATCTAAGAGTTTAATAACTTTAATTTGATGCTCAGAATATTTTAGATGTTCGTCGAAAAATTAATCAGGTTAACAAAATTAGGCGAGCTTAAATTAATTTAATTGGAATTAAATATGTAATGAAGATTTAAAATTGAATATGATTAATTCAACTGAATCAAGATTAATGAGTTAATGAATAGAATTAAATTAATAAATATTTGTTTTGAATAAAAAATTGAATGATTATCTGATTTAGAAACCATAAGCGAGAAGTTTAATAAGTTTGGTCTGATGTATAAAACTTTTGGGAGCTTAATTAAATTTAAGTGAAATTAGAATAAATCAAGACTTAATTGAGGTTCATTAGATTAATTGACATGAGAATTATACATAATTAATTAAGATTAATAAATGATTAATTAAGTTAATGGATAATTAGTATGTTAATCTAATCTAAGTCAATTAAATGAAATATAGAGAAACTTAATAAATTCAAGTTTACGTGTAGAGTTATTATTTTGAATTAGAAATTGAAAGCTGAGATGATTTAAGAAACCATAAGTGATGAGCTTAATTGAATCAGTTTAATATGTAGAACCTTATGGGAGTTTGATTAAAAATTTGATTCAGATTAATAAAATTAGGAATAATTAAATTAAAGATTTAATTTGAGATTAATTAGAAGAATTAAGTTAAGAAGTAATTATAATTAATTAGGATTAAGTGGTGATGGACTAAAACCAGTTGCCAAAGATCTCCTGGCCAACATTCCATCTGATGTTGATGCTCAATTATACTTTTGGCTACAAAAATTTAGTCGTTATTGATTAACTAGCGTATGTCCGTGCCTGAAGGCACGGTATAAATAATGTTAGGATTAGAATATAATTGTAATCCAACACTATTTAAATTTATTTTTTAATTTGATAAAGTTACAAATTTATTATAAAATTTTGGAGTTCTCACAAAACTCCTCACGAAAACTCGCTTTTGCATATATAATATATAGCTAGATAGATAGATGTGCCTGGCATACAAACAATTTCCACGGGCATACATACAATATTGCTTTTGTTTATATAATTATATGGAAATCGTATGTATGCTCATAATGTCCTAGTGTATTATGACATACATACATTGTATGAAAATATGTGTAAAATATATTGAACAAAAATGAGAAAATAAAAAACAAACAAATAGAGAGAAAAATAAAAACTGGAGAAAATAAAAAAAAATAAAAAGAAAAGAGAGAAGAATGTGGGATCATGGGATCATGGACGGATGGGTGAGAAAAAGAAAAAGTAAGAGAGAGAGAAGCGGAAAAATAGAAAATGTATGTGTAGGATATTTTTTAGAAAATATATCTCAGCCGTTGTTTTATAATTTAAATAGATTTAAGCCGTCCAAATGTCTTAGTAGGACAAATGTGTATAGGACAAATTCAAAAACCGTCCTACTTTATTATATAGACTAGTGTATGCCCGTGCCTAAAGACACGGTGTAATAAAATTAAAATTAAAATGTAGTTATAAAAATTTATTGAAATATTTTTTCTCTTAAAGAACCTGCAACAATTTTACTTGTATTACATACTCTACAAAACTCAAATAAAATAACAACTCCCCTAATCTTAATGCAAATTAAGAAACAAACATATCAGATTTATAATGTCTATATAATAAGGGACGAGGATTTTTGAAAATATATAAAAATGTATTAGCGATACATTTTGAATTAATGGCTTAGATTAATCCTAAAAGTATATTAACGGTGCAGATCAATGTGATTCCCGCTCAAACATCTCTCCCTCAGCCTTCCACCTACCCACGTCTCTCTCTCCCACTCTGTTCTCACGCACGTCTTCTCCCCATTCCCTCTTTATCCCTCTCTCCCTCTCTGATCTTCTTCTTTCCTCTTCATACTGATGCTGCTCACTTCTCCCCTTGCAACCCTCCCTCATCGCTCGACTTGCAAGGTAAGATTTCCTCGATTTCTATCTCTCCCCTTCTCCCTCTGTTTCGATTTCTTTTTGTATGTTCGACGCTTTGGCGCTGCTCTCAAACTCTCTCTCTATTGAGTGAAGGAGATTCCAAGATTCAAAGTGAAGAACCCTAATCGTGAGTGAACTAAAACCTTAATTTCACTTAATTTTGAAGAATCCTTGACTGCTACTAATTGTTTGATTACTAATGAATAGACTAATGAATTTATTGATTCTATCTTATTTTTTGAATCCATAAGTGTAACTCCCACAGCTTTCTCCCTCTGTTTCGATTTCTTTTTGTCTGTTCGACACCTTTTTGTCTATTCGACTCTTTGGCACTGCTCTCGAACTCTCTCTTTATCGGGTGAAGGAGATTCCAAGATTCAAAGTGAAGAACCCTAATCGTGAGTGAACTAAAACCTTAATTTTTGACTGCTACTAATTGTTTGATTGCTAATGAATAGACTAATGAATTTATTGATTCTATCTTATTTTTTGAATCCATAAGTGTAACTCCCACAGCTTCTGTGATAGATTGGGGTAAATAGGTATTTAATAAGTGGAACATATTTGTAACCCCTATTTTTGTCATTTAATTTCAGCTTCTATGATAGATTGGGGGTAAATAGGTATTTAATCAATGGAACGTATTTTTAACTCCTATTTTTGTCATTTAATTTCAGCTTTTGTGATAGATTAGGGTAAATAGGTATTTAATCAATGGAACATATTTTTAACTCCTATTTTTGTCATTTAACTTCAGCTTCTATGATAGATTGGGGTAAATAGGTATTTAATCGTCTGGTTTAACATTATATTGAAACATTTTTTACTTCTTCATCCCCACCCCCTAGCAGACATGCAGTGAGTTGAATATAGTTTGCACGTGTAATTTTCTTTTTATTATATTCTTGATTTGTTGAGTTATATGAGTGTCTCACAATTTGCATAAACATCAGTTCTGAAAGTTCTCTTCTAAAAGTTCTCTTCTAAAAGTTCACTGGATTTGGTAAGTTCTCTTTATGTTATGTGTAATTTGCTTTCTACTATCACCACCCGTCTCCTAGCAAAACAATTTCAATTGCACATGTTATGTTATGTGTAGATATTCTAGACAAAGGATCAAAACTAAAGTGTTGAATTTAAAAACAGTATTAGAGTGGTTAAGAGGATTTATTTCCATAATTTTATCCTGTTATCCTGTTATGGGCAATCATTTTTGTTTTATTTGTATTTCTTTTAAATAATGTATTGTTAATGTTAGACAAAAGAAAACACCTAAACTGATATGAAATATTATAGTGAAAAAAATGTCAATTTATCTCTATACTATACAGTTAAATAATGTATTGTTCCTCTTGCTATTAGACTCCATTTTCAAGTTATCCCTATACAGTTGTAGTAGGTTCCATTATAATCCCCTAGTCTCTTAGAAGTTGGATTTGTTGATTGGCATTTTATTTTATTTAGTAGGTTGAGTTTACTTATTTTGGAACTTTTGATTATTGACTCTTCAAAGGAACAATGCCTTAGCCTTAGGTGCTGAAATACATGTGTATGCATTATATTCTTTTAGATATTACGATTGGCCTTAAAAATTTAATGGACAAAGTTTGCATAGTTTTCATCTGCCTACTTTCGTGGGCAAAACACACATGCGCATGCATGCATGCATTACATATATCTCATTGGATATGTGATAGAAAAGTTCATTTGTGCTCATATATATATATTTTTTAAAAATTTTGTGTTCAAAGTTTGGTTTTTTGTAATGGAAAAGTATTTGATTGCTAATGAAACTTAGAATCTGTTGGTTTCAGATTCTAAGAATTTTTTTGGTTCATTATGGTGATTTCCAAGTTGATTGCTTTTAAACAAAGCAATAATAAGTTTTTCCCTGATTTATTTTCTGAATCTGTTGGGTTCAGATTGTAATAATTTTTTGAACCACTAATCGTTGGTTGTTTGTTCCATTGGGTTGTTTTTTTAACCATTTTCATGCTCTCTTTTTTTTTTTTTAAAAAATATTTGTATTCAAAGTTAGATGTTTTGTAATGGAAAAGCATTTGATTGCTAAGCTTTTTAGTTTCATTTGAGATTTAGCAGGTTGAGTTTACTTATTTTGGAACTTTCGATTATTAACTCTTCAAAGGAACAATGCCTTAGCCTTAGGTGCTGAAATACATGTGTATGCCTTATATTCTATTAGATATTACGATTGGCCTTAAAAATTTAATTGACAAAGCTTGCATAGTTTTCATCTGCCTACTTTTGTGGGCAAAACACACATGAGAAAATTCCATTTGTGCTCATATTATCATATATAAGAAAAGTATAGTGAGTTTTGCACATGTTATGTTATGTGTAGATATCAAGACATACCTGTTTCTTGCGCTCTCCCCTTCTCTCTCATTTTCAATACTAAAAAAAATCAAACTTTGAATACAAAATAAAATACAAAATCCAACATACATCACACCAATGTAGGCAAACCCAAAAACACACCCAGAAAACAGAGTAGGGAAAAGGGGACAAACCAAGAGATAAAGTAAACGGCCCAATTCATCTTTAAACAAATTTATTCAACTTTTCAACTCAACACCAAGCATTGATCAAGTAACCAATCAATTAAACACAAATCTGGATGCATGAACCCTTATATAAATGAAAACAAAAACCCAAAAAAAAAATCCTGGAAGCTTCCTATCAATTAAACAATCAATCAACAAAAATAAAAACACAGATCTATACATACACACATGAACCCTGAGATGAGTGAAAAATACATATCAATTAAACAAAAACCCAAAAAAACTGACCTAGGCATTGGGAGAGCACATCACCCACTATCTCTCTTTCTCTGTAAGATGTGAATCACCATGACTGGAGTTCTGACAAAGGAGGTTGGTGAGGCACCATGACAGTGCATACATGCTCTCCTCACTTTCATCTACTGCTACCATTACCCTCCTCTCCTCCTCCATTATAATCTTCTCTGCTTCCATAATACTCACAGATTGACAAACTTTTCTTTTCTTTTCTTTTCTGTGGAATTTTCTAGGCCTTAGGTGTGAAGAAAATTTGATAAGAAGCAAAAGCATGTATGGGGTACCTATTTATATAGTTCAAAGTCTTGTTGTTGGATTGGAAACAGTAGTATACTGTTAGGTAGTGGAAAGGAAAATTGGTTGTATCAAAAAAAGAAAAAAAACAAAAAAATAGAAGAAAACTGGAGAAGTGGTTTCCCAGTTTTTGAGTGGTTACATCTGTAATCTGTTAGTCTTGATTTTGACTTTGCTAGGTTGGCAAAAAAGTGACCTCCACCGAATAAATTTAAGTTCAATTGGATGTGTGGTAATGGTAGCAGTAGATGAAAGTGAGGAGAGCATGTATGCACAACACCCACACATCTATTCTATTATTAAAACCAATCACAAAAGTGAAACATACAACCAATCACATAGGAACAAATGCAAAATACATGCAAAACACAATGAACACAGTGAAGATGTTCAGAACTTACCAAATAGAAAAGGGAAGAAACACAAACAATTATGCCCAACTTCTCTGCACTCCTCTTTTAGTTATCCATAAAGAAATTGAAGGAAAAAAAATCAATCAACACTACATAAACAAACTTGTTTAACTTTGAAACGTAGCTATTAGATTGCAGTAAAGCCATTTTAGTCTCAAGGCTAATGAGTTACCAATAAAAATAAAAGGCATTTTAGAAGTTCCTTTAGTTTTATCATAATTTTATACATGTGTTGTTTCCCCTCCAAAATTCCAAGTCCCTTTCACACAATTCCATCCAACCTTCCTTTAGTCTCGAACATTTTATACATGTATTTAGTTTTATCATAATAAATGGCACTGCAATCAGAGTTTTGCTAAAATTCCAAACCAATATCAAGGACTCACATCAGACGGAATTCAAACAATTCAAACAACTCAACACAACGATGAAGAGCAGAGAAATGGAGCGAGTTCGAAGTCTTACCTTGCGAGTGCGAGTTCGAAGGGAGCCGAAGGAAAAATAGCGTCGTTTGAATTGCAGCAAGGGAAATTGCCCCTGTATTCCAGTCAGTAAATTTTCTATCAACGTTGTAATTTTAATTTCGGACATAATTCTTCATTTAGTAAATCATAATGTAACAGAGGCAAAAAGGGAAGGGGAAAAGAAAACTTTAAAATATAAATTTAACGGGAGGGGACGCTCTCATATATGATAATATGAGCACAAATGGACTTTTCTGTCACATATCCAATGAGATATATATGTAATGCATACATGCATGTGCATGTGTGTTTTTATGGGTCTCTTATTTGTAGATTATGAGAATTTCTACCCAAATAATAAGAAGGAAGCACCGAAAGGGGATGAGCAAAAATCAGAGTCAAAAGGTGAGTTAGTAACTGTGGGGATATATTTTCTGAGTACCAACACGTAGCCAAGATGACGCCGACGTGTCAGCCGAGGTGCCACGTGTCCTGGTCATGACGCCGAGGTAATTTCGGCTAGACCGAGGTTATCTCCGAAGATATCGGAATCCGGAATAAGCGAATAAGGGACAAGAGTCCTAGAACGGGAGAAGACTTCAGTTTAGGTAAAGATAAGACTCTTAGAGAGTTTATCCTAATCTTACTGGGAGTCCAAGATTAGCAATAATCCTAAGTCCATTAGAGCTAGGCTTCTATTGGGACTAGGATTGAGTTTGCTATAAAAGAGAGGCACCCCCATGGGTCTAAGGTACGCAATTTATATTCTGAATATTGAGTTTAGCACTATTGATTATCTGTGAGAGATATACTGACTTGATCGTCGGAGTGCCCCCGGGTGGGCAAACCACCACTGGAGTCTTCTCTTTCTGTTGCAGGTCAAGATAGGTGCCATCTATTCTGCCAGTGTTCTCCAGTTGATTACTAAGTTGGCAGTGTGGTCGGAAATTTACTCACACAATTTGGCGCCGTCCGTGGAAAAGAAAGGAGAATAGATGGCCAGTGACGGACAAAAAGATAACACTACAAGAAAATACATTTTTGGCGACTAAAAAATTCGTCGCCAAAAGTACATATTTTAATTGCCGAAAGCCTTTCCCGACTAAATAATTTGGTCGCTGGATTTGTCGCCCATACATAGTCGTCGAAGGAATTAGCGACTAAAATTCATTTAGTCGCCATAGGTAGAACAAAATACCGACTAACGTGTTAGTAGGCAAAAATAAGTGGCATTGGCGACGAAAGAAATCTTAGTCGCCAAATAATTGACAATACCGACTAACATTTTAGTCGCGGAAACTGTTCAATAAATATTTTAACTCAACTATTTAGCTACTAAGGTTTTTGTCGCTAAAAGAAACAGTATCTACGGCGACGAAATTATTAGTCGTTAATTAGTGCAGCTTCAGCTACTAACTTTTTTGTCGGCCATGATTATTTCATAATGTTTTGGCGACTAAAGAGTTAGTTGCCAATAATTTCTGGGGTTTTAGCTACTAAAACAGGTTGTCGCCAAAGCTGTTTTGGAGTTGTTTTGGCTACTAAATATTTAGTCGCCAAAAGTCTTTTCAGCTTTGGCCACTACCCATTTAGTCACCATAACTATTTTCCAGTTTTTTTTGGCTACTAAATTATTAGTCGCCATAACTATTTTTTATTTGTTTTGGCTACTAAAAATTTAGTCGCCAAAAAATTTATTTCTTTTTAACTACCAATTAATTCATCACCAAAAGCATCATTTTATATTTTTGTTTTGTTTGTTTAATTTTACCAAATTTCGTCTGAACCTGTATGTATCCACCACAACGTGTAATACGTATACAACATGGTTCACTTAGTACCATGAAAAAAAAATGAACACCTGCTATAAATATTCCAACTACAAATAATAATATAAACTTATGTACGAGCGAACTATATATATTCCAATTACAAATAATAACATCATACATTCCAAATACGTTGCCAAAATTATGTCCTCTATACACAACATTTTTACTATACTATGCATTGTAATGACCATTTGACAAGGTACAAATTACTATGGTAATATGTACCACGACAAAAGGTAATATAAGCTCCAAAAATATTATCTACCCCACCATAAATTATATGTACGATGCATCCAAATTCCACGGTTCATTCATGCTATACCACCGGAGCAATTAATACAAGCTCCAAAAATACTTTGTACCCCATCAAAAATTATATGTTCGATGCATCCACAGCCCACAGCAAAAAGTATAGGACGACAAAAAACTTCCCAACTTTGCATAAGTGTATCTTCCGACAAAAAATTAGAAGATCCACATGTCAATACCAAAAGCCATCTACACAACAAAAATTACACCCATTAGTTCCATTGTAAACAAAAAATTATAGCCATCTACAAAACACAAATTGCAAGGATGTCAATTGTAATCAAAATTGTATGTAAATATAGTTTGAGTGTAGGAATTTCAATATACCTTCTGTACACGTTAACTTGTATTTAAAGTGCAAACAAATTGCCAAGTCAACCACAACTCAAGTTTAGTCTAATGTGTAAACATATATGTATTTTATTCATAACTGTACATATACAAAGATCGTTATAGAACATATATATATTGCTAAGCTTTAATATATTTGTATAAGCTTTATGCATTTTTCACGCCAACTCCCAACGTACACGTGCTAATTACGTCCCCTCTATCCCCACAAGTCCTAATTGACACGAGGAAGCTACCCGTGCCATCCCCGGAGTGCTTTGGGGGCTGCTCTCAAATTTCGGCCCTGGAAGCCCTTTTTTCTGCTAAGTTTATGGCGTTTTTCACGCTAACTCCCAACGTACACGTGCTAATTATGTCCCGTCTGTCCCCACAGGTCCTATTAGACACGAGGAAGCTACCCGTGCCATCCGGGAGTGCTTTCGGGGCTGCTCTCAAATTTCGGCCCTCAAAGCCCTTTTTTCGGCTAAGTTTATGGCGTTTTTCACGCTAACTCCCAACGCACGCGTGCTAATTACGTCCCTTATGTCCCCACAGGTCCTATTTGACACGAGGAAGCTACCAGTGCCATCACCGGAGTGCTTTGGGGGCTGCTCCAAAATTTCGGCCCTTGAAACCCTTTTTTCGGCTAAGTTTATGGCGTTTTTCACGCTAACTCCCAACGTACCCGTGCTAATTACGTCCTGTCTATCCCCACAGGTCCTATTTGACACGAGGAAGCTACCCGTGCCATCCCCGGAGTGCTTTGGGGGCTGCTCTCAAATTTCGGCCCTCGAAGCCCTTTTTTCGGCTAAGTTCATGGTGTTTTTCACCCTAACTCCCAACGTACATGTGCTAATTACATCCCGTCTGTCCCCACAGGTCCTATTTGACACGAGGAAGCTACCCATGCCATCCCCGGAGTGCTTTGGGGGCTGCTCTCAAATTTCGGCCCTCAAAGCCCTTTTTTCAGCTAAGTTTATGGCGTTTTTCACGCTAACTCCCAACGTACCCGTGCTAATTACGTCCCGTCTGTCTCCACAGGTCCTATTTGACACGAGGAAGCTACCCGTGCCATCCCCGGAGTGCTTTGGGGGCTGCTCCAAAATTTCGGCACTCGAAGCCCTTTTTTCGGCTAAGTTTATGGCGTTTTTCACGCTAACTCCCAACGTACACGTGCTAATTACGTCCCGTCTGTCCCCACAGGTCCTATTTAACACGAGGAAGCTACCCGTGCCATCTCCAGAGTACTTTGGGGGCTGCTCTCAAATTTCGGCACTCGAAGCCCTTTTTCGGCTAAGTTCATGGTGTTTTTCACGCTAACTCCCAACGTACACGTGCTAATTACGTCCCGTCTGTCCCCACAGGTCCTATTTGACACGAGGAAGCTACCCGTGCCATCCCCGGAGTGCTTTGGGGGCTGCTCTCAAATTTTGGCCCTCAAAACCCTTTTTTCGGCTAAGTTTATGGCGTTTTTCACGCTAACTCCCAACGTACCCGTGCTAATTACGTCCCGTCTGTCCCCACAGGTCCTATTTGACACGAGGAAGCTACCCGTGCCATCCCCGGAGTGCTTTGGGGGCTGCTCCAAAATTTCGGCACTCGAAGCCCTTTTTTCGGCTAAGTTTATGGCGTTTTTCACGCTAACTCCCAACGTACACGTGCGAATTACGTCCCGTCTGTCCCCACAGGTCCTATTTGACACGAGGAAGCTACCCGTGCCATCCCCGGAGTGCTTTGGGGGCTGCTCTCAAATTTCGGCCCTCGAAGCCCTTTTTCGGCTAAGTTCATGGTGTTTTTCACGCTAACTCCCAACGTACACGTGCTAATTACGTCCCGTCTGTCCCCACAGGTCCTATTTGACACGAGGAAGCTACCCATGCCATCCCCGGAGTGCTTTGGGGGCTGCTCTCAAATTTCGGCCCTCAAAGCCCTTTTTTCGGCTAAGTTTATGGCGTTTTTCACGCTAACTCCCAACGTACCCGTGCTAATTACGTCCCGTCTGTCCCCACAGGTCCTATTTGACACGAGGAAGCTACCCGTGCCATCCCCGGAGTGCTTTGGGGGCTGCTCCAAAATTTCGGCACTCGAAGCCCTTTTTTCGACTAAGTTTATGGCGTTTTTCACGCTAACTCCCAACGTACACGTGCTAATTACGTCCTGTCTGTCCCCACAGGTCCTATTTGACACGAGGAAGCTACCCGTGCCATCCCCGGAGTGCTTTGGGGGCTGCTCTCAAATTTCGGCCCTCGAAGCCCTTTTTTGGCTAAGTTCATGGCGTTTTTCACGCTAACTCCTAACGTACACGTGCTAATTACGTCCCGTCTGTCCCCACAGGTCCTATTTGACACGAGGAAGCTACCCATGCCATCCCCGGAGTGCTTTGGGGGCTGCTCTCAAATTTCGGCCCTCGAAGCCCTTTTTCGGCTAAGTTCATGGCGTTTTTCACGCTAACTCCCAACGTACACGTGCTAATTACGTCCCGTCTGTCCCCACAGGTCTTATTTGACATGAGGAAGCTACTCGTGCCATCCCCGCAGTGCGTCGGGGAATACATGTATGAAGTCTTCCTCAACTCAATTTGCAAGTGTACACAACAAGGTGAGGCTTGGGCGTTGTGAATCATATATTAGTATGGAACAAGGGGGTTTGGAGATAAGGAGAATGAAAGAGAAAGATGCACTATGCTTGTTGATTAACACATGCTTCTTGATTAAATGGTGGTCGAGGTTTGGTGTACATAAAGATGCACTATGGAGAAGAATTATTTGCAACAAATATATATTGCATGTGGGTAGTTGGCACTGTGTCCATTGCAAACCAGAGTAATATCCTAAGAAAACTGCTTTTGAAAAATCCAAAACAAATTTTATTTTTCTTTTACACATTGTCCATTTCAAATTAGTGTTGGTTTTATTTGTATAGATTTATTATTAAGAATCACATATTCATTCTTCAAAGCTCCTTTGTGGTAGTTATATTGCACTAGTTATATTGTACTAAATCAAAATTCATTCTAATGTCTCAAATCACATTCAATTGGACTTGGTTACCTTATAGAAATCAGAGTACGGTCCTTTGTGTAATGTATCAAAACACCAGGTCGGCTGCTGCAATGTCTACTCACATTATGCCTCATAACCTATTCGAAGCACATCACAAAAAAAGTATTTGCATACCAACTTTAGAAAACAATTCTATGTTAATATGAATCATATTTTTTGTACAACTTGCAGTGTCAAGAAAATTATGTTTACCGAATAGTAGGATGACCATCTGAACCTGGCAGGAGGGTTGTGAGCCGTGACACCACATCGTTCAAATGATTGAGTTGTACTTGTTGTGCCTACCGTGCTTTTTTTTCTTCATCAACTTGTTTGATCAGCTGCTCTCTTTCCCTCGTAATTTCCTCCCGATCTCTTTCGCGCGCCTCTTTCTCCTTCAATAGCTCCTCCCGATCTCTTTGCCGCTCCTCTTTCTCCTTCAATAGCTCTTCCCGATCTCTTTGTCGCTCCTCTTTCTCCTTCAGCAACTCCTCGTGATCACTTTGACGCTGCTCACGAAGAACCTCCAGTTCCGCTCTCATTAACTCCATATGTTTATCACGTGCTCGTGCCGCACTAGAAGCTGTGGAAGAGGGTTGTGGGCCTATCCCACATCCACGCAAGTAATTTTTTTTTCCTCGAGCACTTGCCTTGATATTTCTTCGTGGGTCAATGGCAACCCCGCAACGGTGGCTGTCACTTGTAGATTGACCATATCATCCTGTAATGCCAACAAAACAATCAAGTCAAGATGGGAGAAGGAATTTAATAAAACTTTATTAATTGATATGCATCACACTTGGTTTCAACATTCAATACTCACATGTAGCTCACCACATTTGGGGTCAATCCAATCTCCCGTCTTTTTAGACTTGTGTGCTTTCTTATAAAATTCGGGGAAATCTATATCCCCATCCTCATTTGCCTATTACGTTGGGAACAAATCCATTGACGAATTAGTACATGGTAATATTCACTTTCAAGAAGAATCAATCATCCATTACATTACTAAATTAACTTCTCACCATAAGCGACATTGCTATAGGAAATGATCGCGATCCACTTGTATGATTATAGGGGAGCATACCCCTATTTGCTTTACCAGCCGTAGACCGTTTCTACAAAAATATTAAAAAAAAAAAAACTAAGAACATGCTTTACTAAGTTTCAGTGAAGAAGTTCTACATCTATTAGTGAAGAAGTTTTACATATTGACACATAAATTAATTTCAATAATGGGCTTTGTAATTAATTTGTTACCAAATGAGATTCGTCTTTCCAAGCAACATCAATCAAATATTTCCAGTCCTCCAAGCTCACTCCACTAGGCGGCTGACTATAGGGGTCATCAACACCCTTTTCCTCAAGTTCGAGGAACTCTTGCTTCAGATTGTACCTCCAATCCTTGTATAGCAAATATGCCTTCCTATCGAGGATCTGTTGAGCTTGTTCATCATTATCAAAATCATCGCCGATAACAAACTTGTCCTACAAACATAAATACAGAATTAGTAGAACAATTACTTTAACCAATTACAAATTACATAATGAAGACATTATGGCAAGATGAATCTCATACTAGCACCGCTTGGATGACCGCATCTTTGGTACTTTGATCAATTTTTATCCATGACTTCACGCTCTGAAGAGGGCACAACCGTCTAATTTGAAGGCCCAACTCATTCGTCGCTGGGGTTGCATTCCCTCCTGTGATTGCGTTCAACACCCGATTGACATAGACGTGTAATTTCTCCCCTTTTTTCCTAGCAATTCTTTTCTGCACGCCTTTGCCTAATGTAGGTCCTCGAACACGAGTTGACCTCGTTTGCCCTGGTACAAAAGGGGAATGTAGTCAAAATTACAAACATTGCTAATGGGAACGTAGTTAAGTTACCAGAGGCCTACTGTTGCTGCCAGCTACTGTTTGCCTGCATAAAATCGGACATAAATTATGCCTACTGTTGCTGGCAGCTACTGTTTGGCTGCATACAATCTTGGAAAATTATGCTACAACTTGGATAAAGTCTTGGTAAGTTATGCATAAAGTCTTCGTAAATTGTTATGCCTACTGTTGCTACCAACTTGGAAGGTTGTGTACCTAATATTTTATTTGTTGTGTAAGTGTCCTTGTTATGTGTATATTACTGTTTAGTTTTTCTTTCCTTTGTTTTTATTTGCCTTTACGGGGTTGTCATTGCCTTACTTGATGACTTATGCACCCCCCCCCCCTCCCAAAAAAAAATTTATGGCATTTTTTTTAAACAACTAAATTGTATGCTCTTACCCACTCCACTTGGCTGCGTCTCCTCCACCACAGTTTGTGTATCATCTGGTGGTTGCGTCTCATCAGAGAACGTCATCGGGGTGCCAATCTCCTGTGGACATGCTTCAGATGTTGATAGTGCCTTGCCACTTGTTGCTCTCTTCCGTCGGCCTGTCTTGACTCCCGGAACCATTGTACCTACATTACGTAACAAACGTAGATGACTAATAAACATCGCATAAATTAGTAGTGTAATTGCTGCAATAATGACACAACATTGTCTACTCAATAATAAAATGCTCGTTCAGCAATGGTAAACTAAGAGACCATGACTATTTACATAAAGTTCTAATATAATATAGCCAATAATGACCAATCCCATATCAATTAATCTAGCACTTTCCTTCCTACGCAAACCCATTTATTAAATTAAAATTAAAATTTTTTTATTCTGAAATTTTTAAAAATAGATTTGTAATTATTTTTATTAGGTTCCCATAGCTATAGATGTAATTTCTTTTTTGTGTGTATATGTGCTTATTGTTTAAAAATAATTTTATTAACTAATCTATTACATAAGTTAATAAATATTTATTTTTTACTATCTTATAATTTCATATTAGTGGAAACCTCAAGGAACAAAATAATATCAACTCAATCGGAGAGAAAGGATATTATGTCAAGTTACCCGAGGAAGCTGCCCGGCAACAACACCGAAAAACCCTGTTGTCCCTACCACCGTAAAGGGAAAAGATGCCTGCATGACTGAATGAAATCAAATTCATGGAGAATAACACCCTTTTACGAATTATGATGGTTTAAATATTGCAAAAATAAGAAAAGAAAATCAAATGGAAGGCACAGGTGTATAGAATGAAATTTATGCAATGGAATGTATGCTCTTTTATTGTTACAGGTTAAACTTACATCTTTCTGCAGCAAATCATAGAGTTACTTCAGCAAAACTTCTGTGCATTGTGGTTAGAGACCAATTACAATTTCCCCACAGCTTCTTCTATGAATCGCACAGCTTCACAGCAGTGCCAGATTTGCTGCACAGCCCCTAGTAACAGTTGAGTAAAATTAATCATGAATTCATGGCAACTTAATTCTTTTAGTTTTGTGAAGACACTAAACTCACATTTTGCCAGTTCTTCTTCAACAATGAAAGCAGAAAATTAACACTCAATTGCGCATTTTCCCCACAGCAACTCCCATGCAGAGAACCTTCTTCACTTGGAATTTGACTGTCGCTTTAGTCTCATTAACTTTAGACTCGACAGGTTCTTGATGAGTGACAGGGGTAGGAAACTTCCCTGCATTCGAAGAAATGGAACTAGTCAGATACAATCAATGGTAACTAACAAACTGAGACATAATAATGAAGAACGAAAAAAAAAAAAAAATCCCAGTTTATATATCAGCAGCCCAAGTAAAGAAACAAATCATCCTTATGTATTATGTAACTTCATTCTAAAGAATCACATAAATACAACATTCCATAAATCACATCCCAAAAGATGCAAGTATACAAGCACAATACACCCCAAAATCAAGTCATACACCTTTCATTGAGCCTGAATCTGCTCCAGCAGCATTCATAGAGTGTTCTTTCTAGTTTTTTTAATGGTTTGTGATCATGTCAAATACGAACAAAAGCAAGAACTCCTCTTTTAGGCTCATGAAGATTTTGCACGAAATAAGATTAGTTGCTTATCAGCTACAAATGTTGCTACAGAGATGAAAGGGTAAGGGTTTATTGGTTTGATGTCAGAGTGGACTTTTTTGTTGTTCTGTCTGCTGGTCTGTGCTAGCTGTTTGTCTGTGTGATCCTGTTTGTGGTGTTTGGTTTGCTGCATGGCTTATCTGCGGGTGCTGTTTTGCTGCCGCTTTCATCTGTCTAGTTTTGTGGAAATCGGGATTAGGAATTTTGGCCAGTCAACCTCATAAATAGTGTCTAGATGCCTTGCAAAGCTGTTCACAGATCAATAAGCTTTATACGATGTCCCTTCCATTTGCTTTAAAACACAGAGCAAAATTTTGTTGAAAATTCTTATTGCAACTGAGGGTATTGATTATGAAGAGAACTTTGAGTTTGACATCAGTTTGTTTGATGTGAAGATGGCTTGTGATAATGTCAACTAGAGTATTTTTCTGCTTGTTATTAGTGGTGAATGGGTTTTTGGGCTGTGGTTGAAATTGGGACCTGATGATGGGTTTTTGCTACTTTGTGTTTTGATCAATGGAGTGGTTTCTACAATTATTAGGGAGTGCTGGGATGGCAGACAACATTTGTAACCCTTTGCCATTTTAAATCATGTTCTGGGATAGTGAGCAATTGGATGAAACATTTTCGAACTTTTGAGTGATGGTTTAGGGTAGCTGGTAAAGAACTTAATCTCTCAAGTTGAATTTTTTTTATCATGGATCACTTCTCATTTTCTACTTATGCTCTGCTTGGGAGTTTAGATGTCCTTTTCTGGGGTGACTTTTGGATGACAACCAATCAGTGAAAAACTTTGAAGGTTTCATAATGAACCACAAATATAATTGTTATGTTTCTTGGTGTAGAATGGTGGAGTGATAGATTCAGTTGAGAAAGGTGTCGTTAGGCTCGTTATGGCACTGTTGTAGTGCTAAACTGCTAGATTCAGAACAAACCTAGGAATGGATGTTATCTTTTTGAAAAAGAAGAGATGTAAGGCCTTCATATGGTTTTTATATTCATGGAAAAAGCCTATAATAGGGTTCCCATAGACATATTTAGAAAGAAAGAAAAAAAAAAAAAGAAGGAAGAAAAAGAATCACATGTAGACAAATTGACATGGTAATGTAAGATATGTACATATGACTGCTTTAAGAAAAATGCACAGCTGTTTGGAAACCGAGAAATCTGCCTGATATCAGAACTTGCTGATCCTAAAGCCAACCTATTTTTGTAAGCTTATCCAATCTATAGAACTGGTTTGGTCTCTCAGAGACAATAGTACAGTGATAGTATTAAAAGGTTGTCTCTTCTGATCTGATATAGTACAGTTGTCCATGCGTGATCATGAAAGAGTGAATTCTGAATCCTGTCTGTTAAAGGCTGAGACTGATAGGTTTCCTGTGGGAATCTAATACTAAGGAACTTATTAAAACTGGTCAATTGGTATATCGTCTGAGAGATTATACTTATCCAAGATGATGTATTTAAGCTGACTTCCAGACTAGCCTTAATTATTTATTTTGGTATTTCTGAGAGCATTCAAAAACATATATAGGGCTCAAGGGTCAGTAGGAACTAGAAAATTATGAAAGTGAATACTATGGACAGTGGAGACATTCTTTTTGTAAAGGGGTGAAATCCACACAATGGATTGGAGACCAGCTGGGGGTCTGGTCAACCATGGTACTAATCCAAACTGACTCTTTTGATGTGGTTTAGGCTGTCTCAGGTTGCTTCTCTATTTCTACGTTTCCACTAATTTGGTGACAAGCCAACCTTGCTGAACAAAGCACTGTTTTCTTGAGGAATATAGAGGCAATAGACTTTGTTTTAGGCTTCCAAAGTAGATATGCACTGTCCAGCCAAACTATAGCTGCCACGGTAAGTAGTCCATCCCTATGCCATTATCTAGAATGCATTTACTATTTCACTTACCATTAGTGACCATTTGTATGATTACTATAAGAGCAGAGGATGGTTGCTACTAACAACTAGATAGAAGTTTTACAAGTGAGAAAAACAAATAAGAAATCTGAATAAAGAAATGAACAAAAACATTCCCAAATTTAGCCTTAATGTTTAAAAGCAGGGTTAATTACACCAAAAATCTATGAAGGAATTTTGTAAGGGTAAACACTCAAGTAAATGGGATTCTGTTGATCATTGCTTTGGGTGCCAGGAATTTCAATATTGAGACTAACTTCTCTAACCAACAAAGTAGGGCCATTTCGATTTATCTAGATCTATATATCTATGATCTATCTATCATTGCCTCTACCATGAATCACAGAAAATACCTTTCCATCCAGCTGTTCTTTCGCCCTTCGAATTTCTTGCTGCAGAAAGCATCACAGAAAATAGAAAGGGAAAAAAAAAATTAAATAAGACAAAATGTATCACTTAGGACCAATCAAGATACATACATGCATGGTTCTTTAGCAAATGACATCAACATATATATATATGTTTGGTTAGCCTAGTGATCTGATACCCTATGCCCTGTTTCAAGTCTCTTGCAAACCTGAAACACCATTGTCATTGGAGTGGAGGAGAAGACTGGGGGTCATTATTGAATTTTACATTCAATTCATTGCCTATAGGGAATATACAATGAGACTGATCATGATATATATGGTTATCAAGCACAGAGAATTGACATTTCAGCAGGTACTACAGGCAAGCATACAACTATCTACGCTTATGTAAACAATGAAAGGGTTATGCTGACCTCCTTGATCTCCTCTGGAATATTTTCTGAAAGTGCCTGTACTCTCAGGTACAACGGATGTAATGCAAATACAGAAAGAGAGCTGCATGACAAAAATGGGTGAAAAAAATTACAATGTGATCACTAGGTATGGTGAATGACAAAATTTGAAACTTCGTGTGCATTGAAATCACTAACAACTAGAGCAGAAAACAAAGCAAGCTGTTTTCTCAATTTGCACTAACAGTTCATACAAAGTGTAGAGGAAATTAAAATTACAAGGTTCAAATTACATGAAATTCAAGAGTAGGCATGGAATTCAAAATACAATTTCTTCAATATTCTTAATTGCCCTCATGACATCAACAAAACAAGCCAAACAAAAAAACAAACTGAGTTAAAATTCTAGGTCCGTATCTGCATCAAAATCACTTTCAATCTCATCTTCTTCGTCATCACCCGAGATTGTTAGTTCATCGTCGTCATCGCAGATGAAATCATCGTCCATAACACCCTCCGGTTGTACACGCTTATTGGACTGAGAAACTTCCATTGAAATAATTTGCGGTTCAATGTCATCCCGACATAAAACAACATCATCAATAGGCTCAGTTGGTACAACAGTACTATTTTCATCATCTTGCAACACTTCATCAAATTCTTGCACATCCAACTCTGGCATATCCCAAATTCGTCGATGTTGAAACTTTTCTACGACTCGCCAATTGGGCCCTAACTTCGTATCAGGAATGTAGAAAACTTGTTGAACTTGGCCTAGGAACACAAAGGAGTCATCTTTATACCATCGACTTCTTACATCAACAGTTGTCACATGTGGTTCGACACGTAAAGTTCGAGTACTACCGGTGTTATACCATTCACATTGGAACAAAACAACCCGGTGTCCAAACAAATATGTCAGTTCCCACACTTTACAAAGGTAGCCGTAGAACTTGATCAACTGGCCTTCGTGGTCGCCTTCCACTACCAACCCACTATTTTGACATTTACGACGGTTATCACGGTCAATAGTATGGAATCGGATGCCATTACAAATGCATCCCGAATATGTATTGACTAAGGCATTAGGTCCATTGGCTAATGCCCACATCTCATCGGTTGCTTCGGGTGAGTTTTGATTTCGCAATTGGTTCATCTACACAAGAAAGTATGTCATGTCAATTCAAAGCTAGAATAATTCAACATTAGGTCAACACTTTACAGTAACACGTTACATAATCTTACGCGATCTTTGAACCATTTAGGAAATTCTTTGCATTGTCGCGTTGCAATGTTGCATGAACTTCCATATTTTTGTTGCAACACGAGCTTGTGTTCCCTAGTTAATACGAAGTACGTCATAAGTAATTGGAATAATGAAGACTTTAAAAAATAAAAACCATCTACGAAACGTATGTTGCATATATGACGAAGAAGCATACTCTAGATATTCGTCGACTTCCAAACTATTGTGTAGGACAAACCAATGAGCCAATTCGCGGTCAGCTACGGACACATCAACTGCCCTTAGGAGTTGACCAAAAGGACAAAGATTTTGAGTGAAAATCGCCAACCCCGGGCCATTGTCACCCCCATTGTAGTTCCTTTCTTCCCGATTAAACACCGTTTCAACTCCATGCAAATACATTGAACAAAACATCGTACACTCTTTGGATATGTAGGCCTCCGCAATGGATCCTTCTGGACGAGCTTTATTGCCCACAAATCCTTTAAGAAGTCCAAGCATCCTACACGTAAACATCGGCGTGATCGTCAGTATGTTCATATTGAACTATAATTACAAAAAAAAATTTCTGACTCGTTGTTATACCTCTCAATAGGATACATCCATCGATATTGGACAGGCCCTCCAAGCCTAGCCTCGTAAGGCAAATGAATTGCCAAGTGGACCATCACATCGAAAAAAGCAGGAGGAAAAATCTTTTCAAGCTTACAAAGTATAAGTACGATTTGTTCTTGCAAGTTCTCCAAATCAATCACCCTCAACGTCTTCGAGCACAACTGTTTAAAAAAAGTTCCAAACTCAAACAATGTGGTCCCAATCTCGGTAGGAAGGTATCCTCGCATCCCAATGGGAAGAAGTCGTTGTAGAAGGACATGGCAGTCATGACTCTTAAGGCCAACTAACTTAGAACCATTCGCGGTGACACAATTGGATACATTTGCCGCATAGCCATCAGGAAACTTAATTGATTTCAAGAAATCAGAAAACCCTATTCGTTCTGCGGGGACAATGTGTACAATGCCGGAGGCTTTTGGAAAGAGCCATTCGCATGCCTTATCAAGTGTAACTCCTTTCGTATTCGCATGTCCTCTAGATCCAAACGTGCTTTGTCGGTGTCCTTGTTCTTGCCATCAATGCTCAATAGTGTCCCAAGCAGATTGTCACATATATTCTTCTCTATGTGCATGACATCAAGGTTATGTCGAAGCTTAAGTGTTTTCCAATAGGGTAGGTCGAAAAGAATGCTTCTTTTCGTCCAGTTCGGAGTTGGATTTTCAGTCCATTGTCTTTTTTGGTTGGTTGGATGCTTTCCATATGGCCTATACGTCCCCAAATTAATTTGCTCCAGTATTTGTTCTCCGATAACCCCACAGGTTTGGACCGATTCTCAATGTCACCGTTGAATAGCTTACTTCTACGCCAAATATGGTTCTCACGTAAATACCGCCGAGCACCCATAAACCCTATCTTATTACCCAAACGCTGAGATGATGCATCCACGTTACAATTAGGGCATGCTAAGTAACCTTTTGTACTCCAACCAGACAACGAACCATATGCAGGGAAATCGTTGATGGTCCACATGACTGCTGCATGCATTGTAAATATTTGGCCGGTAGAGGCATCATATGTTTCCACACCATGCTCCCACAGATTAGTTAACTCTTCTACTAATGGTTGCAAGTAAACATCGATGTCCCTTCTAGGTGCAAATCGTCCAGGAATAAGCAATGACATCATGAGAAATGGATCTTTCATACACTTCCATGGGGGTAGATTGTAAGGCATTAAGATTACGGGCCACATGCTGTACGATGTACTCATATGTCCGAATGGATTGAAACCATCCGTGGCAAGCCCTAGCTGTACATTCCGAGGATCCGCAGAGAACGTAGGATGCAACCTATCAAAGTCCTTCCATGCCTCACCATCAGCTGGATGTCGCAATACTCCATCATCCACACGCTTATCTTTGTGCCATCTCATATATGCAGCTGTTTTTTTTGACATGTAAAATCTCTTTAACCTCGGTGTCAAAGGAAAGTACCTCAGTATTTTCTGTGGAATTTTTTTACCCGTCTTGTTGTTCAACTTGTATCTAGACTCGGTACATGTAGGGCAATTCTCCAATGTGGCGTTGTCCTTCCAAAATAAAGTACAATCATTCTTGCATGCATGAATGGGCTCATATCCCAAACCCAAGTCACGTAAGAACTTTTTCGCTTCATAAAGGGTCCATGGAACATTTTCATCACACTTTGGGAGAATGTCTTTGAAAACTTGCATAACCATATCGAAAGATTTGTTGCTCCATTTATTGTACACTTTCACGTGAAGCATCTTAATTACGAAGGACAAAATGGAGAACTTTTCACACTGTGGATATACTTGACGTTGAGCATCATCGAACAACTTCATGAACTTACAGAAATTGTGCCTCTCCGAACTAGTACGTTCTTCGTCGATATGATCATCCATGAGACCACTCATGTAAATCTCTTGTAACATAGTTAGAAGTTCATCCACATTTTCGTGATTGGTTGTCATTCTAGCTCGGTCGGTTTGAGTATCATCGATTCGCATAGTAGGATGACCACGAAATAGGGGAACACGTTCCCCGTGGTGGACCCAAGTGCGATGAGAACATGCGATTCCTCTTCGAAGCAAGTGCAACCGAACAACATGTCGAGGTAATTTCGTGCCGTTCAAGCAATCAACACAAGGACAACGGATTTCATCCTGCGGCCCTAAATTCTTCGTAGCGAACTCCATAAATGACTGAACACCTTGTACATATTCTTTACTTTTTAGCCTATCTGTTATTATCATCCAACTCTTGTCCATTCTTGGAACAGTACACATCAACCGAAGATGAACCTGGGAATCGACAGCAAATTGGAAAAATACTCTGTAATGGAAGAGAGCTTAAGTAAGTTTAGGGGCTCGATTAGCATTGCTTTTTGAAGTGAAGAAAATAGTAATAACAGATCGGTCTCATGGATGAGCATAAGAAATCATTAATCTTTTTATATGCTGGCCACATATTTCTGAACTAAGGCTGACTTTTGAAGAAATTATTTTCAACTATAGAAATCAACGACAGTGTAAACCTCAAGTTTTTCGTAGTGTTTCTTGATTGGTCATCAACACGCCGTGATGGGGTATGTGTTCATAATGTATATGTTTCACCGTTGCGGTCATCAAAGGTAGTTCTATATTTTTTGAACTATCTTTGTCTTACTCTTCTTTAAGTGTGTAGAGAGAAGTACTGAAATATCTGATGATGTCTCTATTTCTTTCTTCTCAGTGAGTTTTTATTTTATTTTTTAAACTTTTACTTTACCTTTGTTTTCATAAGATTTTTTAACTATATTATTATCGATTAATATTTCCTAGTCATAGCTGTGTTAAGAGAAGTGTGATGGAGATAACCAAAGTGGAAAAGATTGAAAATTAGGACAGAAAATTGCATGTAGTGCCATAATAGGAAATCAAATGGAAATCATATGTTTGCTGACATATGCCCAAGGCATTACCAAACAGCACTTAATACATGTTATTGGCACTAAGATGTAAGGCTCTTCAATATGAGACTATACAGTTTAAATGAAAGATCTTTGGTAAATTATGATGGTTAAAATCTGCAAGCATCATCTGATATTTCTAAAGATATTATATTTCATCTAGCTACAGATACCATGCATATGGCAGAGCAAAAAAAATAAAATAAATAAAGGTCGAAAGCTGTCAAATGAAAAACATACCAATGTAGCACCAAGACAGATCAGAACAGCAAAACAGAACAGGTCCAGAATTGTAGCACAGGTCCAAAACAAAACAGCACCAAGCCAGAACAGGTCCAGAATTGTAGCACCAAGACAGAGCTAAAAGAACAGATCAGAACAACAAAACACATCAAAACAGGCCCAGAATTGTAGCAAAACAGATCAGAACAACACCAAAATGCATCAGTAACTATTCATAGCAAGAAAACAAGCTCTAGTCCCATTATAGAGCAACCCATCAGGAACTGTTCATGCTAAGGTAGAACCATTTCATAGAACCATTTCAAAACTAATTGGTATACCATCTTCACCATTTGCGGCAATACAAAATTCATATTGGTCATACAGTTCAACAATCCAAATCGGGAATCAGAAATCCATAAGCCGAAATTCAAACCAAACACATTCACGAAATCAGAAAAAGCCCTAACATGCAAATACGACACGAACAGAAAATGAAAGAGACGGCGAGACAGAACAGAACACACAGAAAAGCCCTAATCGCGACAAGACAGAGATAGAAACACACAGACCCAAATCGCGACAGAGAGGGAAAGAGACGAGAGACAAATACCTGTAAGTGGTGGGGCCGATTTGCAGTGGTCGTGGTGGCGTCCGCCGGTGGCCAACGATGGTGATGATCGGCGGTGGTGAGCGATGGTGAGGTTAGGTGTATCGACTACTGTGTATGTTGATGTGTGAGTCAAAACAAAACAAAAAAGATGAGTCTGTGTAATTTCATCCTGGGCGCCAACATTAATTACTTTCCCTCTAAAAAAATTTCGAAGATTTGGCGACTAACTTGTAATTTGTCGGCAAATATCACTAATAGCGACTAAAAGTTAGTCGCGAAAATCGTCAACATACACCCATTTTTTGGCGACAAACATTTTTGGTCGCAAAAATCCTACTATACGGCGACTAAACTAAATTTTGGTCGCTTAAAATGTTGTAAACAGCTACTAAAACTCAGTTTAGTCACCAATGAGTCAATATGGTGACTAAAGGAATTTAGTAGCTAAAAATTCTTAACTAATGCCGACTAAATGAGGTTTTTAGTCACCCAATATAGTGTTTTTGGTGACTAAAATTGTTTTGGTCGCCAATTTTAGTCGCCAAAGGTGCAGTTTGTTGTGGTGTAAGGTTGGGGACGAAATCCCAGCAGGGAACAGAAAGCACATTGATCTTAGCATGGAGGAAGATGGTTGCAACGAAGAGACTCAAAACCAGAGTCACGGCAAGAAAGACGTCGGCCAAGATGGCGACGTGCCAAAGAAACCCGATCGAAGCGGGTACTACAACAAGGACGACCTCCAAGTATGGAAGGACAAATGCCGTCGAAGGGACAAAGAGGTGAAAGAGATGGCGAATAAATTGGCAGACCTGCAATTGGTCGTCAATTTTATGATGCAAAATAATGTCATGCTGCCACCATTCCCGCTGCAGGACACGCCGATGCCAGCGGCCAATGCCCAGAAGGGAGAACAGAAGACAATCCCAGTAGACCCCCAGCACACCGGGAGCGGGAAGCACGCTCACCGGCCCTCTAGGGAGGTCGGGCGAGGGGAGCCGAGAAGGGAAGAGTCCCGAAGGACACATCGCACAAAGGAGACAGACCCCCGAGAACATCGGCATGTTCAAAGGCAAGAGCTGTGCTTCGACACAACTCATGAAGAAAGATCAAAAAGGGCTCATAACGAAGCTGAAAGTAGTGTACCGAAAAGACTGAAGTCAAAAGATAGCCGAGCTCCCAAGCGGAGCAAAGAAGACTTGAGAGATTACCTCAAGAGGAAGCAACAGAATGCCGAGTCTGAGGTAACTTCCCCTGTTAAGCCAAGAACACCATTCTCTGTGGAATTGGACAAATTTGAGGCACCGAAGAGATTCAGCATGCCGAGGTTCCAAATATATGATGGTAAGTCAGACCCCAACTTCCACGTCGGGTTATACCTAAACTCGATGGCATTGTATAGTGGGAACGAACCACTGCTCTGCAAAGTATTCCCCTCATCCTTCGGGGAGATTGCATCAGATTGGTTTCACAAACTACCAAAGGAGAATGTGAAGACCTGGGAAGGCCTGGCCGAGATGTTTGTGGCCAGGTTCGTGACCAACAAACTGCAGCCATTAAGGATGGACACATTGATGGCTCTGAAGATCAGTAAGGATGAAGGTCTTAGGGCCTATGCAAAAAGGTACTATGAGGTGTTCAACCGAATACCCGAGTGTAATCAAGAGGTGGCGGTCGTATCTTTCAAGAACGGCCTAAAAGACGATTATCCACTACGAAAGTCTTTGGCAAAGACATTGCCAAAAAGTATGGAAGAGCTCATGGCAAGAATCGAGAAGTATGCTAGAGCAAAGGAAGACACGTCAGGAGCTAAGGAAGCAAAGCAAGAGAAAGGCAACGGCTCACCGAAGCGAGGCCGAGGTAACAATGGATCCAGCAAGCAGGAAGTAGGACTAAGGGCTACCCAAGCAGTTACAACTGTGTTCCGAATCCTAATTTACAAAGTCCTAGATAAAATACGGAACCAACCCTATTACAGGGCGCCAGCTAGGGTACCAGGAGAGTTCATGGGAAGAAACCTTGGTAGGCATTGTGCTTACCACAACGAAGATGGGCATATGACTCAAGGTTGCAGAGCCCTGAAAACATATTTGGAAGACCTGGTCAGGCAAGGCCATCTAAGAGACCTGGTAGATGAGGCCAGGACGAGGGAAGAACAGGCAAGGCTACTTCAGGCACCAGCAGCTCTACCTCCCCCGGCACAACAGCCACAGGCAAGAGGACCTCGGGTAATTAATGTAATTCACTCAAAGGTCAATGAAAACGAAATCAATGGGGAGACTCAGAAGGTAAAGCACTTGCAGCATGTCTACCAAGTCAAGGAGAAAAGACATCGGGCCGAGGAGTTCCAGGGCCCAGTAATATCCTTTACCAAAGCCGACCTTGAAATGGTGCAGCATCCGCATAACGATGCCTTGGTAGTATCCCTCCAGGTTGGGGAATGCCAAGTGAAGCGCATCTTGATTGACCAAGGCAGCTCTTGTGACATTATGTACGTCAGTGTTACAAAGAGCTTGGCCTTCACCCAGACGATATGGAGCAATCCAATGGCCCAATGGTCGGGTTCAATGGAACGCCGACGTGGCCACTGGGAACGACCAGCCTAGAGGTGCAGGCTGGCACCAGGAAGATACAGACAGAATTCACCGTGATCGACACAGAATTCACCGTGATCATTTTGGGAAGGCCATGGTTGCATGCAATGAGGGCAGTTCCCTCCACATTGCATCAACTATTGCAGTTCCCAACAGAGCATGGGATAGAAGAAGTCAGAGGAGATCAGCTGCAGGCATAGAACTGCTCCATGGTGGCAATGAAATCTACCTGCAGCATACGGGAGCCAGAGAAGGCAGAGATCGAAGATGAGGACGTGGAAGTCCTAGAGGATGTCGGCAAGGAGCCAGCCGAGAAGAGTGAAAAAGCACTGAAGAAAATTCTCGTCCAGGAGGGAGACGAAGAACGCTTCTTTCTTCTCGGCTCAGGCTTAGCCGAAGAAGAGGAAAAGGAGTTGGAGGCATTCCTAAGAGCAAATATTGAGGTGTTTGCCTGGACGCCTTATGAAATGCCTGGCATTGACCCCGAGGTCACTTGCCATAAACTGAACGTTGACAGGTCGGCCAAACCTGTAATCCAACGAGCAAGAAGACTGACATTGATGCATGTCGAAGTAGTGGAGGAAGAAGTAGACATACTTCTAGAGGCAAGGGCCATTCGAGAGGTAAACTACCCGACATGGCTATCAAACACCGTGGTGGTGAAAAGAAGAATGGTAAATGGAGGGTCTGCGTGGACTTTACCAGTCTAAACAAAGCATGTCCCAAAGACAGCTTTCCTCTACCAAAGATTGACCAATTGGTGGATGCCACTTCATGCCACTTCAGGGCATGGAATGATGAGTTTCCTGTATGCCTACAGGGGATACCGTCAGATCGCCATGTACCCTCCAGATAAGGAGAAGACTGCGTTTATCACCCCAAAAGGACTGTATTGCTACAGAGTGATGCCCTTTAGGTTGAAAAACGCAAGAGCAACTTACCAGAGATTGGTAACCAAAATGTTCAAGCACCTGATTGGCCGAACAGTGGAAGTCTATATCGACGACATGGTCGTGAAGACCAAGGAGCCTGGAGGTCATCTGGCCGACCTAAAAGCAGTCTTCGATATCTTGAAAACATATCGGCTTCGACTCAATGCGTCAAAGTGTGCATTTGGAGTTGGATCTGTAAGTTCTTGGGATATCTGGTAACCAGAAGGGGCATTGAGGCCAGCCCAGATCAGATCAAGGCCATTATAGAGTTAAAGAGCCCGACGTCGGCAAAACAGGTGCAAATGCTAACTGGAAGGGCCGCAGCCCTGAATAGGTTCATAAGTAGAAGCTCAGACAAGTGCAGACCTTTCTTCAACTTAGTAAAGAAAGCCACGGATTTCTTATGGACCGAGGAGTGCGAAACTGCCTTGGCCGACTTGAAGAGGTACTTGACCACAGCTCCAGTTCTCTCAAATTCAGAACCAGGAGAGGAGCTGTTCCTATATTTGGCAGTTTCGGAACATGCAGTAAGTGCAGTGGTAATCCGAGAAGAAAAAGGGGAACAGAGGGTGGTTTACTATGTAAGCTAAACCCTGGCCGATGTAGAAACCAGGTATTTACCCTTAGAGAAATTGGCATTGGCATTAGTAATGGCTTCAAAGAAACTGAACCATTACTTCCAAGCCCATAAAATTGTGGTGCTAACTGAGCACCCCTTGAAGTCCTTGCTGCAACAAGGGGACCTGACGGGAAGAATAGCCAGGTGGGCAGTGGCCTTGGGCCAGTATGACCTGGAGTGCAGACCTAGAACAGCAATCAAGGGCTAGGTTTTGGCCGACTTCGTGGCCGAGTTTACACCGGAATCCATCGAACATCAGGCTCCGTTGAGCCGAGGTCAACGATGTCCAAGTAAGCAAAGAGAAGCCCAGCCAAAGGCAACAGAACAAAGAAAGAAAGAAAAACTCAGACCCTGCAGCATTTACATCGGCGACTCCTTTCGACTGTTCGTCGATGAGAGTTCAAACAGACAAGGAGCGAGGGTAGGAGTTGTACTGGTATCTCCAGATGGTGAGATACTGGAACAATCCATCTGTTTGGGGTTTAAGGCCTCAAAAAACGAAGTAGAGTCTGAAGCCCTGATTGCAGGACTGAAACTAGCAGTGGCAGTAGAGGCAGATGAGATAGTAGTCTTTTGTAACTCGCAGCTCATAGTCAACCAGACAACGGGCAAGTTTGCAGCCCGAGATGAAAGGATGTCAGCCTACGCAAAGGAGGTTAATAGGTTGGTAGCCCTATTTCAGAATTGCCGACTACATCAGGTTAGCCGAGATGACAACAGCCACGCCGATGCGCTAGCCAACCTAGCTAGTGCAATACAACCTGGAAAAGCAAGGACGATAATGGTCGACTACTTGTCGGGCCCAAGCATCGAAACACAAACCACAGAGCACGAAGCAATGTGCGTAGACATGGGACCAAGTTGGATAGATGCAATTGTAGCATTCCTGAAAGAAGGAAAGCTACCAGATGACCACAAAGAGGCACACAAGATCAGATTGAAGTCGGCAAGATTCAGTCTGACAGCAGAGGGATATCTCTACAGAAGATCATTCACTGGACCCCTTTTGAGGTGTGTACATCCTTACCAAGTCGAAGATTTTTTGTACGAAATTCATGAAGGAGTATGTGGAAGCCATGCTAGGGGCAGATCACTTGCCTATAGGGCCATTACCCAGGGGTATTGATGGCCCTATATGCAGAAAGATGCAGAAGCCTATGTCAAGAAATGCGGAAAATGTCAAAGGTTTGCACCTCTGATACATCAAGAAATGCGGAAAATGTCAAAGGTTTGCACCTCTAATACACCAACCAGCAGCAGACCTGAACCCAGTATCCAGTCCTTGGCCATTTGCCCAATAGGGCATGGATCTCGTTAGGCAACTACCCCAAGCAACTGGACAAAGAAAGTACTTGCTGGTGGCAACAGATTATTTCACGAAGTGGATTGAAGCTGAACCCCTTGCCAAAATCCGAGATATGGATGTCAAGAACTTCATATGGAAGAACATCATCACCCGGTTTGGGATTCCAAGAGCAATAGTTGCAGACAATAGAACGCAATTTGACAGTAAGTTAATCAAGAACTTCTATGCAAAGTTCAAAATCAAGAATTACTTTTTAACCCCAAGTTTTCCCCAAAGCAATGGACAAGCAGAGGCATCCAACAAAGTTATCTTGGATGGAATAAAGAAGAGGCTACAAGCAGCAAAAGGGAAGTAGGTGGATGAACTGCCAAGCGTACTCTGGACATATCGGACTACGCCAAGAAGATCAACTGGGGAATCCCGTTTGCCATGGCTTATGGCACAGAAGTAGTCATTTCTCTAGAAATCGGCATCCCAGGAATCAGAACCCAAGGAGTAGAAAACATAACTAATGATGTACTCTTAGCCCGAGATCTGGATCTTCTAGAAAAGAGAAGGGAGAGAGCTGCAATCCAGCTCGCAACATACCAGCAGCAGCTGGCCAGAGCTTATAACAAGAAGGTCAACCCAAGAGAATTCCAAGTCGACGACCTGGTCTTGAGAAAAGTCGTCGGCAACAAGAAGGATCCCCGGGATGTAACATCCCAGATTTTTAATTATTCTGCAGAATTTATACTAATATTATTTAATTACAGTTGAAAAAAATATATATATAATTTATTATATATTATCATGCGTAATTTTGTAAAATAATATAATTATTAAAAGTTTAGGGGTCAAAATATAAATAATAATAATAATATAGATAATATAAATAATAATAATTATGGCCGTGATAGCAAAATAAATAATTAATTTTCTATTGGTATATGATAAAGTGTAATTTAATTAAGAATTAATTTATTATATAATTATATTAAAATATTGGGTCAAAAGGTAATTATCTTAAATATCTATTAAGGATAAGATTGAGTCTATATAATTATTATCAAATCCGGAGAGAGGAATACGGAGCAGCCACGTGTCATCGATTAACGCGTTCACGACTCTATAAAAGGGGTAGGTGACCTGAAGAAGAGAAACGGAAAAAGAAAGAAAAGAGAAAAGGGAAAAGAAAGGAAAGAGAGGAAAAGAAAAGAAGAATAGTGGAAGGTGAAAGGGTCTTTGATAGTGAAAAGGAAGAGTAAGGTATTAAAGTTAAGGTGAGTTATATTATACTTTGAGTTACCAAAATGTATTTTATGTATCTTTTGACTTACCAAAATCTGTTTTATACAAGTTATGTTTTTAATAAACTATTATGTTTTATAAAGGTTTCAGTTACGTGGTTTTATTTTCCGAACTCTATTTGTGTAAAAGGAAACCCATGGATATGTTTGTTTATATTTTAAAGAATATTTGGCTATGACCTTATATGAAAATATGTTTTGTGAATACCACCACGGGAGTCCCATGCCTTGGGGGACTTAAATAGCCATTGGCTTAGTGATGTCCCATGCCGTGGGGGACTTAAATAACCATTGGCTTAGTGATGTCCCATGCCTTGGGGGACTTAAATAACCATTGGCTTAGTGATTGACCACTCCGTGGTCCAGTGATTGTCGTGGATCCATTGACCAGTGTAGTGCTTGGCACTTAGTGATGTACCGTGGTTTTGGTTGTATAGTGATTTCCGTATTACATGATCTGAAGTATATGGCAAATGATTTGTGTATTATATGTATCAAACTCTTTTTGGCCTAACTAATTATCCATGGTGAATTTTATGCCTTATACTCTTAGTATAATATTTCTCACTCTGCCATGAGCTTATAGTTTTTTTTACCACTTTCAAGTGGCATGTCAGGATCAGCGTATGGAGTAGGCACAGAGCACTTTTATTGATGTACTTTTTATATGTAAATATCGGCCTTTTTGGTCAATAAATTTTGTAATAAAAATAGAAGCTCCAATGATTATTTTAGTACCCTTATTTAAATATTTCTTCCGTTTGCATTTATTGATTTGTTAAAGATTTGGCCGGAGGTAACCCCAGTTACTGGCCATCACGATGCCTAACCCTTGGGTACAGGGAGCGGGTCGTGACACGGGAGGGCAAGCTTGGCCCAAATTGGGAGGGACCCTATAGAATCATCTCGGTATTGGGCAATGGGGCATATCGCCTTGAGGATAATGAAGGCAAAGAGTTGCCAAGACCATAGAACACATGCAATTTGAAGTTTTTCTACCATTAGAATCTCTTGTTCTCTTGTTATTTGCCGAAGTAAATCAATAAAGTTTTAGCTTGACTTATTTGTTTATACACTTGTGACTGATAACAATATTTGACGTTGTTTCTGGAATACATGTATAATGAGGACCCAAGTGGAACTTAGGTTCACATTAGGGGGCAGAAAGTTGGAAAATGGTTTAACACTTGTTGAAACTTGAGAAAAGTTTACAAGTTGAAGTTAAACCGAGATTATGTTTAACACTTGTTGAAACTTGAGAAAAGTTTACAAGTTGAAGTTAAACCGAGATTATGTTTAACACTTGTTGAAACTTGAGAAAAGTTTACAAGTTGAAGTTAAACTGAGATGATGTTTAACACTTGTTGAAACCTGAGAAAAGTTTACAAGTTGAAGTTAAACCGAGATGATGTTTAACACTTGTTGAAACTTGAGAAAGGTTTACAAGTTGAAGTTAAACCGAGATTATGTTTAACACTTGTTGAAACTTGAGAAAAGTTTACAAGTTGAAGTTAAACCGAGATGATGTTTAACACTTGTTGAAACTTGAGAAAAGTTTACAAGTTGAAGTTAAACCGAGATTATGTTTAACACTTGTTGAAACTTGAGAAAAGCTTACAAGTTGAAGTTAAACCGAGATGATGTTTAACACTTGTTGAAACTTGAGAAAAGTTTACAAGTTAAAGTTAAACCGAGATCATGTTTAACACTTGTTGAAATTTGAGAAAAATTTACAAGTTGAAGTTAAATCAAGGCTATACACTTGTTGAAATTTGTGAAAAATTTACAAATTAAGGCCAAGATTGTGTTAAACTAAGTACTTGTGTACTTGCCGATGTAAACCATGTTTGGGTATAGCCGAGGTATTTCTCCCCGAGAAGATTACACAGATAAAGTATGCATTAGAGATATGAAAATTATTCTAAGTATGGAAACATGCAAGGGTAGTAAAGAAAAGAAGATACAATCATTCAGGGAAAGAAGTTGTATTAACACTCAAAAGAAGGCACATCGGCCACATAGAGAGATTACATTGAAGAAGAAAAAACAAAGTGTAAAAGATAGAAAAATACAAAGGGTAAACATCAGAGTTAAGACTCCTCAGCAACAGCAGATGGTTGGGTTTGGACCTCGGAGGACTGTTGAGAAGACATCTTGGCAGCCTTCTCAGCCGCAAGCTCGGCGTCAATTTCTTGGAGAGTTTCATTGAGGCTCTTGTCGGCAAGAGGCGCGACCGATGATGCCTGCTCAGGGGTAGCTTCCTTGGGAACCTTCTCACCCTCCTCATCTTGAGTCAAGTCCAAGACTTGCTCATTTAAAGAAGGGGACTTGATCCCAGCAGTCTCCTTTGGTTTCCTTACCAAATTCTCCTCCTCAGACTCAAATTCGTCGTCGGATTGACTTGGAGTTGGAGGGAACGGAAGAGGAATAACATCGGCATTCCTGAAGGGCGAGTCCTCAGGGATTTCAAGCTTCTTTAGAATAGACATCCAATCAAGGGTAAAACCCTTGTTGCATGCTTGCTTCACTTGCTTTTCATAGTCTGCCGTAACGTCAGCCACGCCCTCGTTGTACTCCTTCTAGTCGGCCTCCTTCAGCTCAGCGTCTTTGGTGACAAGGGCATCTTGTAGTTCTTTTTGGGCCTGGGCCATTTTTTCCTCGGTGTCCTTCTTTTCGACCTCCAGAACTTTCTTAATGGCCTCTGCAGAATCTGCATTCTCTTCAGCATCATCCTTGGCTTTGACAGCAACCTCGGCCTGGTCTTCTAACTTCTTCATTTTTGATTGCAAACTTTTGTTGGCCTTCTGCAGACTGGCGACCTCTCTCTTCTTGTCGGCCAGCTCTTTCCAATTCTCAAAGGATTGTATTGAGAAGGAATGAGCATGCTAGATGGCCTAAAAGTGAACAAGACAAAAGTTATTAAAATAATTTTCTAAGTACAAGAAAGAAAGAAAAATTACCAAATCTTACTTGAACAGAACGTTGAAGCATCAGAGCATAGTTCTCATATTCACTCAACTCGGCGTTTTGGTCGAGATCGCCGGGAAGAAGAAGAGCGGTACTAAGGGCAACGCCGACGTTAATATCATCAGCACTATCGCTGGCCCTAACTGGCTTATCCTCCAATGTGATTTTGGGGGCCCAGGGGGCATCATGCTTTTGAGATCCCGAGGTGGTTGTAGAAGATGACCTCGACCTTTTTGATTTGGTAGATTCGGATGGTTGTGTTTCAGCAGACCTCTTCCCGGGGACAGAGGCGGTCTTTTCACTCTCAGCCAATTTGGAGATTGGCAAGGTGTCCTCAGTATCAACCTGAGTCACCTTTGCCTTTGGCTGAGCCTTTTTCATTCTTTTCGGCTTCGGAGGAGGCTGGGATTGCGCTAGTGGAGCGTCAATGGTTGATGGAATGCTGGCCAAGAGATCTTTTGCGACTGCTTTTTGGCAGCCCATCTTGACGGGAAAAACGGTTCGTCGCCGACGTTGGCGTTGAGATGGCGGGATCAGATATGGAGCCAAGGTTGACGGCTGCTCGGCTAGATCAGAAGTGGATCCTTGATCTTGCCAAGATATGGAAGCAACTTGAGGAGTTGTGGCAGAAGGGGGCGAGAGGCTTTTCTTCTTCTTCTTGGGAACGTCGGGAAGAACCGACTTGTAGGAAGGAATAAAATTGAGTACCAGAGGGGCTCTCCGTTTGAGGATTGGCAGATCCAATGGTTTCTTTAAGCCTTTGCTGGGAAAGCAAGACTGGCGGAAGCCCTTTGGTGGCTGAGGAAGAGCTGCAAGAAAAACGTACATTAGAAGGAACAAAGTGTTGAAGACTTTTAAAAAGTGATAAGTACAAACACTGGGCTCTTACCATTACCCTCTACAAAAACTGTTCGAGGAAGAGGATAGAGGTGGATGTCCTCATCTGGAGCAAACTCCTAGTTCCCCGAGGTAATGAAGTAATCATCTCCAGCTCCCTTGTTGGAGTCTGGGAGGTCAGCTACGATTTTGTACTCTGTGGACCTTGGCTTGAGGTAGTAAACATAGCATGTATCTTTTCTGAGGCCACACATGGTGTAGCAATATTGGATGTCGGCTAAAGTAATCCTAGCATTTTCTTGTTTGGCTAAGGTGATTATACCGTTTATGACTCGGTAGGAGTTGATGGCAAGTTGCATAGGGTTCAACTTATAGTGATGAAGTATCTCACGGAAAAGGATATTGAATGGGAGCCAAAGTCCGCACTTAATAAAGGCCACCACAGGGAAGGGCATGGAATCGGTTGTAGGCATGATGGAGTCATCCTCCCTAACCAACCTCAGATGGACGTCGGCCGGGATATCAAACTCACGCCTAAAGTGATCCAATTTGGTCGGGGTGTCTACCCTATGCTTTCACATACCCATGATGTAGGCTTAAACTGAAGGGGTTGAACTTCAGAAAAAGGGTGTTTTAAGAGGGTTATTGGGACCTCGGCAAAAACCTAAGTGTATGTTGGAGTAAGAACTAGTGGGAATCGTTTCAATTTTTTCCTAAGAATTTGTGGGTTCTACAAACAAATCCCAAAACCTAGATCTATGGAAACAAAGATTGAAGGCACGAATCTGGAAAACAGAAAAGCAAGAATGCGCTTCAGAATCAAGAACAAAGATGGACTATCAAGAACATTACGAAGGGTATAAGGTCAAGAACAGTGGCAAAAGTGCAAAAAAGTTGTGAACAGTACGTGTATTCAAGACGTGGGCAAAGAGCAAGGTCGTGAAATAAACACATTCAGATGCATGATTTATGAGTCAAGAACATAAGCAAAATAGCAATGGCAACATGTAATGAAGCAAAACTTCGTGAAGAACAAACAAGAACTTAAACCAGGAGGAATGGTGACTTACCAGCAAAAAGAAGTCGGTGTTGAGTTCGCCGAGGTCAGACGACGGCAGTGGACGGGAATATCAACAAGAGCCCCGTCGAATGAGGTAAACAACGGTGGTAACAAAGCTTGAAGAATATAGAGCAATGGCGGATTTGGAAGAAAGAGCTAGAGAGAGAAAAAGCTAAAGGCTTGAACAAAAAAGTGAAACGACGAAGAAAGGGAAATAGTTTTGTTAAAAACTTGAAACGGCGGCAGAAAAGGTAATTAATGTGCCTAAAACAACGTGTGCGTCAAACGGCGCACGCATGCGCGAGATGATTTACAAGCACGTACCAAGTACGGTCTAGTAAGAGAAAGACACGTAGCTAAAACGGTTGAATTGTGACGCGTGAAGGAGCTCGTTGGAATTCTTGTTCTTTAAAGAGACATGTCGGCTTTATATGATGATCTCGGCTGAGAAACTTTAAACCGATGTACTGGTAGGGAGTACTGATATAGGTTCCATTACCTCAGAATGCCGAGGTAATAGAACCTAGGGGGCAATTGTGGGGATATATTTTCTGAATACCAACACGTGGCCAAGATGACGCCGATGTGTCAGCCGAGGTGCCACGTGTCCTGGTCATGACACCGAGGTAATTTCGGCTAGGCTGAGGTTATCTCCGAAGATATCGGAATCTGGAATAAGCGGATAAAGGACAAGAGCCCTAGAATGGGAGAAGACTTCAGTTTGGGTAAAGATAAGACTCTTAGAGAGTTTATCCTAATCCTACTGAGAGTCCAAGATTAGCAATAATCCTAAGTCCATTAGAGTTAGGCTTCTATTGGGACTAGGATTGAGTTTGCTATAAAAGAGAGGCACTCCCATGGGTCTAAGGTACGCAATTTATATTCTGAACAGTGAGTTTAGCACTATTGATTATCTGTGAGAGATATACTGACTTGATCGTCGGAGTACCCCCGAGTGGACGAACCACCGCCGGAGTCTTCTCTTTCTGTTGCAGGTCAAGATAGGTGCCATCTATTCTGCCAATGTTCTCCAATTGATTACTAAGTTGGCAGTGTGGTCGGAAATTTACTAACACAGTAACTTTTTATTTACAATTTATTCCATGTGAATTGTGGATTCAGTGTTGTATTCATGTCATTGATAGCAATGTTGCTGATCTAATCTTCCATTTGGCTGTCAAGAAAAAATGGGAAAGAGATTGTAGGGGAAAAAAAAAAAAAACACACTCATCCTTTCTACAGTGAGCAAGAAATTGGGTACCGATGATATGTATACAAATTGGGTACCGATGCTATTTTACCGATGATATGTATACAAATTGGTGTGATGTATGTTGGATTTTGTATTTTATTTTGTATTCAAAGTTTGATTTTTTTTAGTATTGAAAATGAGATAGAAGGGGAGAGCGCAAGAAATAGGTATGTCTTGATATCTACACATAACATAACATGTGCAAAACTCACTATACTTTTCTCATATACGATAATATGAGCACAAATGGAATTTTCTCATGTGTGTTTTGCCCACGAAAGTAGGCAGATGAAAACTATGCAAGTTTTGTCAATTAAATTTTTAAGGCCAATCGTAATATCTAAAAGAATATAATGCATACACATGTATTTCAGCACCTAAGGCTAAGGCATTGTTCCTTTGAAGAGTCAATAATCGAAAGTTCCAAAATAAGTAAACTCAACCTGCTAAATCTCAAATGAAACTAAAAAGCTTAGCAATCAAATGCTTTTCCATTACAAAACATCTAACTTTGAATACAATTTTTAAAAAAAAAAAAAAAAAAAAACAGAGCATGGAAATGGTTAAAAAAACAACCCAATGGAACAAACACCCAACGATTAGTGGTTCAAAAAATTATTAGAATTTGAACCCAACAGATTCAGAAAATAAATCAGGGAAAAACTTATTATTGCTTTGTTTAAAAGCAATCAACTTGGAAATCACCATAATGACCCAAAAAAATTCTTAGAATCTGAAACCAACAGATTCTAAGTTTCATTAGCAATCAAATACTTTTCCATTACAAAAAAATCAAACTTTGAACACAAAATTTTTAATATATATATATATATATATGAGCACAAATGAACTTTTCTGTCACATATCCAATGAGATATATATGTAATGCATGCATGCATGCACATGTGTGTTTTGCCCACGAAAGTAGGCAGATGAAAACTATGCAAGCTTTGTCCATCAAATTTTTAAGGCCAATCGTAATATCTAAAAGAATATAATGCATACACATGTATTTCAGCACCTAAGGCTAAGGCATTGTTCCTTTGAAGAGTCAATAATCAAAAGTTCCAAAATAAGTAAACTCAACCTGCTAAATAAAATAAAATCCCAATCAACAAATCCAACTTCTAAGAGACTGGGGGTTTATAATGGAACCTACTACAACTGTATAGGGATAACTTGAAAATGGAGTCTAATAGCAAGAGGAACAATACATTATTTAACTGTGTAGTATAGAAATAAATTGACATTTTTTTCACTATCATATTCCATATCAGTTTACGTGTTTTCTTTTGTCTAATCATAATAGGATAAGAGGATAAAATTATGGAAAGAAATCCTCTTAACCACTCTAATACTGTTTTTAATTCAACACTTTAGTTTTGATCCTTTGTCTAGAATATCTACACATAACATAACATGTGCAATTGAAATTGTTTTGCTGGGAGATGGGTGGTGAGAGTAGAAAACAAATTACACATAACATAAAGAGAACTTACCAAATCCAGTGAACTTTCAGAAGAGAACTTTTAGAAGAGAACTTTCAGAACTGATGTTTATGCAAATTGTGAGACACTCATATAACTCAACAAATCAAGAATATAATAAAAAGAAAATTACACATGCAAACTATATTCAACTCACTGCATGTCTGCCAGGGGGTGGGGATGAAGAAGTAAAAAATGCTTCAATATAATGTTAAACCAGACGATTAAATACCTATTTACCCCAATCAATCACAGAAACTGAAATTAAATGACAAAAATAGGAGTTAAAAATATGTTCCATTGATTAAATACCTATTTACCCCAATCTATCACAGAAGCTGAAATTAAATGACAAAAATAGGAGTTAAAAATATGTTCCACTTATTAAATACCTATTTACCCCAATCTATCACAGAAGCTATGGGAGTTACACTTACGGATTCAAAAAATAAGATAGAATCAATAAATTCATTAGTATATTCATTAGCAATCAAACAATTAGTAGCAGTCAAAAATTAAGGTTTTATTTCACTCACGATTAGGGTTCTTCACTTTGAATCTTGGAATCTCCTTCACCCGATAAAGAGAGAGTTCGAGAGCAGCGCCAAAGCGTCGAACAGACAAAAAGAAATCGAAACAGAGGAAGAAAGCTGTGGGAGTTACACTTATGGATTCAAAAAATAAGATAGAATCAATAAATTCATTAATCTATTCATTAGCAATCAAACAATTAATAGCAGTCAAGGATTCTTCAAAATTAAGTGAAATTAAGGTTTTAGTTCACTCACGATTAGGGTTCTTCACTTTGAATCTTGGAATCTCCTTCACCCGATAGAGAGAGAGTTTGAGAGCAGTGCCAAAGCGTCGAACAGACAAAAAGAAATCGAAACAGAGGGAGAAGGGGAGAGATAGAAATCGAGGAAATCTTACCTTGCAAGTCGAGCGATGAGGGAGGGTTGTAAGGGGAGAAGTGAGCAACGTCAGTATGAAGAGGAAAAAAGAAGATTAAAGAGGACGAGAGAGATAAAAAGGGAATGTGGAGAAGACGTGCGTGAGAAAAGGGTGGGAGAGAGAGATGTGGGTAGGTAGAAGGCTGAGGGAGAGATGTTTGAGCGGGAATCACATTGATCTGCACCGTTAATATACTTTTAGGATTAATCTAAGCCATTAAATCAAAATGTATACATATTTATATATTTTCAAAAATCCTCTTCCCTTATTATATAGATGTTGAAAATTCATATGAGGTCTAAATTTATGAAGTATATTAGGTATTCAATATATTTAAAAATAATAATTAATTGTTCAAAATCATTTAATTTGTGGACTATAAAATTTATTAATTTAATCTCCACTATACACAGTTAAATGTGGCTCCTAATTATGGGATCGTAGATTTTTCATATAATATGAATAAAAATAAGTGAACAAAAAGGAGTGAATAAAAAAAATAAACAAATAAAGAGAAAAATAAAAATGAAAGAAAATAAAAAAATAAAAAGAAAAGAGAGAGGAATGTGGGATTATGGAATTATGGAATGATGTGTGAAAAAAAAAAGTAAGTGAAAGAAGCAGAAAAATAGAAAATGTACATGTAAGATATTTTTTAAAAAATATATTTTAACCATTATTTTATAATTTAAATAGATCTGAATTACCTAAATATTCTAGTAAAACAAATATGTGTAACACAAATTAAAAAATCACCCTCCTTTATCATATGGATAAAAACAAATATGTGTAACACAAATTAAAAAATCACCCTCCTTTATCATATGGATTATCATATGGATATTTGCCAATAAATAATAGTTTAATCGCTTGAAAATTTTTATGGCCGCCCGCGCCCTCCTCTCGGTTTCACACATTCTCTGTTCTCACTCACATACACACAGAACAGTCACTCCCAAACCTCACCACTGATGCTCACCACCCCACCGTCGCTGGCCACCGTTGCTCACCACCGTCACACATCGCCACCGCCAACGCCGACGCCGCAAATCACTACCGCCACTGTCGCAAATCACAGGTTTTTCTCTCTCGCTCTCGGTCTCTCTCCCTCTCTGTCGATCTCGGTCTCTCTCTCTCTCTCTCTATTTCCTTATTTCTCACACGTAGCTCTAGGGTTTTACAGAGAAAAATTTTTTGATGTCAAAAATCAAAATCAATGAACAAACTGATTTATTTCAGTTGAGCGAACAAGAATCATTCAGAAGCATTGATTCATAAGTGCATTCATAAATCTATAACTATTATATAAAAGAACGGAAGCATACGCCTCAATTGAATCTAACGCTATCTTATTGTCCATTTCACCCTTCTTGTGCGAAGAGAATATCAGTTGAACCAGGTGGCTATCTTGTTCGCACCGTTTGAAGATTGAAGGTCGATACTAGAAATTTCCTATTCGCTGAGTCCTATTTGAACGAAATCATCAGCCACTGCTCTCACTGTGGCCTATTAAGAGAGGAAATTATCGGAGGTACAACGCCTACACCAGCTCCCCGCTTCATCACCATCGTCGCCGTGCTACAGAGATGAAGATACAGGTATTTTGTATCCAGCTCTGTATATTTTTGGCGTGTAATCTTCTGGCTGCTTGTTTGTCTTATATTGGGATATGGATACTGATTTGTATTTATTGGTGTTTGTTTGTATTTATTGCTATTTGTTTGTGCAATAGATAAATTATGCACACTATATGCTTGATAAAATGCCTGACTAGCTGTCTGATTAAGCCAAACCCAATTTATAAACCAGTAAATTAATGGGTCTCAATAATTTAAATTCTGCTTATTATTTGGTGGTCAAAGTGCCAGAACATTCGGATGAATTCACAACTTCAGATAGCTAGAACTTGAAAGGGTTTCAAGATTAAAGGTTATTTAAAGCAAAAGATAGCTTTTTTCAATACGGGTTTTGAATTTTGTAACCAAAATTGGATTATGAGAGATAGGAAAGTTGTTGTCTTTGTTTCTTGGAAGCTAGCAAAAACCACCAAAGAACATTAAATTCACTAACAACTTCCCAAAAAGAAACACCAAAGAACAATCTAGAACCAAAAACAGACCGAAGAAAACTAAAGCACTTGTAGAATTGAAAATTGGAAATTATGAGATTATGTATATATATATGTCCATATACGAAGAAACCTACCAAACCCAGATTGTATTAAATTAGAAAGAACAAGGAAATACGGAAGTCATAATAAATGATAATTCAAAAGTGTTGAAATATAGTTTACCCACAAGAAAACAAAATGAACAGATTGCTATAATAATTGATAGAAAGCCCCGAAGAGAGAAAGCATGCAAAAAAAAAAAAGAGAGTAAACTTTGAGTTTTTATTGGTATAGACCCGTGAGAGACAACTTATTTTGTTAATATGCATTGTTGCTTATTCTTTGCGATTATGAGATGCCAATTGATGTTTACATATGATTTACTGAAATGACATATTGTCAATTACAGATTATCAAGATCTTAAAATTCGTAATCTCTTTCTGCTTCTTCATCACATGGAGCAGGCCTTAAGATGCCTTGGTTGTGAATAAATTTCTATAATGCTATTGAAGATATGCTCATCCTATCACCGAATCTGCACAAATAACAACAAAAACGATAAGGAGCTAAAGGAGATAGAGTTATTGAGTCGACAAATTCAATTACCACTAGTGAACTTAATATGAAATCTAAATCAAATAGAATCACCAAACATTTTAGCATTCACAATTGCAGCAACAATAGTTATATACATACAAATAACAACAAAAACAATAAGGAGCTAAAGGAGATAGAGTTATCGAGTGGACAAATTCAATTACCACTAGTGAACTTAATATGAAATCTAAATCAAATAGAATCACCAAACATTTTAGCATTCACAATTGCAGCAACAATAGTTATATACATACAATTACTATTGCCAACCAAATATAGATGGTTATAAATATCCAAATTCCAGCAAGCTTTCAATTATGGTGTCTAATAGTTTAAGTGTACATGTGGTGGTGGGTTTATTGTTTTCTCACTTTGAATGTTTTTCTCTCTAAAACTAATACCAGCCTACTAAAAGCATCATTAAGCATGGAGAAGCCTTCCATTTCTAATTTTGAGACACGCACATGCACACACAAAGCCCCACACACATTGCCACCTTATTGTACCACTACACTATCAGTCAAAAGTTTTTGATGGCATGCAATTTTTTAAATTTATTTTTCTTGTTCTTCTTACATGGAGATTGCATCTTTCTCAAAGTTTTTGCATCTTTTTGATGGCATGCTATTTGGTTATCTAGGCCTTGGAATTTTGTGCCAAATGACTTTACATTAGTCTATATATCTCATTTTCTTGTTGATTTTGAGAATTTAATAACTCTCTAATTCTTTGTCTTTAACAACCAATTCTATACATATCCCAACTTCCTAAATTATGTTTGTGCTTACAGTTCATTGATTGTGAATCAGCCAATAGTGATAGCTTTTTGGTGCTTCTATCTCAGGTTTTTTTTTTTATTTTTTATTTCTAATTTCTAGATTTTGTGATTCCATTTATATAGAGCCAATTCCAATAAAAAGGTACAAGATTAAGTGGATTCAAACTTAATAATGATGCAAATTCTGAAAATGCTTTTATTGAAGTGTTGAAAATATACTGTAGACATAACAGGAATAAAATGGTTAGCATATAAAACTACCACGTTGCTTTTCGTTGTACAGTGATGGTTAATATCATGGGTTGTACTAATTAGAGACCACAATAGCTTAATTTAATGGTGCATCTTGATCAATAGAAGTCATTTCCTTTCCTGAAATATAATGCTTAAAAAAGCAGTTGATTGTGCAATGTTTTTTAATCCTAGGTAAGTTGGGATTTGAACAAATTACCGTTTAGTTAGAAAAAAAGTGGGTATAATGAGGCCATGAACTATTGCCATTGCCAAGGAAAATATAAAATCTTCACTCCAATTGAAGACCACATAATCAATTGAAACTTTTCCACTTAAATTAAAAACATATAAATACATGCCAAACCTCATCTTTGTGCTATATTTGAACTTTTTGTGTGTGTTGTGCGCGCCCGTTCTATGACACCCAAATACATGGTGCACACTTCATTAGTGAATTCTGTGTTGGTCTTTAAGACTATGTTACTCTTTAGTAAATTTGTGTTACTAACTTGCTCATGATTTTGATGATTAGCAACGTATTCAAAAGAGATAAGACCCCATGTATTTTTTAGTTCTAGCATTGATATCAAAATGTCAATGGTTTGAGACAAAATGTCAACATCCCCATGTAATTTTTAGTTTCAGCATTGACAATTTCATATGGTTCGTAAGGAGTTGTTCCTAATATTTGAGTAAACTCTTCTTATTCGTTTCTTCTTCTTCTCTACATTGATATCAATGGTTTGTAGGGAATTGTTCCAAATGTTTGTGTAAACTCTTGTCATTCATTTCTTTTTCTTTATTTATTATTTTTTTGGGTGCAAAATGTTGCCATTCACTTCATATTGCATTCTTCGAACCATTGATGAGACTTTCAAAATTTTGAAATCTCCAATTGGATCGAGAAGAGCAGCATACTATTTCTATTTCAAACTCAGAATGGGTCGCATGCTGAACTCTGACCAACAGGTATTTTTGTTACATTGAGTTCTGTTCAATGTTTGAGATTAGATGCCAACATAAATTATGTAGAACTTGTTTTAGTGGTTCTACGTGATTCTACGAAAAATCAAAGATCTTGTATGCATTTGAATTATGAAAATATGCCTTACACTTTTTTTTTTAGGAGTTCGACCGTCTTGTGCCCTATCTCAACTAATGTACTGTGTTTTGTATTCCATCTTTGCCTGCTTAAACTTTTTGAACATCTTTGAGTATCATGGTCAAAATTCATCATAGGGATCTAATGAGATTTGATTCAAATATGTGAGAGAAGCCATTAGCCAGGTGATAAGCTCATGGTATAAGAAATTTTTTTAAACTAATTTTTCTATCCCAATATTTGCTCTTCATGGATTGAGCCCATAATTTTAAAATTTATTTGGCAGATTGAGTTGGTAATCAAATGAATCTGTTGACTTGATGTTCAGTCCACCACTCTCAACACCCTCAGCTGAATGTGAAGTTGTTGCCCATACATTGACATATAAACTACAGACAAGTTTCCTAGCAAGGAATTAGCTGAAAATCAGTTTTCCCTGCTCTACTTTATTTTCATTTTGTGTTTTGATCCAGTAATTTTCTTTTTCTTCCTTTTTGTTGATTTTGTTAAGGTTGGCAACATGGAATCCAAGAAGGGGGCAGCTGATTGGGATGAAATTGGGACAAGTTTGAAGATGAAGGTATGTCAAACAGTTTTCATATAGGATTAAGTGGACATTTAGCTTGAGTATCTTTTTGTCAAGAAGTGTTTGATGATGGATCTTTGAGTGTCTGCACTATTGGTTACTCTTCTTGTCATTTAAAATGCATCTAATGCCTCCCTTTTTTGATTGGCCTAAATTTTTTGTGGATTGAAAATTTTCTGATATAGGGAGTCTGAAGCCAAGATGTGCAAGTTGTAGTTGTATTATAATTTCGATGAACTCTTGCCACTTCCGAGTTTCACATTTGTCAAAGAGCTCACTCTTGAAATGGAAAATGTTGTAGCTCCTCTTCAGTTGTTAGTAAAGCATCTTCCACAAAAGAGGTTGTGCATGTTTCATCAACAAATGCTGATCATAATTCAGAAATGCCACCAAGTGGAGGGGAAAGGATTGCCGATGATGCTCATAGCGAAGACAGCGTAGAACTTCAGTGCAGATGGTTCACCGCATGCTAGAGAGACCTAGAGGTACAGGTTTTAATTTGCATCTTTTTTGTATTTTCCTTCTGCGTTGGATTTGAAATTTTTTATTGGTGTCCGAACCTTTAAACCATTGGACGGCATCTATCTACACCTATAGTTTCATTCGAAAATCTGAATTTCTGCATGATTTTATTGGTGCTCTGAACACGGGGGGTGTTGAATCTGTGTTCTCTGGGGACAGAAGTGTTGATGAACAAAACTGGGGTGCATTTGACACTCATTATGATACCGACTTAGGCTGGGACTTCAGTTCTGGTCCTACAAAGGTATATGAATACTTCTTGATTTGAGTGGCAATCCAGTTTGCTCTGTGTATTAATTAGAGATGCAGTGCAGCCATGCATGATGCATGTGAAGTTTTGATTCATATCCCTTCGATCATTCAGTCTCTCTTTTCTTTGGCGTTGTCCATGAGAATCCTTTTTCCAGAATTTTTGGTTTAATGTTCTTTTGTAGATCATTTTTTTCCTCTAAAAAAAAAAAGATAATCAAATATTTCATGCATGTGAAGTTTTTGATCCATATCCTTAAAGTGTATTCTGAAATATTTTTGACTTACCATAAAGAAAGGGATGTTTGTGTGTATATAGTTTCTGTCTACAATAGGGAATTACAACATTACCAAGGCAATTAGAAAGTAAAATTAAGGGAGTATTGTTTTCAAATAAATCAGTAGTTGCTTGGATATTCAAAGCAACGGGCAAGGACACACATACATATATTGCATATAATTACTATCATTTATTTCATTTCTCTTAATAAAAATGTACTATGTTTATTTTTTTCTCTATACATAATCTTACATATATATTTCAATTATCTACACTAACAATGTCGCGACCCCCACACGCAGCAGAGCACGTGGGGGTTCAACTAGTTTATCTTTTAAGAAAAGATTTATGGTAAAACAAATTTATGACTTGGGCTTTCTTTTTTTTGTGCTTTACTTGCTTGAGCAAAAACCATCAGGCTTTGTAGAGTTTGAGAAACGCAAAACCCAATCATGCATTCTTTTAGAATGTATGATTGGGCCGGTGCGATCAATCGGTGGGGCTGGACTTCTCCTACTTCGAGCTTTGTCTTTCCAGACTCTGGTTCTGTGTGCAAATCAAATTTGATAATTCCAGTGACTCTTAATTGAATTTTTTATGTTAATGTTTGTTCTTCTGTCTTTGGAGTTCAATAGTGTGGGTTTGTACTCATATTACTTCATAGTGTTTAGATTCAATAAATTCCCTGTTAAGTTGAACACAAAGTAAATAATATGCAGGCTGATGCAGCAGTAGTTATGGATTGTCATAGGTTTTTGCTCAGACTTATGTCTTTAGTTGGCTTTTCTTGTCAATACGTGCTTAATCCTTTAATGGACTATTGGTATAAAGAAATTTTCTTTGTACCAAAAAAATAAAATAAAAGTAGTAAGTTTCCTTTTCTAATGAATTATAAAAACATATTTCTGCATTTTAATTTTATGGACAAATAAATGGACTGGCACTTAGCATCTGTGTTACATGGACTCGGCACTTTGGGGCGAAGTACCTGTGTCAACACGACACGACACGACACGACATGGGTGCGGGTGTGGGATCTGTGTCGAATTAGCTTGTTCTCTTTCGGACACGGCTCTTCACAGACAACAAAAGAAATGAAAGAGAAGAGAGCAAGAGAGAACCTGGTCAAAGCTCCATCTAGTCGATCCAGTCGAAGCTCCATCCAGTCGAAGATCGTAGACCTCCAATCGAAGCTCCATCCGGTCGATCCAATCGAAGATCGAAGCTCCATCCGGTCTCTCTCTCTCGCCTTCTCTCTCTCCCTCACGATCGCCATCGCGATCGTGATCGCTTCGCTTTTCTCCCTCTCTCTCTGTCGTTTTATCTTCTTCTCGATTCATATCTCTGTCTCTCTATTTATTCGAATCTATCTATTATTATATATTATATAATAATTATTATATAACATATAATATATTTATAAGATAATATATACTTATATATATTAATAAAAAAAAATAAACACATGTATGTAAAATAAAATAAAAAAATTAATTAGAACACATTGTTTAAAAAATATAATAAATAAATTAAATAATTAATGTATATTAAAATAAAAATATTTATAAAAATATATATATAATGTAACTCATCTTCATAGATTTTTATTTGTTATTTATATAATATAACTCATCTTCATATAATAAATATATATATATTTTAAAAAACTATTTAACGTATCCCCGTATCCGTATCCAAATTTGGATACATATCCAGGTATCCTTAATTTTTAATTTTGAAGTGTCCGACCCTTAGATACGCACCCGCACCCGATACCCGTACCCGAATCTGTGTAACATAGCTTAGCTTAGCATTAATTTTCCTTTTCGAATGAATTATAAAAACATAATTCTGCATTTTAATTTATGCACAAATAAGTGGACTGGCACTTGACATTTTGGCACTGTTGTAATCATAGTTTCATTCTTTTTGCTCAGCTGCATATGAATGTACGGTGGTGTTAACCTGACTTTGATTTCTCTTTTTTCATCTTTGATTGAGGCTTATTAATTTAGTGCATTTGCAGTCCAGTTTTGGTACGATAAAATTGGCACATTAAACACTTAAGAGTTGCTGTTGAGTTCTTGTAGCTGCTAGGTGTTCTGTATACTATTATGAGCAGTAGTAGTAGTTTGACAAGGTTCTTATACAAACTGTTTGGTTCATGGTATGTCAAATGATCTATGTTACTCTTAAGTCCTGCCTATTCTAAATTCAACATTGCAGTAACGACCTCTCTATTGAATTCATTCTCTACGAAGTTATTTTTTATGTCTTTGGAATTCAAATATGAATTTAAGAAAATTTGAGACCTTTATATGGCCGGTCTATTATGAGTCTGGTTTTATAATTTGAATATTTTTTTTTTTATAAAAAATATTGTGTATATTATTTAAAAAAAAAAATTAGATTGATTTGATAATTATGATTTATTATTTGTTGTAATGAAATTCCCTATTCATGCTTTACTTTCTCTTTTATTTTAGCGCTTTGCCCTTTTCTTTTAATTATGTTGTGAGAAAAAAAGTATTGAACATACCAATTTACATTGGCACCTCTATGATAGAAGATTTATTTAGTGCCCATATATTCATTTTAGTATGATGTTGATTCTAAGTTCACTAATCGGATTTGGCCTACAGTTCAGAAAAAGCTTATAAAATAGAGAATAAGACAAATAGGACCTTCTACTATCCACAAATCTTGCATACTGTGGATATTCCATTATTGAGTATTTTTCTATGTGTTGTCCATTCCCGTGTTGTATTTCTGCTTGGTTTCTAGGGTTCGAAAGATGGACAAGAGTTTGATGATGATAAAAGATAGGTTGAAAAGTAAAGAGTATCAACAAGGTGTCTAGTCATTTATTGAAATTGCTATGAAGAATTTAGGCCCATAGGATGACATTCGTTTTTCGTGTGTCGATTGCTTGAATGGCACAAAATTTAGTCGACAAGTTGTATGGTTGCACTTGATTCGAAGAGGAATTGCGTGTTCTTATAGAACTTGGGTGCACCATGGGAACATGTTCCCATGCGTCGTGATGATATTGACATTATTGTTTTGAATTCAAGCTAATAGGATACTTCATTAAGGTTTGAGTTGTCACTTTCATGTTAATATGCTTTGGCTGTGTTGATGAAATTTATGTTCTTAACAATAAAAAGCATTAGCATCGAAGAATTGATCTGAAAATTCTTCGTTTGCATACCCAGTTCAAAGTCTGGTGTATTGTCAAGTGAGACTTGTTTTCTGAGACATGTCTTGTTTATAAATAAATGGTTTGTGTATATCATTCTCATTGTAGCTTATGAGTTTTGTTTAATTTGAAATTTTGTATCTATAGTTTCAATAGGTTTTGATGTGTAATATTAGGAGACTTAGCAGCTGAGGACCTTGTGTTTGGATATTCTGATGGACTTCATTCTGATGTGGAAAAAGGTAAGCACATGTTTTCTATGAAATATTCACTTTCCCTGAATTGATTAGGAATACTCACTGGCAGTTTGTCAATTATGAAACAGTTGAACAGAGTACCTAAATGGTTGGGTTTCACATAGAGTAGATTAGCACAACCAACTTGGGTTTCACAAACTTTCATTTAAGTTAATTGAAAAAAAAAAAATTAAATAATCCAACTTAGTTGAAAACGGGCGTTCGAGAGGCAAAAATGTAAAACAGCCACCGAACAACTCTATGGATGTCAGGGGTAGTTTTCTCATGACACATAGAACCTGTGGGGACATACAGCATGTAATTAGCACACGTAGGTTGTGTAGAAAATTTAATGTATTATTGATTTATCTAGAATGTATACAATGACTCTCCTATTTATAGGAGAGGAAGAGAAATATACTAAAACACTCACCTACTACACTAATACTCACCTAACACACTCACATCTACCTACCACACTATACACTCACCTACCACACTAATACTCACCTAACACACTCACATCTACCTACCACACTAACAACCCCCCTCAAACTCAAGGAGGATAGGTACTAACCAACTTGAGTTTGGAGAGAAAGTAACAAAACAGGAAAATAATCTGACAAATAAAATAAAAGTGGATAGGAGACACTGTATGGTCGTGTCAGACCGTTGTAGAGGACCGTTTGGTTATGGCAGACCGATGTAGAAGACAGTTTATGGGGTCATGTCGGACCGTTGTAGAAGATAGTTTATGGGGTCATATCAGACCGATGTAGAAAACAGTTTACGGGGTCATGTCGGACCGTTGTAGAATACAGTTTACGGAGTCTTGCTGGACCCATGTAGGAGACAGTTTACGGAGTCTTGCTGGACCCTTGTAGAAACTAACCGGAATCAATATCGGGACAGTTTATCGAGTCTTGTCGGACCCATGTAGGAGCTAACCGGAATCAATGTTGGGACAGTTTACAGAGTCTTGTCGGACCCATATAGAAGCTAACCGGAATCAAAGTCGGGACAGTTTACCGAGTCTTGTCGGACCCTCAAAAGTTGCACCCTCAAAAGGCGTGCCCAATCTTATCAAAAGGCGTGCCATCAAAAGGTGTGCCCGACAGCCATCAAAAGGCGCGCCGATTTGTCGTCTGGCGTTGTGAGGCGCGGGTCGGCCTTGGCTATTTAAACAAGACGGAGGCTGAGGCTGAGGCTGAGACAAAAAACCTACTGAAAAAACTCCGAAAAACTCTTCGTTTTCTGAGAGTTGTATTGCTGAAACACTCTGTTGCCCAGAACATGGCCTCTTCTTCCCGCCCTCTCTCTCTGTTTCCGGATCTTAATGGTCCATCGAGCGCCTCTGGGCCAAGTACTCCTGCTCTGACTCAACCTAGTCTGCCCACACTATCAGTTGAGCAAGTGATGGCTACCCAAAATGATATCGAGGCCAACCACTACACGTTGAGGGCCTGCATGGAGACAGTGGCAGCGGTCACGAACCTGTCTCACCGTCTGCAAAACAAGGCTTGTGAGGTATACCAGGTCAACGCCCAACTCTCCCTACTCCAGTGCATGTACAGAGATGCACGGGCAGAGATTTGTGCCTTGAAGGCTGAAAACAAGGAGCTGAAAAGGCAAACCACCTCTATGGCGAGATTTGGGGCACCGACGTACCTCACCTTTGATGGCCGGCGGGGAGCAGACTCTGGTGGCGGAAATACTGTGGTCGTTCTTGGAGGGAGTACTGGAGACGGGCCTTCGAACGTGCTCGGCGGCGTGGGAAACACGGAGGCAGCACCGGCAAGGGACGCCCAAGACAAAGGCAAGAGGAAGAGAACAGCTGAAGAGGCGAAGAAGTGAGGCCGGTTGTTTGTGGTGGTTATGGGTTGTGGTTGTTTTTTTTTTTTTTTTTTGTAAAATGGTGATCGGGTTTGATCCCCGGCATGAATAAAATAAGGTTGGTGACATTACTGCAATTGCTTTCTCTTTTTGGATGACCCATATTTCTTTTTCTTGAGTATTCCAATTCTTGGAGAAGAAATCAAAGCCAAATGGCCCCCCAGATCCAAATCCCGACAAAGGTTGGAAAGTAAAAAAAATGAGAGGGAGGTTTATATGGGTGGTGGGTGTAAAGTGAGAGAGTTAATGATTTTGTGTAGTATGGGCACCAGACCATCCCCAATGCCACCTGTTGCTTTGAAGCTCTTCACGCGTCCAGTCCAATCCCTTGATGTGGAGATGTTGTAATAATCTATCAGCTTCATCGATTCCGGGCACGGTGCACAAGAACCCCAGATAATCCTCATAACCTGCATCAAAGATGAGTCCAGGATCAAGAGCGGCTCTGGGATTAACATGGCCACTCCCATAATCAAAAGGAGTTGCTGCGACCAGTGTAATGGTTTCAGATCCGGAATATTGTTGAGCTTGAAGGGGTCTCTCTGCTCTGTCCACTGTTGTTGATGTTGTCATCAAGGCTGATTTGATGGCAGCTGGGCTCCAATGAGGATGCTGCTGCTTAATAAGGGCAGCTATTCCTGCTATATGAGGTGCAGACATGCTGGTTCCAGATATCACAGCAAATCCTTCTCCAATGTAATTAACCTCATCTGTTCCATTTGGAGCCCAGGCATACCAAATTAGAGAACCAGGAGCTAGAATATCTGGCTTGAGAAGATCAGCATCTTGAAAACCATAATCTTTTATGTTGGGCCCACGAGAAGAGAACAGTGCTACTTGCGGTGCTGAAGATTGATGAGGGGAGAAAGGGAATGTATTCGGAAAGGAAGTGAGTCAAGGCTTCTTACATGTGGAGAGGCTTGAGGTCCGGCGGTGGAGTGAGGTGCATTGACTGGTGGGCTTGATGTGCCATTGGTGTCCAGGTGACGACTTGTGGATGCAGCAGCGAAGTTCAGAAGCATCAGACTAAAGAGAGGCGTGAATAGCAACATTCCACGTATGCTGAAGATGAGTTGATGGAAAATAGGGCTTGACAGAAACAGAGGCTTTGATGAGCTCGAAGGAGAAACCCACTCTTGGTGGTATGCGGATTAAGACCCGCAAACGGAATATTGCAGCTCCTCTGGACCCTTCAACATTTGCGGATGCAGTGGTCCAGATTTATCTGGATAATGCTGGTGATCTGGAACTCATTGCTAAGAGCATTGAATCTTCAGACCTTAACTTCTCAAGATATGGTGACACCTTCTTTGAGGTTGCTTTCACAGGTGGTCGTACACAACCTGGCACAACTAAGCCTGATGAGGGGGAGCGCCACCCTTTCTCTATAATAGACTGTGAGCCAAAACGGGAAGCCACTTTGCCATCTGTAATCTACATACAGAAGATTTAGCGACGAAGACCTTTTCTCATAAAGAATCTTGAAAATGTCATGCGAAAATTTCTGCAGTCCTTGGAGCTTTTTTGAGGAAAATGAGAGAAAGAAGCTGGCAATTTTCACAGCACTTGCATTCTCACAGAAGCTGTCAGGTCTTCCCCTGGATACTGTGTTCCAGCCACTGCTCAAGGATAATCTTGTCTGTCTCACTTTCAGCAAGTATGTTGCCGCCATTGATGGCGAAGAACTCGAAGCTATGTTTAGCAAATTCCAGCGGGCAGCGAAGGCAAAGGTGCCCGCTGGCTGCCCGCCGGTGAAAAATAAATGCAGGCCTAAATCTTATAGCTCTGATACCATGTAGAAAATTTAATGTATTATTGATTTATCTAGAATGTATACAATGACTCTCCTATTTATAGGAGAGGAAGAGAAATATACTAACACACTCACCTACCATACTAATACTCACCTAACACACTCACATCTACCTACCACACTATACACTCACCTACCACACTAATACTCACCTAACACACTCACATCTACCTACCACACTAACAGGTTGGGAGTTAGAGTAAAAAATGCCCTAAACTTAGTTGAAAAAAGGCGTTCAGGGGGTGAAAATGCAAAACAGCCCCCAAAACCACTCTATGGATGTCACGGATAGCTTCCTCATGACACATAGGACCTGTGGGGACAGACGGGATGTAATTAGCACACGTAAGTTGGGAATTGGACTAAAAAATGCCTTACACTTAGTCGAAAAAAGCCGTTCGAGGGGCGAAAATGCAAAACAGCCTCCAAATCACTCTGTGGATGTTATGGGAAGCTTCCTTGTGACACATAGGTCTTGTGGGGACAGACGGCATGTAATTAGCACACATAGGTTGGGAGTTGGAGTAAAAAATGCCTTAAACTTAGTCGAAAAAACACGTTCGGGGGGTGAAAATGCAAAACAGCCCCAGAACCACTCTATGGATGTTACGGATAGTTTCCTTATGACACATAGGACCTGTGGGGATAGACGGGATGTAATTAGCACACGTAGGTTGGGAGTTGGAGTCAAAAATGCCTTAAACTTAGTCAAAAAAAGGTGTTCGGGGGCAAAAATGCAAAACAGTCCCTGAATCACTCTGGATGTTACGGGAAGCTTTCTCGTGACACATAAGACCTGTGGGGGACAGACGGCATGTAATTAGCACACGTAGGTTGGGAGTTGGAGTAAAAAAATGCCTTAACTTAGTCGAGAAAAGGCGTTTGGGGGGTGAAAATGCAAACAGCCACCAAACCACTCTATGGCTGTCACGGGCAGCTTCCTCACGACAAATAGGACATGTGGCAGCTTCCTCATGACTCTATGGACATGTGAATATATTTTAGTCATGAGTTGCATGTATTTTACCTTGATGAAGAAGAACAAGCAGCAACAAATTGGCTGGAAAAGAAGAATAACCATGGTTAATGAGATGTATGTTCAAAAAATGTTTGGTTCCTTTGCTTTTTTAGCCTGAAGACCTTTTCTTTAGAAACTCTATTTTTGCTTTCAGTGTTGCTTTCTGCAATGAAGAGAGTATTGCAAAGGTATTTTCGCTTCAAGGAAATTTCTATCTGTTTTAGGCTCCATTTGTTTTGATGTGATATAATTTACACTAAAAATAATTTCATGTAGAATAATTTACATCTCTTATTTTTCAATGTTTGGCTTCAACTCTAAATAGTTCAAGTCACAAATCTCAAGGCAAGCTACCAGATAGCTATTGCTCTGCTATTTATACATAAAAAAATATATATCACAGATTGTTTGAGGAACCAAAAATAGACAGTGAATCAGAATGGCATGCTTCATCACCATGTAAACCAACCAATTCGGGAGGAGAAGAAATAGAAGCTGAAACTATGGGAGACCATTTGCTTTTTCATTGTAATTAATATTTTCCCCTTTCATTATGTTTATTATTTCTCATTGTTCATTTTGACGTGACACTAAAAACACAAAAGGAAATTTTTGCCATAACTTATCCCTTCTAAGCACCATCATTTTAAACTCGAAGGGTACAACAACAACTTGAACAATTAAATGCAAACTTCAACACAGGCCTTATATACTAAATACACATTTCTATTGGCTTACTATTACCCGACCGCATACTCAAAGGCCATGAAACATGGAGGAAAGCTTTTTTTTTTTTTTCACTACAATATAGTAACAGGTATGTCCTTGGCCAGTGGTCAGCCACCAACCATCTCATTATATCTTGTAGACACAAAGCATCAAACATATTCTCACATTAATCATTCTTTTAATAATGAATTAGAAATGCTTGCCAATCAAGTCCATGAAACTCTGATATGTTTATTTATTCACCATTCATACTTCAAATCTCCATTTCAACAACAGTAGAGTTGAGTTGATAGGTGATTACAAGTCCAAAGGTATTGCTTATATACCCTTTCCTCGGGTTTAGGCAAGAGAGAGGGAAGTGAATCTAGAGAGGAGAAGAAACCTTAGTTTCAAATTTATAAGGTTCACCATTCACATAGTAAGATTTAAAAATGAAAAAGAAGACAATATGCTTCAATGAGAAATCTCTCTTCATGTGGGAACTATTTCCCATCCATTTTGCTCAAAAAACACTAAACTAAAGTCTCACAAGAAAAACAAAACTTCTTGCACACTCCAAAATATAATCAAGGCATGATTTTCAACCTGTTCCCCCTCAAGGATATTATAACAACAAGAAAACAAAAGAATCTTACAGCAACTAATCCAAGTAGTTTCATTTCTAAAATAAGTTTTCTTGAGCAATACTTTACATACCTCTGGATGCACAATACCAAAAGTGCCTATGCACTTACCTTTGTAAATGATTCTAGCTTGTCTACCCAGAAGAAACCTCAGGCAATTGTTCCATATGTCAATTAAAAGAGAATGTGTAGAAGATGTGAGACTTACATTTGCACATTGGGAATAATAGCCTGCATTTATCCCCAGGTTTTAGAAATGGTGTCCCAATTACTTTCGTAACTCTGTCGAAAATGTCTTAAACTTAATCGAAAAAAGGCATTCGGAAGGCGAAAATGCAAAACAACCCGTGAACCACTCTGTGGATGTTACAGGTAGGTTCCTCGTGACAAATAGGACCTGTGGCGACAGACGGGATGTAATTAGCACACATACATTGGGAGTTAATGTAACGCCCTCAAAATAATACATAAAACCCATTACTTTAGACATGCATTGATATAAGAGAAATCAACCATTTTTATTCATCAGAGTAGTTCTTACAACAGTATTACATGTTAACAAACAAAAGCAAATGCCCTACGGACTTACAGCTTTCCAAGTCAACACTTGGTTACACAAAAGAAGAGTACTAACTCTATACAAAATAAGCCCTTGGCTTGATATTACATGTAATACAAACAAAATAATCATAAAGAGTCTTCAACTCCCATATCCATCCAAGCTATGTCCTTGGAGGTGGCATGCTACCTGTACCTGAAAATAATGTCCCATATAGGGTGAGCCAACGCCCAGTAGAGATATGCTAAACACAGTATGAGCAGTAACTAAGACATTAGCAATTGATAAATGTTTAATTCTCATAAATCAATTCATAACTCATTTCCATTACATGACCACTATGTCCATATTTCATTTCATTTTCCATTTCTTGTCAAATTCCCAATTCACAACAATGGCTCAGAACCTGGCCAACAATATACATGAGATAGTGACTCGTACTAAACATTTCTCATTTCACAATAGATAAGCATATTAGCTATATCAACACTTCGGTAGATGAGCCTATAAGCTACATCAACATCTCAACAGATAGGCATACCAAACTGTATCCACACTTCAACAAATAAGCATATTAGCTATATCAATACTTCCATAGATAAGCATACGAGTTATATCAACACATTAACTGACAAGCATATGAGCTGTATCAGTGGAGTCCATTCCCTATCTCCTCCCAAACAACATCCGATTTAGAGGTCCATCCCCTATCTTTCCCTAAACTGTGGAGTACATCCCCCTATCTACTCCCACACACACAACGTATATACACATAGGTCATATACTCAATCAATCAATACATAAAGTTAATGTATTCTATCAACCGTTATATTCTATGACACTTCCAATTGATTAGTTTTAGTTTGCCTAATCATCATGCATTGTCTACAACAATCAAAACTACTCTCCACCGAGCCCAAGCAATTATTTCTAGACAGATAATAAAAGCTCCAACAGATAAAATATCAATGTTTTCAAAAGTGAGCGATTTATAAATCCAACTCTACCATTTCACAATATAATGAGCCAATTTCATTATTTCCAACTCAATTCCAAATAACAACAATTTTTCCAAATTAATTATACCAATTAATTTATACAACAAATTAGGGCTTTCTACCCCTCTTCCCAATATTGACCCAATGATCTATATATCAACAACCAACAACGATATCATTATTTTGAAACCCAAAATACACATTTTAGAATCAAAATAACAAAATCCTCTTTTAACATTTTGAAACCCTAAGTCCCAAAATTTCCCAACTTCAACACTTTATCAAAACACCAAAAAAATCTATGTCAAAGACCATAAGAGTGAGTAGGAATCCCTACCTCAAATTCGGAGCCCAAGGGAAGAAGATGACGAAAATGAAGATGCTCCAAATCCCAAAATTTTCAGATTAGAAGATAGCCCTCGACGATCCACACAACTTTTACAAAGCCTCAAGGTGAGGAAAACACTCCTACTAGATCAATACTTA
>CM069908.1:60854170-60927329 GCA_036172215.1 Camellia granthamiana | reverse complement strand
TCTGCCTACTTTCGTGGGCAAAACATATAGCGATCCCGATTTTCCCTCCATTGTTTATTGTATTCCGGACTCGGTTATGTGGATGTCAGTTGTTGTATATGTTGCATTTCCGTCCTTTAACTCCGTGAGTTTGAGTTTAGAAATGTCTTGGACGTTTTTTGAACAGGTTGGTTGAGCTTTTGTCTCTAACCTTGTTGCCCAGATTTTTGGTGATCCGCTCGAGCCGATCTTGTTGCGCTCGAGCGAAGTTTGCATCCTTTCAGCATTTTGTGCGTCTACAAAAATACTGCAGAGGTGTTTTTCACGCTCGAGCGGAGTTACTTACGCTCGAACGGGTTTGAGCTCGAGCAGGTTTGTGGCGCTCGAGTGGGTGTCTGAAGTCTATAAAAATACTGAGGGAGTGTATTCTGCGCTCGAGCGAGTGGTGTTTTGCTGTTGTGCCTTGGCGCTCGAGTGGGTCTAGTTTTTGTGTCTTACGCTCGAGCGTATTACTCTCCGCTCAAGCGGACTATACGTATATCAGATTGCAACTGTGTCATTTTAAGTCACTTTTTCGACCCTCTCTCTCTCTCTAACTTTTCAAAACCCTCATTTGAGAGCTCCTCTCTCTAGAAAAGTACTTCTCTCTTCGAAATCATCTAGTTCTAGTGATCTTCCACCCTAGTCCCTTTGTAAAAAGTGTGGAGCTTGGTGTGGGCTACATTTCAATCCGAAAATCTTTGGGTTTGGAGCATTTCGAGTTTCATCATCTTCTCCATTTGGTCTCTCCATTTGAGGTAGGGATAACCTACTCCTTTCTATGAGTTTTGACATAGATGTTATGTATTTTGTATAGATGGTGTTGTTTGGGGCATTTGGGTGAAGTTAGGGTTTGAAATTGAAATTATAAAAGAAGGGTTTTCTATTTTTGGGGTTCCAAGTGTATGAGTGGTCCCTAAAATGAAGTTATTGTATATGATTGATGATATTTGGCCTTGGGTGCAATATTTGAGAAAAATGAGGGAAAGCCCTAATTTATTATGATTGATTAATTTGTAAAATTAATTTGGGGATTATGGAAATATGAAATTTAGATGAGAATAATGAAATTGGAAAATTATGGGATTGAATGGTGTAGTTGGATAAATAAATCACTCACCTCCGAAAATGTTAATATTTTATCTGTTGACAAATTTATTATCTATTTAGAGATAACTGCTTTGGGCTATCGGTGGAGGATAGTCTTGATTGTTGTAGATATTGTATGTTGATTAGGAAAAACTGAAACTAATCACATTGAATATGTCATTGAATATGACGGTTGGAATAATACATCGAATATGTGTATTGATTGATCATTATATATGATAAGTGTTTAAATACATTATATATGTATATTGTATGGGAGGAGATAGGGGATGTACTTCATGGTTTGAGAGGAGATAGGGGATGCACTCTCAAACCTGTTTGGGAGGAGATAGGGGATGGACTCCATTGATAACTAAGTTGGCCGGAGTGTCCAGGGTGAAAGTCCCGAAATTCTAATTGCGTTTGCATAACGTAAATAATTGAAGTATTGGAAGTGTTTTTGACATGAGTTGTAGTCTCATTTGAATTGTGGATAATTGGAAGTGTTTTTAATATGAGATGTAGTCTCTTTTAATTGTTTGGCCAGGTTCTGAGCCATGATTATGAATTGAATTGGATAAATAGAGGAAAGTGAAATGAAACATGTACATATTTGTCATGGAACTGGATTATGTTATGAGTTAAGGACTATTAATGATTTTCATTTGGGAAGAGTTTTCCATGATTTTTTTTATGCTAAATTCCTTTGTATTTCCTCGCATGATTTATGTGTGGTTGTCATTTATATAACTCGGCATAAACATTGAACTTCAAATTATTTTTTAAATGCGTAATTTTTATTTTATTTTATTTTTTTATACCCTAACTTCAATTAACTTTGCATAATCATTGAACTTCAAAGTTGAGCATATAGGATACAAATCTAGACAGGATACTACAAATCTTGATATGTAGTTTTTGTTTTGTGTTTTCTATATGGACATGTTTTTTATGCATTACATGCTTATGTTATATTTTGCTTTGTTTCTTCAAGTAAATAGTTTGCTTTATATTTTATGTTTTACATAAATTTATGCTTTTTAGTTACCAAAATGGCCAAATGGGAGAAACAATGGATGAAACCAGGTTTTCTAGTGAAACAGAAGCTAATAGAGTATGAAAAGGAAAGAAATAAGAGAATCAAGAAGAATAATAAGAAAATGAACGCTCTACAAGTGAAGGGTATAGCAGCTTGTTTGATGGGTTGTACTTAGCCCAATCGTGTCAATGAGAAGGGAAAGAACATTAGGGTTGAGGTAGATGACAATGACTACATACCATCAGATCATCATCATACTGATGATGATGATGAGTCCTTTGAAAGTGTTGAGGATGAGGTACTATACGCATGATATAGGTTATGTATGATATCTAATTTTTGTTATTATGTCTTGTAACTATATATTCATTATTTTTTGTTATTATGTCTCGCAATTGTTATTTTTTCATATGCAAGATTAGAATTCTTCGTAACCAATGAAGATGTTTAATAAAATGTTATTTTTTCCCCTTTTGTTATTGTTTTATTGTATTTTCATATGTACCATGATGTGGAATCTAGGGTTCTTTATTTGGGTTTTAAAATCTATATTATATGTGTATATGATCTGATAAGAATTTAAAGCCCCATGCTACTTCCCTATTTCTATTTCACGATCATTTGGGGTTTGATGTAATGAAAGGGTTGGAAATTTTTTGGCAATTAGTGATTATACTTGTCACTACGAGGGCCTTTTACCAACTAAAGAGTTAAAATGGAAATTTTTGGCTAAATTTGCACATTTTGTTGAAAGGTAGTAATCAAGTTAAAGTTTTGCGTAAATATGCTTTGTTATGTGCCTATTTAAAATTTTTGTCAATTAGGTTTTTGCTTCATGGGCATGTGATAATTTGCAGGTACAATTGTTTAGCTTTTGGAAAACTTGGTATGCTATTATCTATTGTTCGATTTGGCTTTGTGGCAAGTTTAGGGCAAAAAAAGCCTGTAGATTTAAGGTTCTAGAAGAAGGTATAAGAAAGATTGTAGGTGTGTGGGGATTGAATAGGACAACATAATGTTTGGCTTTGACTTTCTTAAGATAGTTCTCTGGCAATTATTGTTGAGCTGTTTACACTTTTCTATAAACATTTAATTGAGTATATTTTAAGACATTCAGTGAAGCTCATGATGTGTAAATTTCTTTTATGAAGCTGAGATGGTTATTTGAAGTCAAGGTTTTGAACCACATTCATGTTTTTCAAATCTTTGTAATTAATGTATGTGTGGTGTCTCCAGGGAAGATTCAAGTATCTACCGAGCCAAGTAAGAGCTTTTGGGAGGCACTGGCATTACTCCAATGTTCCAGGTACCTAACTTCTTGATAAAAGATGAATAGCTTTCCCCAAACGAGGACTCTTTCTGTGTTGAACAAAAAAGATGTAGGTTATCTTTTACCCCTCAAAAGCAAGTTTTATTCTTTTGAATTTTTTTATTGCAGTCCCTCTACTTGTCATGAAAATATAGATTGATATTTCTATTACATGTTTAAATTAATTTATTAATTTAATGTTATTTTTCATATAAAAAAATTTGTTAGGTGCTTGCAATTGATATTTTTGTTGTAACAAATGCATATTTATAATAAGGGTGAATAATACTAACACCCTTGAGGTTTCTGTTTAATATAGACCCCTCACGTTTGAAAAATTACATTTTCCCCCTTGTCAGATTAAAATAACATATTTGCCCCTTAGTCTTTATACATATAAAATAACACTCATATTATGTTCATGTCATTTCAAGATAAATAATAATCATCTTCTTTGGTTTAATTCATACAAAAAAATTAAATTTTTTTTTATTTTGTGTGTGTGTGTGTGTGTTTTTTTTTTTTTTACTGAATTTTTCAAAATATTTTAAGCAATTTTTATTTTTTATTTTTTAGATACATCTTATCTAGATATACTTAATAAGTATAATATTTTGTGATTTTATTTTAAATTCACCAAATACAAAAAATAAAAAAAAAATACAAAAATTCAGTAATATTGTAATATATGTGAATGACAGTGTGTGGTAATACTGTAATAAATGTGGGTGAATAAACGACAAAGAAAAATGATGGTGGAAATAAAAATGAAAAATTCTATTCATATATAAAAATTTATAAAAATAATATCATAAAAATGTTGTGATAGTGATGTCATAAATATAAATCATGTTTATGGATATTTTGTTCTAAAGTGAAAGGCCACCATTAAGCTATATCATTGTGTTTCAAAATTTTATATAAAGCCTTGACAATGAAATTATTGAACAAATACCTCAAGTAACACCATTTTCAGATTTTTTAACAAAAATAATTTAAAACCAATACAATTAAAAAGAAAACTCGGTTAAAAAGAAAATTCAAAAGGAACCTAATCCGTGCATGCATTACTTGCATATATCCAATATTGGTTACAAAAGTAGAATGAAAAAGATTTTAAGGTTATTACATTTCACATAAACATTGACCTGTAGAAATGAATGTAGCAAATAAAAAATTAATGTGAAGCACAATGCTTTCCCCAACCAATGTGCTACGTTTTGAATGAATTAAAATTCAAAAAATTCCAGTAGGATATATTTGATCATTGGATACCCTAGATATATTTGATCTATTTCAGTGAGCTAGACTTTAACCATTTTTGGTAGCCAAAATAATTTGAAAGATCTTATGCTTAACACTAATTTACCAAAAAGATTTACTTAGTAAGTGAAAAGGGCAGCACATTCAAACTCCTCTCCAAATGCTCTTCACTAAAGTTTATTTTTATTGATCAAAAGGAAAAAAAAAAAAAAAAACTAATGCATTTTTACAAACATCTTAAATGCAATCAAAATTCAAAGAACAGTTTGAACACAATCATTGACAATCCAATTTGGAATAGTTTGGAACATTCTCTTATTCTTCAGATTATCTTAACTGCAATCAAAAAATCATTGAGAACAGTTTGGAACAACTTAAATACAATCAAATTCAAACATCTTAAACACTAGAGAGAAAAATAGTTTAAAATCGTTAACAAGTTTGGAAAAAACCCTTAAGTTGTAGTTTCACTAGCCCTAGTTCAAAATTCTGAGATAATCTAAGATAATCAGAAGAATGAGAGACAAAATTGGATAAAAATCGAAGTGAATAGAGTGTTCCAAGCAACAAAAAATGAAGGGTTAGTAAAAATTATAATAAATAGGTCATATGGGTTTCACCCCACAAACAATGAACTTAAAAGAAGTAAAAATTCAACAAGTAAAGAAGAGTTCACAAAATGGACCTTAACACAATAATGAGAGAGAGAGAGAATATATCAGCAGAAGAACACAAGAAGATGCATAGACTTCAACTGCTTCTATATATTAACACAGAGCCAGAATAAGGCTCACAAAATGGACCAACATATATACTAGATTTTTAGGGGGGAGAGAGAGCTCTGACCTAAGGCTTCAATGGCAAAGTACAAGGGATTTTGCGGCAACAACAAACACAGCAAAATACTCCTGCCACCATGTAATCACCTTCGCATTCTCGTATGTGTGTATGTGTGTGTGTGTGTGTGTGTGTGTGTGTGTGAGAGAGAGAGAGAGAGAGAGAGAGAGAGAGAGAGAGAGAGAGAAAGAGAGGGTTTATAGCCTTCACGATGTGTTGATTAACCGGTGTAGCCGGTTGCCTATTTTGCACCCTTAAACAATTGAATGGTTCAGATCAAATTTAAGCAATCCAAGGGTTTAGAATTAAGATGCAAAGCCCCCACGTATATTTTGCAAGAAATTGAAAAGCAACTTACCATGTTGCTATGGGTTATACACAAAATTTAACAATCTTACATTTTCCAACATTATTATTTATCATGCCAAACAAAAAAGGAAAGAAAAATTCAAAATTTTCCCTTTCTCACACCTTCCACCACTTCAATCCTAAAGTTTCACACTAATCTTTCATGGTTGCTAGGCAAGCCTCCACGCTTAGAGGGAAGACAATAATTCATGGATTATCTTAGCATCAATACACTTTGAAAAAAGTATGTGAAGGAAAGTCATTTTATTAAACATAAGCTTCATGTGAATTGAAAATTAAAATTAAAATCGTATAAAAGAGGAAATTCATTTTATTAAACATAAGTTCATGTCGACTACTTTTTAGCTAAAATTAAAATCATATCCTTCAATTCTTTTTTAGCTTTTCACACTTTTTTGTTGGTTGGAGTCTCTTTCCCATTATCTTGTCAACTGCTTATGCTTAAACAAGGATTGTTTAGCATTTTTGGAAGTATTTCTATTGTTTGTGAACTATGTTCACTTATATATATATATATATAAACTAATCAAACAAATGATTTACTTGAGATGGCTATGTGATTCAACTAGAACAACAAGTACTAAAAATTACCAAAAACACTTGGAATAACTATTTGCCCTAACTTACAAATTGGGAGGTCCCAATCGTAAGTTATAGTTGCTTCATGTGAATATCACTAAATATATTTTGCGATAAATCTTCGAAGAACATGTTAAGTCAATTACAAGTTTTCAACATCTAAATGCAATGAAAATATAGTTCCAAAATACATTTGTTTAAATTGCTAACGAACAAGGCATTTTTACAAACATCTTAAATGCAATCAAAATTCAAATAACATAATTAGACCTATAATTTTAATGCCAAAATTTCTCATGAAATATTTTGCAACAACTCAAGAGCAAGTCATGGAAAAACAATATGGTTACAAAATACTATATTAATTAGTGTAAAAATGGATTATTTCATTAAGAATGCCAACCGAGATACATAAATAGCAAAATAGAACAAAATCCTTACCAAGTTTTGCTTCAGTACAAATTTCGAATCAGTGTGAGCCAAGAGAGACTGGAATAGAAATTCAGATAGCACTAGAGACAAAAAATAGGGTAAAAATTAGAGAGTATAGTTTTAGAAGAGAGGATTTCATAAATATCCACAAAGAGTAAAAAATGGGGAAGAAGAGAGTTTTAGAAAAGGGTTTAGGGTTTCAGAAATAATCAGAGGGAGGCATACCTTGTTGATTGCTCTTAAAAAAAAAAAATTCCTTTGTTTTCTCTGAAACCAAACAGAGGCTTACTGGGTTAGATTAGAGTTTTAAACCGAATAGCCACTTAGAATCTGCAGTCAGTCGAACTAGAGAGAGAGAGAGAGAGATCACTTGAAGGAGGAAGTAGCAGAGGGAGAGAGCGGGAGAAACGAAAGAGTGAAAGTAGAGAGAGAGAATACCCTGTGGAAGAAGAAGAGAGATGGTCAACCGGTTGCTCTCCGGTGTCCAATTTTTCAAAATTAAAGAATTTAATGGTCAGGATGTATGTGTGTAATCTAATAGCCAATAATGAAGGTGCATATGGTGTGCAACTCTTTAGAAAATGAGGTGCACACTGCAACAGGAGAGGTTGGGCTATGTTTTTTTATAATTTTATTTTGGGTAAATTACATTAACACCCCTAGAGATTTGGTCCAATTACTACCCATCCCTTGACGTTTTGGAAATTACATTCCCACCCCTGTGGTTAATAGTCTCATTTCACAAACCCTTTGCTTATATAAAAGGTAACAACTCCTAGTAGAAAAACAGAGGAAATTACATTAAAAAAAAGTAAAGGAAAGGGGAGAAAGTAAAGCAAAGCCAAAAAAGAGAGAATGCATGGGTTCAATGTCTTCATTCTGTCTAAATAATTACAATGACAGGGGGGTTAGTGTAATTTTCCAAACGTCAGGGGGTGATATGTATTAAACCCAAACCTCAGGGGGTGTAAGTGTAATTTACCCTTTTATTTTTTTATCATGACAGTTTTCCTTTTAAATATAGAAAATCACAAAGAAAACAACAAATTTGAAGGAGGTTGACTTATCCTTGATTTATTTCTGAGTGATGTTTTGGAATTTCTTATACTATATGCGAATTGTTATGTTGTGAAAAAATCTAGAAACCTCCTAGATGTTGATTTGTGATTATGTATCAATTTTAAGCAGAATATAAAAATCCCAAACAAACAATCAAAAGAAAGAGACACAAAGATTTTACGTGGAAAAACCACAATTGGACACCTTCCAATTGTGATAAAAAAACCACGGGCCACAGCCACCAGAACAATCCACTAAGAAGATATAAAGGAATTACACAGGTAACACTCTCAATTATCTAGCGAATCCACAACGCCTAATTGAACCAACCTCTATGTGCCTCTTCCAACCCCATCTTCACCACGGAATTGTCTTTCTGATGAGCCACTCCGGATTCCACCACCGAAGCTTCAGACCGAATTCTTCAGAATCCACAACTGAAGAACAACTTTGATGAGCCACTCCATAATTCACAACTGAAGCTTCAGGCTCGAATTCTTCAGAATCCACAACTGAAGAACAACTCTCTCTTTTGTGTAACAAACAAAACCTTTGATGTAGCCTTTTCAGATCATGAGTTGAATACTCAATAAGACATCAAAGAAAAATAAAATATCCCCAGATATAAACCTTTAAGAACCAAAAAGAAAGATCTGGAGGATTCAATGAATGAATCAATGAATAGCCTAGATTTGGGAGAAACCCAACTATTTATAGAAAATCAAAGCAATCCTAGTTGGGAAAGAAAACCAACTTCTTGTAGAAAACCAACTTCATGCAGAACTCTAAAGTAATCCTGTTTTTGAAGGAAACCAACTTCTTAAAGAACTCTTGTTACAACCTTGGTTTTGATCCATGGAATTTGACAACAAAAGGTCCTAACATGTTGGAATTACAATGCTGGGATCCAACTTTTTGTTTTTACCATTGAACGGGGTAGGTTGACCAAGGTTGAAGATGAAGAGGCCAAATCAATTTCTTAGATGGACATTTAATAAAATGTGTTCTTGTTGTTGATCAAAAAAATTAATACAAAATTTAAATTCTTTTATGGAAAAACAGGGGAGTTAGATTGCAAGGAGGGTTGTATTCTTCTTTAGAAAGAGGGATTTCTGTTCTTTCCTATCCCTTCCCCGTGTTTATTGATTGTAATAATTCATATTATTATTTATAAACTCTTTCATTTTGCCGATAAAAAGTAAAAAAATCATATTGCTGATGCTGAATGGCAATTTATTTTCTCACTTTTAACACCCCAAACAATCAGGATCACATGCCCAATCACAATAATCAACCATATCTTTCTTTTTCTTTTTTAATTTTTGTGTCAGAACATTGATTACTTATCTAGAATTTATGTATTTTCACCATGAATAATTGATGCCTTTTTGCTTCATCTACATATGTCGTTTGATCTCCGTTTTGTGACAGTCACTGACCCAATTACTTTTCAATTTTCAGTAATTTTTCTGTTTGAGTGATGGTGTCTATGGATGACAGCGTGGTATAAGGATTCTTTAATTTTGAAGTTCTATTTCTTTGTTTTGTCTCTTCCGGAGCTCAATGTAAGCATCATCAAAGCTAACCCTATATCTCAAATATTCTTTCTTGCTTTCTTTCATCATTGTCAAATTGTTTCTCCAACTATGAAATTGAACTCATGAAGTAGAAAAGGAGTGAGGTTTGTCATCAAAATTCCTAACCTCATTTATTAGTTAGACTCGTCAACTAATTGTTTGTGCCATGATTTTCATTTTTGTTCACTGGAGGGAGAAAAGCATGATCTCTTTTGTAGGTGTAGCTTTTTTGAAATGGATTCTGCTTCAAACTCTACACTTTAATCAACTTTGGAAAATTGTGGACTTCAACTTTTGGGCATCATATATGATCTATGGCAGGCTCGCAGCACCTCGTGTTCTGCTTGGGTCACACACGTATACACCATATTGGGTACACTTATGCATGTACAATTAAAAATAGTTTATTTAAAAGGAAAAAGAAATGAAAGTATGAATTGCACAAATATTGTGACATCGTTGTTGTTATACCAAGTGTTTGTTTGCTTTTGCAGCAGTGTTTTTTTTTCTACTAGCATTGTTTTGCCATTTTCTAATGTTTATTTGCAAACTAAATAAATAGTATCAGAAATTCTCAAACCGAAGCAAAGGTCATGGTTGACAGCCAATATGTCAAATAGTTCAAAGTATTATGCAATTTTTTCTTCAGTCTATCTTTACCATGTTTGAACTTCATGTTCATTTTAAAATTACATTGAATTGCCCCTACTGTTCCTATTGCAGTTCATCAGTCTTGCTCAATTTTTTGGGCCATACCATCATCCATACAAGTAAAAATTCCCCGTCACCTATGAAGCACAAACACCTCTCCATAAGTCATGTACCAATGTCGGACACGGACACACGCCAAACACGCTACGGACACGTTGCAGACACGTTAAGACACACGAGGGACATGCTGAGAACACACTAGGGAGCATTTTTAATTAAAAAAACGTAATATTTTTAATTTCTTTTTATTGAAATAGCATACCCAAGGTTGATGAATTTGATGAAATTAAATATTTGACATAAAATAAATATATAATATTAAAAAATATGACCTATAATAAATATATAAAATTATATGTTTTGCACATGTCCCCAGAGTGTTGTGTTCTGCATTTTAAAATTTTGCATGTATGTGTCGTGTCGTATCATGTCACATGTCTGTGTTCATACTTCTTAGCCTGTCACCCTTAATTTCAAATGATGAATGGGTTTTTCCACATCCTATTATTTAGAGGGAGTTTGTATAACAATTTCACTGCTAAATTTTTTTTGTCTTGTGATGCAATGATTTTGGCCTTTGTCCACATTTATTTGTCAAATTTTAAATAAATTTAAGCTGGTGGTTAATGCCATCTCTAAGTTATGTACTTCGGAACTCATCTTTATGCCAAAGAAATGACCAAAATTGTATGTTCTCTTGAAAAAATGAATCTGAAGCATGTGACATGGTTTACTTGAAATTTTGTTATTAGAGATTGTGTCTTTCTCATGACTAGCTAAGGAACTGCAATTTTTACCGTAGGGGTTACAGTTATGTCTAAATGCTTAGTTGCTTGCGCTGATTCCATTCTTCATATTGGATGTTACAATATTTAGGTATTGTGTAGTTGTATTTCTTTTAGCAACGTTGAATAACTTCATACGGTATATGGTTAGTCTTGCACTCATTTCTGCTGATGCTTATGCAAATATTAGTTTTTATGATGAAATGCATTCTTCATAGAATATTTATTTTAATGTTGCCATCATTCACCATAAGTTTTGTTGCTAAACCATCTCTCTCTCTCTTTTTCTTTTTTTCTTCTTTGTTGTGCCCATGGTGTTTGCAGATTGAAGTGAAGCTGGTTCAAGGTGTAAATGTCATCTATGCCAACCACATGAAGCTGGTTTCATGTGGTTTCAGTTTAAAATGACAATAATGTCAGGAGGGATTTTCGGTGGCCGTTTGTCAAATGTTTGCCAGTCATTGTTGTTTTCTTTTCATTTCCAGGTTTGATACATTTATTTTTGTGAATGGTATCAGCTCTTTCAATCACTTTCAACCTTGTCAAGTGAAGTAAATTTTGCATCTGATAAATGTAGAATATCCTATTTTGGGAAAAGATTGGTTATTGATGACCTAATGAAGGTTTGATGATTCTAGACATGCAATAGTTTGATGATTGTGTATTGTTGTTGTTGTTTCCTTGCTTCTGGTTGTGTTGCTTTGCTTCTGGTATCATACTCTAAATGATGCTTCTACTTTTGTATCTGCATCATATATAAAAGTTCATTGGTAATATTTGTTGTAATGTTGCTGATATTGACTGGTTTTATGCTGATGCTGCTAACATTGTTGCTTTGGCTTTCTTGCCCTTCTGTGCTGCTATTTCTATCTTTTCTCATGATCTGTATGGTGTACCTGTTGTGCATATGTTCATTTCGGTTATAGCCAAGCCTACATTAGCTACCCAAGCCTATCCTTGTTTGTATTTGTTGGGACTGTGAGATACCAGAAATCAATCTCACACAATAACACAACAATATTTACGTGGTTCGGTAATTGCCTACGTCCACGGAGAGCTATTCACTATAGAAGTTTTCCCGGAGGGAGATTACAACTCACACCTCACAATTACTCTCTACAGAACTCTCAAACTCACTTCTCTCACAGCTCTATCTCTGTGTGTTTGTTGTTGTGTTCAACCCCTCCTCCTCACCTCAATTTATACACAATTGAGGGAGGAGGTGATTGGCCATCACCTACTCCATTCCACTCTCTAGTGGATCTTCCATTTGGGTAGTGGACAAGGATGGTGCTACACTAACAATTGTGCTGCACTAACAATTCTCCCCCTCCACGCCCACATGGACAACTGACTTCTAACTTGAAGTCCATCCCAGCAATGTCTCTGCAGATTTCGAGTTTGTTTCTCGAGACCACCTTTGTCAGTATGTCAGCTGGATTCTTATCTGTATGGATCTTGATCAGTTCCAATAACTGCTTTTCCATCACTTCGCGTATCCAATGATACCGAATATCAATGTGCTTTGTGCGAGAATGATACATCGAATTCTTGCTCAGGTCTATGGCACTCTGGCTATCACAATGTACCGTGAACTTTTCTTGCTTTAATCCCAACTCTTGGAGAAACCGTTGCAACCATAACATCTCTTTCCCAGCTTCCGCTGCGGCAATATATTCTGCCTCGGTTGTGGATAATGCAACACACTTCTGCAACTTGGACTGCCAAGACACAGCTCCCCCTGCAAAAGTGAATAGAAATCCTGATGTAGATTTTCTACCATCAAGATCTCCCGCCATATCGGAATCCGTATAGCCTTCCAAGACTGGTTGAGCATCTCTAAAGCACAAACACATTTTTGCCGTACCCTTGAGGTACCTTAGAATCCACTTGACTGCTTCCCAATGCTCTTTTCCTGGATTGGAAAGGAATCTGCTTACTACTCCAACAGCATGAGCAATATCTGGTCGGGTAGACACCATTGCATACATCAAACTCCCTACGGCGGATGAGTAGGGAATAGCCTCCATCTCTTCCCTTTCTTTAGTAGAGGAGGGACAAGAACTCTTGTTTAACTTGAAATGATTAGCCAGCGGAGTATTAACTGGCTTAGAATCTTTCATGTTGAACTTTGCAATCACCCGTTCAACGTACTTCTCCTGTGACAGCCATAATTTCTTGGCTTTCCTGTCACGCACAATTTGCATGCCCAACATTTGCTGTGCAGGGCCTAGGTCCTTCATGTCAAAGGACTGTGATAACTCCTTCTTCAATGATCTGATTGCTGTGGCATCCTGTCCAACAATTAGCATGTCATCAACATAGAGCAGGAGTATGATGAAGTTTCCATCGGGAAATTTCCTAACATAAACACACTGATCTGCAGCAGTTCTCTTGTACTCATGACCCACCATGAATGAGTCAAACTTCTCGTACCACTGTCTAGGCGCTTGTTTGAGGCCGTAAAGACTCTTCTTCAATCTGCAGACTAAGTTTTCTTTCCCTTTTACTTCAAAACCTTCTGGATGCTCCATGTAAATTTCTTCCTTCAGATTTCCATGGAGAAATGCTGTCTTCACATCCATCTGTTCAAGTTCCAAATTCAAACTGGCCGCTAGTCCCAAAACTACTCGAATGGATGTCATTTTCACAACTGGTGAGAAAATTTCATCAAAATCAATACATTTCTTTTGCCTGAAACCTTTGACAACCAATCGAGCCTTATACTTGACTGGCTTTCCGTTGCCATCTTTCTTCAACTTGAACACCCATTTGTTCTGCAATGGTTTTCGATCCTGGGGAAGTTTTACCAAATCATAAGTCTGATTCTTCTGCAATGACTGAATCTCTTCTTGCATAGCTTGATGCCAGCTACTCTTCTCCTTATGATTCTGAGCTTCTTGAAAACTTTCTGGCTCCCCCTTATCAGTAAGCAAAATATAATCAGAACTAGGGTATTTTGACGTCGGCTTAGACTCTCTTGTTGATCTTCGCAACTGTGGACCAACAGTCTCTGGCGGAAGGGGTAGTGGCTCCCCCTGCTCAACACCCTCTTCTTCTGGATCTTCTTCTTCTGGCAATCCATCTTGCAACTCTACATCATTGGCTGTATGCTGCGGTAGCTCTTCTTCATGAGTGGCATGCTGTGATGGTGCAGGATTGGGAACAAGTTCTAGAACATCATTAACTTTGGGTTTGGCTGGTTGCCCAAAGTCTGCTAAGGTCTGGCCTTCTTGAAATACCACATCTCGGCTTCGAATGACCTTTTTGTCTTTCAGATCCCATAATCTGTATCCAAATTCTTCATCTCCATAGCCAATAAAGATACATGGAGTAGTTTTATCATCCAGCTTCTGTCTGTGCTCCTTGGATACATGTGCAAATGCTTTGCACCCAAACACTCTCAAGTGAGAGTAAGAAATCTCCCTTCCAGACCATACTTTCTCTGGAATTTCAAAGTTCAGTGAAACTGATGGCGATCTGTTGATCAAATAGCATGCAACACGAATAGCTTCTCCCCAAAATGACTTTGGCAGCTTTGCCATTTTTAGCATACATCTAACCTTCTACATAATGGTTCAGTTCATTCTTTCGGCTACACCATTGTGTTGTGGGGTTCTAGGAACAGTCTTCTCATGTCGGATGCCGCGAGTAGCACAGTAGGCTTCAAACTCCTTTGACGTGTACTCGCCTCCATTGTCTGTTCGGAGACACTTCAGCTTCTTTCCGGTCTCCCTTTCCACCATAGCATGAAATGTTTGAAAATGCTGGAACACCTCATCTTTGGTTCTTAAGACATAAACCCATACCTTTCGTGATGCGTCATCAATAAATGTCAAGAAGTATTTTCTGCCACCCAATGATTCTACTTCTATGGGACCGCATACATCAGAGTATACTCTGTTCAACAACTCTGATTGTCTTCTGGATGATGAGTAGAAAGCAACTCTATGTTGCTTCCCAAACAAGCAACTGTCACAAGGATTCAATTTCGCATCTTTGGCAAAGGGAATAAGTGACTTCTTTGCCAGAATTTGCAACCCTTTCTCACTCATGTGACCCAGCCTTTTATGTCACAAATTTGGTGATGCCTCATCTTCTGTTGCGTTGAGGCTATCTGAATGCACCTCCACATGAGTCTTGTACAAAGTGCCACTTGCCTGTCCTCTGGCTACCACCAGAGATCCCTTTTTCAACTTCCACATGCCTTTACCGAAGTAGTTCTCATAGCCTTATCGATCTAAGGCTATCTCTGAGATAAGATTCAGGCGTAAATCAGGAACATGCCTGACATCTTTCAACACCGTCGTGCACCCAACTTTGGTTTGGATGCGAACATCACCGATTCCCACAATCTTTGAAAAACTAGAGTTGCCCATCTTCACTGTACCAAAATCTCCAGCTTGGTACGTACTGAAGAACTCTTTCCGAGGTGTGGCGTGGTAGGAAGCTGCTGTATCTACCACCCACTCGGTGTCGTTGTCTGACATATGGAGGCATTCTTCTTCTTCAACAGAGAATAATGCAATATCCTCTGAGACAGTAACTACAGTGTTCCCATCTTCAGTCTTTGGTTGTCTATTACCTTGTTTTTGTTCTCCCTTCAAGGCATAGCAGTATTTCTTTATGTGACCTTCTTGGCCACAATGGTAACACTTGAACTTTGGTCGGCTCGTACCTTCTTTGGATTTTCCTCTGTCTTGAAATCTTCCTCTGCTTCGTCCTCTGCTTTTGCTTCTTCCTCTGTCTCTGCCTCTGCCTTTATTTTCTGTGACGAAGGCATGGGATTGATCTCCACCCGAGTCTTTCCGCCTTGTCTCTTCATTGTACATGGCGTCAGTGACCATGCTCATAGTCAGTTTTCCTTCTGGTGCAGAGTTGCTGAGAGAAACCACTAACGTCTCCCAGCTATCCGGTAAAGAACTGAGCAGTAGAACGGCTTGCATTTCATCGTCTAACCACATCTTGACAATTGCAAGCTGATTCACCAGATTTTTGAATTCACTGGTGTGCTCAGCAATAGACACACCATTCTTCAACTTTAAATTTACTAGCCTTCTCATCACCAAGGCTTTGTTTCGGGCGGTCTTTGACTGGTACATGTCACTTAACATTGTCCAAAGAGTATAGGCATCTGTCTCTTCGGTAATATGATAGAACACACTGTGGTCTATCCATTGTCTGATACAAGCGATAGTCTTGCGGTTCATCTTTATCCAGTCATCATCTTTCATTCCTTCAGGTTTAACCCCTTTTATAAAAATGGGGTCATGCAAGTCTTTTAAAAACAAGATGTCTTCCATTCGTGACTTCTAAATTGCATAATTGGAAGGAGTTAACTTGAACATAGATCCTGAAGGCGACGGTGATTCCCCCATCAACACTTGTCTATAAAGAAAATAATCTCTTTCTCAAAAACAGGCTTTGCTGTTGAGTCCGGACTAGTCAAATTAGCCGGAAAAACACTTTGGATTGTCCAAATACAAACTGAAAATTTTTGAAATCTGATTTACAAAATCTGACCGTATCGATGTGTCCGGAGTACTCCAAATAGTCAAAAAACACTATTAGATTGTCAAAAACGGACTCAGAATGGCTCAGATCAAGCCAAAACTGTTTTGACGGTTCAGATATGCAGGTGTACCTTAGCCGCGAAGTGCTGGATCACAGCTCCATGGGTTGACTGGTCAATGGCTGGCTGACGTGGCTGCCACGTGTCTGCCACGTGTCTGTCCGTCTGCAGCGTGTCGATGACGTGGCGATGACGCGGCGGCTGTCGTGGCGCTGACGTGGCGATGACGCGGCTCTGACGTGGCGCTGACGCAGCTCTGACGTGGCGTTGACAGAGCGCTGACTGGACTCGTCTTCTACCTTGGGTGCGCGTGCGGCGCATGGTGTGACGCGCCGGTACCGGAACGGCACATGGGGGCGCGTGAGGCGCGTGGGATTCACTCGCCAACTTCAGATGGCGCGTGAGGGCACGTGGAAGCTTTTCTGGGCCTCTGCTTTTTTGTTCTGGACTCCCCTCGACGAGTCCTTGCTTCTCGTATGGTCAAAACTGAATTTCGAGCAAATTGATTTCTGGGCAGTTTCAAATTTTTGTTCCGAAACGCAACCGGAATGGCTCTGATACCACTTGTTGGGACTGTGAGATACCAGAAATCAATCACACACAATAACACAACAATATTTACGTGGTTCGGCAATTGCCTACGTCCACGGAGAGCTATTCACTATAGAAGTTTTCCCGGAGGGAGATTATAACTCACACCTCACAATTACTCTCTACAGAACTCTCAAACTCACTTCTCTCACAGCTCTATCTCTGTGTGTTTGTTGTTGTGTTCAACCCCTCCTCCTCACCTCAATTTACACACAATTGAGGGAGGAGGTGATTGGCCATCACCTACTCCATTCCACTCTCTAGTGGATCTTCCATTTGGGTAGTGGACAAGGATGGTGCTACACTAACAATTGTGCTGCACTAACAGTATTGTCCTGGGATATGCTCCTTGTAATCTGCATGTTGAAATTTGATTCATATTGCTTGCCTTTTTCACAATATATATTCACTTACACAATATATATATAGAATCATCATTCACCATTGCAAGGGAATGATCATTTCATAAGAAATCCTAAAGAATGACCTTCCATTCCATTCTATCTCATTCTAGTGAACCAAATAGAGCATGAATATTCATCATGTGACTATAACTAGTGTGACTATAACTATAGTGAGCATTAATGTTCAAACTTTCTGAATGTTGGAACTTTGATTTTGTTTTGGTTAATGTTTATGCACACCAAATGATGGGGTGAAAAGAGGAAATTTGTGGGAGGTTCTTGTCAATCTTCGAAGAATTTTTTGTAAACCATGGTGAAAAAATTAAACTATAATGCTAGGAATTGGAAAACTTTATAATGTTTGGTACAAAGGATTGCAATCTTGAACTCAGGTAATGAAACTAGTTTGTGGTCATGTAACCTTGCGAAATTTCAGGGGAGCCAAGATGCAATTTTATCCTCTATTATTCAGGTCTAACTAATTTTGTTCAATACAAATCATCATGTCGAGCACTGGATTATCTCAAGACACCAAAGGTGTATTCTATAAAGAACAGGAGAAGGATTAATACTCAGTCTCAATCAATAAGGAGAAGGATTAGAAAGAAAAGAACAGGAGGGAAGAAAACAGAGGGTAGGGTAAAACAGGGAATAGTCCCAAAGCAATATCTCAGTCTCAATCAATTAATACTCAAACCTAAGCCTGATAAACCCTTACATAAAAGCCACACATGTAAGTAAACCAAACAAACAAAAACTACGAAATAAAATCCTAAACAAATTCATTTTCCTCAATAAATTAAACTTCTAAATAAGTAAAATTCCTAACCTTCAATTATTTCTTATCCAATTCCTTTACGTTCCCCATCAGGAGCTTCTACTGAACCAAGTGTGGCTGTCAGTTTTTGGAGGCTTGTGGCTGTCAGTCCTTAGAGGGTCCTTAGGTTCTTGATGTTTGTTTGCTGTCCAGTCCGGAATTGGTTTCTAACTGTTTTGTTAGGGTTAATATGAACTCCTTGCTAGGAGTCCTGAAATTTAAGGCTATTATTTTTGGTTGACTATGCTATGGTAGTCCTGCACATGCAATTCAAGAAGGTTGATTAATAAAAATTCTCTTAAGCTTTTTGCTTTTTTGTTTTTTTGTTTTTTAATGGATACCATTAATTTAAGCTGCAGATGTGCAATTTGCTAGGATACACTAGTTTGTTGCTGGCAAGAGACAATGCCAAATCTCAATTTTGATGGTTGGGTATATAAAGACATCTTTGTGTTGTAAAATACCATTAATGATTAATTACTAGTTGTGTTCTCGTCGAAGAAAGTGGGTCAGTGAATCTTAGGGATAGGCAACCAAGCACACTATGAAAGGGACTTCAAATCTCCAATTAGGGGTGTTCACTTGTCAGGTCAGACCCCCGGGGGGGTGGGTTTGTGTGTTTGCCATAGACCCTGTCACCCGAACAGATCATCTCGGGTTGAATAAGAAAGAACCCAATTTTGACCGTCTAGATGCTCGAAACCGAACATATTCGGGTTGAATAGTTTCGGTCGAAATGTCGAAACCAACCAATCCTTATCGCATTGCAGATCATAACTCCAAAAAATTAAAACAAAATTTAACCTCGTATATATATTTTTTGAGATGAAAAAAAAAAGTATTAGAGGAATGGGAAAGAGACTAAATTTAAGAAAAGAAGAGCTTTGGGTGTGAGGGAGAGAGACAGGAAGGCGGAGGAGTGAGAGAGGAGATTGTAATTGTTGGAGTTCACCCCATGTGAAAGGGGTGATCCTCATTTCAAGCTGCAGGACAATTATCATGCCAATCCACATGTATCCAAAACCATGCAAAGGAGAGAGTCAAGCATGGCGGCCACCAACCAAGTCATTGAAGACGGCCACCAACGGAGGAAAAATGAGCTGGCCATGGATTGGCAAGCCAGCTCTCACCTACCCTTTATATGTATAAATAGAGATGGGAGGGAGAGGATGTATAGCATCAGAAAATAGAGAGAGAGAGAGAGAGAGAGAGAGAGAGCTGTGAGTTGAGTGAGAAGAGTTGTTCTCCTTCTCTGTTTGTATTTTGCTCCATAGTAGTGAAATTCTCTTTTCTGCTCCGTGGATGTAGGCATTTGGCCAAACCATGTAAATATTGTATTCTGTGTGTGTGTGAGATAATTTTCTGAGTGTCTTGTGATCCTAACATAGGGGTATCAGAGCCGGTGTTGTGCGTTTTCGGAAAAACAGAGTGTCGTTCCAAAACTTGCCCAGAAATCAAAGTGGTAGAAATCTACTTTTGATCACACCAGATTGAAGCCCTCGATGAGACGATCACAGAGGTGAAAACCATGTCGAAAACCGAGGCCGGACAAACCCACACGCGCCGTCACACGCTTGTGACGCCGTTCCCATGCGCGCCCACTCTCGCACGCGTTGCACGCGCTTCCAGAGGAAGAAGACGCGTGATTTCACGCTCAGACACGCGCGCGCACCAGGCAACGTCATCTGATGACGTCATCAGAGCCGAGCCGAGCCGCGAGCCGTTGACCAAGCTGACCGAGCCGCTGACGTCAAGCTGACGTCATCAGAACCGGAGGAATAATCTAGTGCTTCTCAGGCGCACCAGATTCTGTCGATCTGAACCGTTAAAATTGTTTTTGGCTTGATCTAAGCCATTTGAGGTCCGATTTGGGTGATCCAATAGTGTTTTCCAATTATTTGGAATATTTCAGACACATCCGTACGGTCAGATTTTGCAAATAATCTTTCAAGAATTTGCAATTTTTATTTTGGCAATCCGAAGTGCTTTTTCGGCTAATTTGAGCAGTCCGGACTTCACAGCAAAGCTTGTTTTTCAAACAGAAATCACTTTTTGGATGATGGAGGAATCCACATCAATTTCAGGGCCGATGATTCAGTTGAACGCTTCTAATTATGCGATATGGAAGCCGCAGATGGAAGACATCTTGTATTGTAGAGACTTGTTTGACCCTATAACGCTAAAAGGGGTCAAACCAAATGGAGACAAGGATGGGGACTGGATAAAAACCAACCGGAAGACTATCTGTCAAATCAGACAGTGGATTGACCACAGTGTGTTCCACCATGTCGCCCAAGAGACGGACGCCTATGCCCTATGGATGAAATTGGTGGGCATGTACCAGTCCAAGACCGCACGGAACAAAGCCTTGATAATGAGAAGGCTTATAAACCTGAAGCTGAAGAGTGGTGTGTCTATTGCTGAACACACCAGTGAATTCCACAGCCTTGTGAACCAGCTTGCATCAATCAAAATGGAGTTGGAGGATGAGATGCAAGCATTATTATTACTTGGTTCCTTACCAGACAACTGGGAGACGTTGGTGGTTTCTCTCAGTAATTCTGCACCCAAATGGAAGCTGACCATGGGGATGGTCACAGACGCCTTATTCAATGAGGAGGCAAGGAAGAGAGAGATGGGAGGAGAGCAGTCCTAGGCCCTTGTCATAGAAAGTAGAGGCAGAAATAGAGAAAGGGGCAGAGGTAGAGGAAGAAGTAAAAGCAGAGGGCGTTCACAGTCCAGACAGGGCAACACGAGGAGGTGCTTTTACTGTGATCAAGAGGATCACGTAATAAGAGATTGCCTAGAGAAAAAGGTGGACAGACAAGCCAAAGAGAAGGCTAAGGGACACGGAGGTCCCTCAACTACAGCAGTTGCAGTGAATTCCTCTGACGATGAAGAGGTGATGCTTACAGTCTCGTCAGAGTTGGAGATACCCGGCTGGATTTTGGATTCAGGGTGTACGTTCCACATATGTGTGGATAGGAAGCTTTTCTCCACTTACCGAAGAGTCAGCGGTAGCATTATCCGGATGGCCAACAACACAGTGAACAGAGTTGTCGGCATAGGGACAGTGTGGTTCCTTACTAAGGATGGAAGAAAAGTAATTTTATCTGAGGTCCGACATGTGCCAGGAGTACGAAGGAATCTAATCTCCCTGAGTATGCTAGATCTAAAAGGAAATTGTTTCTCATCTAGTGGCGGGGTTCTTCATGTATACAAAGGTGATAGAGAAATGTTGCAAGGCAAATTGTGCAACAAACTGTACAGACTGGAAGGAGAAGTTTTGACAAAGATGAGTGTTGTCAAACGCCAGTCGAAGGGTACAAAGAGAGAACATACGCAACCAAAGCGTATGACTAAACAAGACTTTCATCAGGAATGGCAAAAAATGTGCATGGGAATGCAAGGAAGCAGTTCGAAGGTGCACAGATCTGAGCCAGTGAAGCCAATCTTGAAGAAAGTTCAGAGCAAAGAAACCAAGTCGATAGAGACTGTGCCAGTGAAGAAGAGAGTTTCTTTTGCTCCCGTGTTAGAGACATTTTGTAACCTCTCAAAAGATGTATGGAAGGGAGGGATGCAATCTCGAGTCGCAAAGTGAGCTTTGCAATGCACTCCAATAAGGGGGTGCGAGCACTATGTACGGAGTTGCATAGTGGTAACTTGTACAGACCAGTGGAAGTTGTCTTGGCAAAAGGGCTAACTGTCAAACATCAGTACGGACGTACAAGTGAGACATAACCGAACATTAGGGATTGCAGCACAGACAACAGGCGTATGAGATCACTAGGAAGTTGGTCTGAAGTGTAGAAAACAAAGGCTGGTTGTTCAGAAATAAGCTCCGAGCAAGGAAAATTGAGGATGTTGATGTGTCAAACTCTGAAGTTTTCTAGTTGCTCCCATGTTCATCATGCAAGGAGTTGCACAGTAATGCAGGGTATCCCGAGCAGGGGGTGCAGGGCATCCAATCAGGGGGTGCTTGATACCTTGGCAGCAGGTTCTGTTGCGGATCACCTCACATGGGCTGAGGGGGTGATTGTTGGAGGTCACCCCATGTGAAAGGGGTGATCCTCATTTCAAGCTGCAGGACAATTATCATGCCAATCCACATGCATCCAAAACCATGCAAAGGAGAGAGTCAAGCATGGCGGCCACCAACCAAGTCATTGAAGACGGCCACCGACGGAGGAAAAATGAGCTGGCCATGGGTTGGCCAGCCAGCTCTCACCTACCCTTTATATGTATAAATAGAGATGGGAGGGAGAGGATGTATAGCATCAGAAAATAGAGAGAGAGAGAGAGAGAGAGAGAGAGAGAGAGAGCTGTGAGTTGAGTGAGAAGAGTTGTTCTCCTCCTCTGTTTGTATTTTGCTCCATATTAGTGAAATTCTCTTTTCTGCTCTGTGGATGTAGGCATTTGGCCGAACCACGTAAATATTGTGTTTTGTGTGTGTGTAAGATAATTTTCTGAGTGTCTTGTGATCCTAACAGTAATGACAGAGAGGATAAAAGAGAAATTGAGATCTGAGAAATGGCGAAGGTGAAACAGTAGCGGAAAGCAGCATCAATAGTGAGGCAGTGGCAAAAAACAACAGCAGTGGCCAAGCCTTAGTCCAACTAAAGGTTACTGTGTTCTTCTATTACAAGTTACAACTAGTCTTTAGCAACTAAATGAAAATATGAGAGTTTTGAAAGGAAAAGAAAATGTAATGATGATGGGGTGATGGAAAGTCCAAGAAAGTGTCATTATGAAGTGAAGATGAAAGATTGAATAAAGTAATAGTAATTATGATGTGCAAGTGAAAAAGTTGAATAATGTGTAAAGAGGTAAAAAATGTGATAATGATATTTGGGGTTTCTCAAAAAAAAAATAAAAATTGTGGCCTACTAAAATGGCGGTCAAAACCGTCTGTGAGCTGTCAGCCCGGGTCGGGTCGGATGGATCTTTGAACAAACCTATCTCCAACTTTCATTGTATAGATAGTATAAAATTAAGCTGCAATTATGTTAATGAAGTTACAGATGTTAAAATGAAATGTTTTCATTAGCTGGTGTTAGATTAGTCCTTATTCATTCCACATTGGAAGCATTTTGTTTTCCAGTGCTTACCCAAATCCCTTAAGGCTATAGAGTGGCAGCCAATATACTTATATTATTTTTGTAAAATAGATTAAAAAAAAAACTGCAGCCCTGGATGAGAACTGCTAATACTAACTAGTAGTACAACTAGATTAATATCTAGGTGTTGATCTCATTGGCTTACAATCTGCTTATTTATCTATGATCAGAGGCTTGAGATACCAGGGTGCCACAAAACCCTCGCTTGTTCAGTAATATGATTGTATAGGGATTTGTAACTACTTTTTTAAGGTTTGATATGTCATGGAAAACGTCCTTGTTTTTTTTAATTGAGCTGTTTTATTTACCATTGGTTAGATTCTTTCCTTGATCACTTTCTTCCACTTTTATATTTAAACGATCTAGTGTTTTGAGCTCAGCAATGTGTTCACTAATTGTGAGGTTTCTATTATGATTATATCGTTGATTAGCTAGTATAATCAAAGTTTTTAAAGGTGAATTGCGTACCTCTAGGCGTTTTACACCTCAGGAGGCGAGGCGTAAGCCTCAGGGTGTTGAGGCATAAGCATTTCAAATTTCAAATTTTAATATTTAGTGAATAAATTAAATATTTTAAAATAGTAAAAAAATAAAAACAAAATTAAAAGGTGTAAATACTTTTTGCCTTAAGGCGTTGAACATTTTTCTGCATAGAAGGAAATTTTCCTTCACTGAAAGTGAAATTGATATTTTTAACTTTAGTGATTGAGCTTCTCACTTAACCATTAACTGTATTTTTTCTTAATTGATTATTTACTTAATTTTTCCGATAGAATATAGTTGTAAAAAGTTGCAAAAAGGGATTCTTTTTATTTTTTTAAGTTTAAACAATCTAATAGACTAAGTTTAAAAAAAGCCCAAGGCAACCTCTACATGTGCGTACTTCTCACATGCTTATGTGCAAAAAGCGTACAAAGCGCACCTAAGACGCATGTCTCAAACTATGATGCGCAAGCCTTTGGGAAGTAATGCCTAAAAATCAAAGCCTTAATGCATTTTACCTTAGCCTCGAGGCGAGGCGAGGTCCTCGCCTCAGGAAAGCCTTTTGAAACTCGGAGTATAATTACTTTGAAAACACATATATAGATATGGAAAAATCTATTGATACATAAAATTCATACAAAAAAACTCTCACAAAAATGATGTGGCAATGCCATTCTTGTAAATAAACTCATCTTCATGGTTGTTATGTTTTAAAGTGAAAGGTCCATATTGTGACACATCATTCTGTATGAAAATTTTGTATGAATTTTCTGTTTGCATATCATTACTCTATAGATAGTAATTTACTTTTGATGGTGGTTGCTTCAGGAAAGGAAAACACAGTGGCAGCCTTGCTAGACCTGCTTCTGTGCAGCGTGCATTATCCATTCTTGGGATGGAGGTTGAGCAAATAAATAAAGGAAATTATGAGCATTATATGCAGAAAGAAATTCATTAACAACCAGAATCTCTGACAACAACAATGCGAGGCAGACTTATACAAGGAGGTTCGTGCAAAGCGAAAAGTGTCCTTTTGGGTGGACTGAAGGATCACCTGAGAACTATCAGGAGAAGCAGGCGTATTGTTTTTATTGGCTAGTACCAAGGTATAAAATTTATTTTTATTTAATTTTTTTTATCGGTGTCATATTTTGAGTTTATCTCATTACTCTGCCAACAGGCATAGACTAGTCAAATAGTAGTGAAGGCTATGCTAGCACTAGCAATTGGTGGCGATGCAATATCCAGTCAAGCAAGAAAAGAGTCTATAATAGAGGGCCTGGCCTATTTGAATTGCCAAGTTTGTTTTATTGGTTTCTTTCCATGTCATGTTGCAGATTTCATAGACTTTCAATTTAGGTAAAAGTGAGATTTAGTGAGAATAACTTAAAATAATTGCACTTTCATGGAGGTGCAAATGGGTGTTGTGCCCCATGCCACGACTTGCATTTGCAACGGACATAGACCCACTTGTATCTCTATGAAAATTGCAATTATTTTGTATGGTTCCCACTAAAACACAATTTCCCTTTGTATTTATGGCCAAGGAATTATGTTGTTAAAAATGCTTATTTTGTAATATCTGGACATTTTTCCAATTATTTATAATTTTTTATTTTGCAGGCAAAGTCAGGGAGGTGCTGAAGCTTGACCAGGAAATGAAGGATCTTGCGAAACTATTGATTGCTGAGCAAGTCGTTGCTTGTGTTTGGGAGAGGATATAACTATGCAACGGCTCTTGAAAGGGCCTTGAAAGTGAAGGAGGTGGCACTTATGCACAGTGAAGGAATACTTGCTGGTGAAATGAAACATGGTCCTCTAGCCTTGGTTGATGAAAATCTCCCAATTGTTGTTATTGCTACCCGTGATGCTTGTTTCAGGTTAGTTTTGCTATGATGAAGAATAGTTACATCTTTTGAAATTGCAAATGTCATTTTCCGCTGACATGTTCTTGTTTGTGCACAACAAGCAGCAGTCAGTTATTCAACAACTTCATGCTCGCAAAGGTTGACTCATTGTTGTGTGTTCAAAAGGAGACACAGCATCAATGAGCGTTGGTGGTTCTTGTAGAGTAATTGAAGTCCCTCAGGTTGAGGACTGTCTTTAACCAGTAATTAACGTAGTTCCATTGCAGGTGATTTAATCAGACCATTCTAACATATATTCTGAAGTGCCTTTCCTCATTTATGTTTACACTGGGTAGATGGTTATCAATATTAATTGTAGTTGTACAGTTACAATCTAATATGTTTTATTTGAAATTAGTAATGACGTTCAATAGTTTTATGGCATACAGAGTCCAGGACCCTTGGCTAGAAACTTTAATCGCTACAAGATTAGCTAGAAACTTTAATCTCTGCAAGATATTTGTCAAGAAGCTTTGCATAAATATTGGTGTTTATCATGTGTACGCTAACATGTTCATTAGGAACTGTTAATTTAACCATTACAAAAATACTTATATAATTGCTATATATCATGTACTAATGCAAATTATAGAAAATATATCTTTTTATAGGTGTACCTAACTGTACTCGTATCCTACTAATAGGTTTTGTTGTATCAACATACCTGTATCGTACCTGCACCCGTGCGTCTTAGGCTTTTTTACTAGTCTTTGCCTACGTTCCATGGACTCGGATACGAGCGTAGGGTGCGAGTACGCATCCAGAGGTCGGACTTGATAAACCTCTAAGTGAGGGATACATGAGTACGGCTAAAAAGTGCCCAAAAATTGGATACGGGTACATGGATATGGCTAAACATAGATGTGTCAAAAAAATATTATGTATTTTTCTGATAACATGGCGGTTTTATTATAATTTCTCCTCAAACCAAAAGTATCACACCCAATAATTTCTCTTAATAATATTTTTAATTTATCTATATATATTATTTTTAATTGACATCTATATATATGTATATTTTAAATAAAAAAGTATAACAAAATAAGGAATAACAAATTATGTTTAAAAAAATAAAAATTAGATTATTTATTTTATAGATTTTATTAGATTTTTTATTATATATAATTTTTTAATTATTTTTTTAAATAGATGATTTATTGTATTTATTATTATCTATAAAATAGATTATTTTATTAGGGTTATTTATTTATTTATTTATTTATTATCTGTTAGATAGATATATATATATAGAGAGAGAATGAAGTACAGATACTCCAAAATAGGCCGCATACAAATATCGGATATGGATACGTGTCTGATACGCCCGGATACGTATCGGATACGGTCAGAAAGTATCCTAATTTTATTTTTTTTGAATTTCGGATACGCATGGATATGTGGAAGATATGTTCTAGATACTTTTGGTATATGGTAGTGCAAAAAATGTAATTTTGAAAACTTTTTTGTAGGGCAAACCGTAATGAAAGAAATTAAATTGAAAAAATACAAATCTGATCCTCAAATCAGACATATACGCACAAACCAAGATCAACAAAAAAGTAAGAAGAAAACCCTAAGCTCAAATTGACAAATTGAAGCAAAAATCTAGTTCCTTCTTCTTGATTGACCACAACAAATTCTCTCTCTCACTTTTGAAGACAAATCGAAGCAAAAAGCAATATACAATAACAGCTTCTCTCTCTCTCGCTCTCTTTCTCTTTTACATTTTGTTGGAGAAAATACCAGAAACTAAACAATATTATTGATAAATGATGTAAAGAAAATGAGATACAAATAGATCAGGCTGAGGCACGGATATCTCGTTTTCTTTAAGGAGATCAAGCCCACTGCGGTAGGAAGAATCCAAATACCGATGCAGCAGTCACAACACTATGACTTGTCCCCTCCAGGATACAACAGCCCGACCACTTGTCGTATGGTTCAGGCCAACTCTGCACAAGATGGTGAACCCAAAGCTCCACCAATAAAACACCCTTCTTTGCTAGTAATCTCTCTTGTATATAAAATAGGTGATTTTAATAGATAGAAAAGAGTAGACTATATATAGACTATAAGGACCTTACAGTTACACCAAAAGTAATGACCATTAAACAAGAAAATGGTTACACCAAAATAATGACCATTAACCAAGTTCATGAATTCTATTAACCTTCATTTATGACCAAGAGGTTACCAAAGTAATGAAAGGTTACCAAAGTAATGAAACCCCATTTATGAAAAAAATATAAGATATTAAAATGGTCCAACAATCCCTCACTCATTTTAATATCAACAAAGACAAAAGAGATTACCAAACAAAGATAGATTAGTATGCATCATGAAGGTGTGCTCTGCATTGAACCTTCATTAGTGAAATAGCAACCTTTACTCCAGAGTCAGTAGTGGTCTCAGACTTGAACTATGACTGCTTAGAGGAAATAAAGAATTACTACTCACACATAATAATCCAGGTGTTGACATGAGCTTTAATAGCTAGCACATTACGGCCTTGTGCTTATCCTAGTTTTCATGAGCATATTTGAGAATAAACCTTGTTCTCATAGAAAGCGGCCCCACTTTCATGCTCACATAGGTGAAATCTGTCAAGGATGTTCCTGTAATTTACACACCCCACTCAACAAGAGCTACAGAATTTCATTAAGAGTATAAAAACTCAACCCTCCAACATTACAGGATAAATGCACTTACATCATAGGGATGGATAACAAAATATTAAAGAGTGCATTTTTTACAACCACCATATGATTCGTTCTTCCCATTGAACCTAGTTACAGGATCTCTGGTCCCTAGGTTGGGTATCCTCATACATGGTTTACGATTTTATAGGCTTCAAACCCATCCCCCTCGATGTATTCTAGACCCTATCTCTCGCCAAGGCCTTGGTTAACGGATCCGTAAGATTATCACAAGATCTTACATAATTCACAGTTATGATGTCATTACTCAAATAGGATCTCACATTACTGTGTTTCCTTCTAATAGGTCTGGATTTACCATTATAAAAATGATTGTTCACTCTACCAATAACAGCAATGCTATCACAACGAATTAACACAGGAGGAATTGGTTTTTCCCAAAAAGGAATTTCATGTAACAAATCTCTCAACCAATTCGCTTCCTCACATGCTGAAGCTAACGCTATAAGCTCAGCTTCCATTGTAGAATTAGCAATTATCGTCTGTTTTTTAGACTTCCAACATATAGCACCACCACCCAAGGTAAAAATAAAACCCGAGGTAGAGAGAGAATCACCTGACAAAGTGTTCCAATCGGCATCACTATATCCCTCAAGTACCGCAGGATACTTGTTATAAAGCAAACCATAATTTTTGGTTCCAGATAAATATCTCATAATTCTTCCCATGGCTAGCCAATGATCTCGACTTGGTTTGCTAGTAAACCTACTAAGTACTCCAACAGCATATGCAATGTCAGGTCTAGTACAGTCAGTAGCATATCTCAAACTACCAATCATGCTAGCATATTCCTTTTGATTAATCACTTCTTTTTCATTTGTTACAACAGATAAGTGTATGCTCGCATCAAAAGGAGTAGCAACATGTTTACAGTCTAGAAAATTATATTTCTTTAAAATTTTCTCAACATAATGCGACTGATCAAGAAAAATGCCATCCTTAGTCTTGGTAATTTTTATTCCCAAAATAAAATTGGCTTCACCAAGATCTTTCATATCAAAGTGGCTATTAAGCATATTTTTAGTCTCATTTATAATATGCAAATTAGAGCCAAAGATAAGTAGATCATCCACATATAGGCTAATAATCACATGTGCATTCTCACAAGTTTTATAATATATGCACTTATCACATTCATTAGTCTTATAGCCATTCTCAAGCATGCAGGAATCAAATTTCTCATGCCACTATTTAGGAGCTTGTTTTAAACCATAAAGGGATTTAGTTAGCTTACACACTTTGCTTTCTTGGCCAGGCTCCACAAAGCCTTCGGGTTGGTCCATGTAAATCTCCTCATCTAGATCTCCATTTAAAAATGCTGTTTTTACATCCATTTGATGAATTTTTAAATCATGAATTGCAGCCACTGCAATCAACAGTCTAATGGATGTAACTCTAGTAACCGGAGAAAAAGTATCAAAGAAATCAAGATCAACTTGTTGCTTAAAACCTTTAGCGACAAGCCTCGCTTTATATTTATCTATAGTTCCATCCGGTTTAAGTTTTTTACGAAGGACCCATTTACACTCAATAGTTTTACAACCTGGAGGTAAATCCACTAACTTCCATATTTTATTTGAAAGTAGTGAGTCTATCTCATCATTTACAGCCTCTCTCTAGAAAATAGCATCAGGTGATGATAAAGCTTCTTGCACCATATGAGGTATTTCTTCCACATTGTAAAGATAATAGTCAGGGCCAAAATCTTTTTCAACTCTAGCTCGTTTACTTCTTCTTGGTTGGATTTGAAAATTTTCTTTTTCTTGAAAAACTTGAGAAGGAGTAGAAGAGCTAAGCATAGATAAAATATTTTCAGATATTATTTTACCCCCACTATTTCTATATTTGAAAGGAAATTTATTTTCATGAAAAATAGCATCACCTGATTCAAAAATAATATTATTTTCCATATCAAAAAATCTATAAGCTGTACTATGCAACGCATATCCAAGAAAAGCACAGGTGGTAGCTCGTTCACCCAATTTTGGTCGTTTAGGATCTGCAAGCCTCACAAAAGCTAAACAACCCCAAACCCTCAAATAACCTAGATTTGGTTTATGCCCCCGCCACAACTCATAAGGGACGATTTTAGTCTTTTTGTGTGGCACTCTATTTATCACATGGCAAGCTGTCAAAATAGCCTCATAGTAATAATCATCAAATTAATCAGCAAGGAAATTTAAGAGATAAAATTGACATTTATACTTATCTGTATTGTAGAAAGTCACTTTTGCTTCATGTGCCTCGTAGTCTTCAACATTCATCTCTTCGGTTGGGATTTTGTTTGGATTCTTTTCGGTAAGAACATATGCAACTTTCAAAAGGCTAAGGTAAAAAAGAACTTTTCCTTTCCACCTCTTAAAATGAACTCCTTTGAACTTGAAAGGCTTGTTGAGATCTCCAATTCCATCATTGTTTTTTCTTGGTACTTGTTCCATGTTTGATCTCCTTAAAATTGTTGGTAAAAAATACCAGAAACTAAACAATATTATTGATAAATGATGTAAAGAAAATGAGATACAAATAGATCAGGCTGAGGCACGGATATCTCGTTTTCTTTAAGGAGATCAAGCCCACTGCGGTAGGAAGAATCCAAATACCGATGCAGCAGTCACAACACTATGACTTGTCCCCTCTAGGATACAACAGCCCGACCACTTGTCGTATGGTTCAGGCCAACTCTGCACAAGATGGTGAACCCAAAGCTCCACCAATAAAACACCCTTCTTTGCTAGTAATCTCTCTTGTATATAAAATAGGTGATTTTAATAGATAGAAAAGAGTAGACTATATATAGACTATAAGGACCTTACAGTTACACCAAAAGTAATGACCATTAAACAAGAAAATGGTTACACCAAAATAATGACCATTAACCAAGTTCATGAATTCTATTAACCTTCATTTATGACCAAGAGGTTACCAAAGTAATGAAAGGTTACCAAAGTAATGAAACCCCATTTATGAAAAAAATATGAGATATTAAAATGGTCCAACACATTTCTTCTCTCTGCTCTCGCTTTTCCTTTTTTTTTTCTTTTTTCTTTTTCCTTTATCTATTAGGTTGCTTTATTTTTTTTCACTTATTTTTTTTTTTTGTTCCCCTACACTATTTTAATGTAAGTATTTCTTCACCAAATTTTTAATTTTAGGAACTTTAATGTTAGTATTTCTTTATCAAATTTTTAATTATAGGAACTTTAATGTTAGGTTTTATTTTTCATGCATATTACATTATTAAAATTATAAACAAATATTTTTTTTTATGAATGTATCCCCGCCGTACCCGTATCCTACTTTTTCAAATTTTAGCGTATCTCCATTTGTAAAGAGCCCTGTCTCGACTGTATCCCATATCCATACCCATATCGTGTCATGTTGACACGGGTACCTCTCAAAAAACAAAAAGTCCATGTGACGTAGGTCTTGGCAACCTTTTAGGGCATACTTTAAGGAACCATTTAACTTTTTTGCTTTTAATAGTTCTTTATGCTTGGGATTTTGACAGTTTGGCATTCCCTTTTGGCAAATATTATTGTGTAATACTATATGTTTACTTTCATTTGCAATTTGGCTCTTCTATCTCAGCATTTGCAGGGAATGCGTCTTTGATTGAATACATTGTCTTTGCTTCATGTGTGATTCGAGTGGGCTTAAAATTCCTAGACCCTTCTAATTTTCTCTTAACAATTTCCTACCATGCATTTTGTCTTTATCTTTGTGTGTGTGTGTGTGTGTTCTCAATACATAAGATTTGTGGTCAGAGGTGTTTCAAATTTTAAACTCCCCCTCTCCCAAATACTCATATACTGTTGAAGATTGCCTGAATCAAACCAAGAGGACGGAGCATCTCTAGTTTTGAAAAGTACCTGCTTGCAATTATAATTCAAATCGTTAATATTGTAATGTGACAATTTCTAGTGCTAGATATGATTCAAATCAGCATGAAATCCCTCCCTTATTGCATATGCATTTAAAGCATTAAGAAACATTAAGATCAACTCTAGTTTCCTTCAAATCTGTTCACCATATTAAGATATGAATCATTTGTGCTCTGTTTTTATTATCCAATCTAACTTTGTCCAGGTTGAATCATTAAGTTTATTTGTCTTTTAATGCAGTTGTTAGCATATTATCTCACCGTTCTGCCGGGCTACAATGTTGACAGTAAGGAAATATGGGTTATCTTAGGTGGAAAAACACCCATGCAGTAAGATCCGAAAGCTTGAATTATGAGCCCTTCTTGTTGCAAACTCCACGTCCGTAAAGAGGCTACTAGAGTCTCTCTTATGGAACACGCACTCCAAATTCCAAGGTACAAAAATGGTGACCTTGAAGAGATAAATAGAGAGAAATAAGTTTTGAGTGATCTCTTGCGGGTAAACTACCACACAGCACACATATTTCTTTTCTTCATATCTGATATATAGAGATATGTAAATAAAGATCCACACTCAATAAAACTCTCTTATAGATAATTAAATAATTATCTTATCATATAATTCAAATAACTAAAGATAATACAATAATTATCTTATTATTATTATATGATAATAATCTTGTAACCCATGCGCTCCATGGGTTATGAATCGGGTCGGATCCAATCCAATTCCCAATATCTCCCACTCGTCCACATCTGGTATCATCTCTCATTCAATCCACTCCTCATATAGAAAGCGTGCGACCTAATGAGAAAATATAAGATAGGAGTGCTATATTAAGTCACCATCAAGCTAACATAGCACATCACTCAAAAAACTTGTCTATGCCCCAAATTCGTTAGATCACACCAAATCAAGCATTTTAAATCCCTTATGAGTCAACTCATGAACATGCTTGACTTCAAATGTTGTATTTGTACTCATGACTATATCGAGAACACAAATCTGACATAATTGCCCAGGCAATGAGCTACAATACATGGGTATGAAATCTAAGAATTTTCCCTAGCCACTCATGTCAATCCACTCAAACTTGACTGCTTTCCTAGACATGGTCCTCTGGATTGTATTCATTATGATCCTAGGGTGACATGCTAAGTAGCAACATCGAGTCATCACTTCATGACATAGTTCCAAGTTCAAGTGTATAGTATAACCCAATTAATGGCTTAATAGGGTTCACACAGTGCTAGAGTAGGGATTCATCTAGCTACTCCCTTATATGGTCGACTATAGCACATACAGTATGATATGTATGCTATGACAGAGCTCCCACTTAATTGGGTTTGTCACTCTCTAACGCCATACAAATCTTATTCTAGTGGCTATACAAGCGCCTAACCTGAGTTTCTTAGCCTAGTCGCTTATCAAGTGCCTATCTAAGACCTCATATTTGGCTATATTCAGGCTTCATGAAGTTGTGGAAAAACTTCATGTTTGACTTAGATAAGTCTCATCTCAGCGAATGCCAATGCGACATTTACTAATAAACCAGTTTTGTTCACTCCCAAGTGCCAAAACATTTACCTCGCTCGCTTTCCAAGCACCAAGATAATCTATGTTTCATCTTTCTCGCTCGACAAGCGCCAAGGTGATCGCTAGTGTGAGAGGGTCGATCTTAGCCTGGTGACATACAGGTAATTCAAAATAAGTGCTCAAACAATCCATCATTATGCAAAATAAAAGGGAAAACTAATTTCATTAATGTATAAAGGGTCCATCTGATACAAGCATATCAAATCCTACGTAAACCCAAACCCCTAACATGTCTATGAAAAACATCCCTTGCAATGGGTTTAGTTTAATGGATCAACAACCATGTTTAGGACCACCAATCCCTGCGCAATAATATCTTGAATAAAGTGATAACGGGTATCAATATGCTTAGTTCTCCCATGATATTTGGGATCTCTCACATAAGATATAGCAGCTGTGCTATCACAGTAGACCACAAAAGCCTCATCGAAATGCCTTGTTACACTCAAGCTCTGCAAGAAGCTCTTTAACCATATTGCTTCTTGAACGACAGCAGTGCAAGCTACGTATTCTGACTCCATCATGGACAAGGAAACAAACTGTTGTTTCTTACTGCACCATGAAATGGCTCATCCTCCAAGTACAAAAGCATAACCAATAACTGATTTACGCTTGTTTCTATCAGCAGACCCATCTGCGTCACTAAATCCGATTAATCTGAGAGAACCACCTTGGAAGCATAAAGCGAAGTCTGCAGTCCTTCGCAAATACCGAAATATCCTCTTAACTGCAACCTAATGTGCAGCTCTAGGATTACTTTGATATCAGCTAACCGTCCAACCGCAAAACATATGTCAGATCGAGTACACATCATAGCATACATCAGACTACCAACAACACTTACATAGGGAAAATTAGTCATCTGCCTCTTAATTGACCTTGCATGGTGCTAAAAATTTGACCTTTCTTAATTGGAGTGTCTATTGGTCTCGAATAGTGCATACGAAACCGCTCTAAAATCCTCTTTATTTTAGTCTCTTGAGACAAACTAAGAAGTCTCTTAGAACAATCTCTGGAGATCTTAACTCCTAGCATATAATCTGCCTGACCTATGTCCTTCATATCAAAAGTAGAAGACAACCACTTTTGAGTGGAATGAATCAACTCCAAATCATTCCCAGCTAACAAAATATCGTCCACATATAATGATAAGATAAGAAACGTATTCCCAATCCTCTTGACATATACGCAATGGTCTTCTTCCATCATCACAAAACCCATAGTGACAATAGCTTGATAAAACTGAATAAATAGAACGCTTTAAGCGACAAACCTTGCGTTTTTTCCCCTTAACCTGAAAACCTATTGGATGATCCATAAAGATCTCTTTGGAACAATTCCAAATCTAGATGTGCGACGATAGCTAGAATAAGGTGAATGGAGGCAAATCTCACCACATGAGAGAATGTCTTCTCATAATCTATACCCTCTGGTTAGGTATAGCCTTTCGCCACGAGTCGAGCCTTGTACTTGTCAAGTGATCCATTAACCTTGCGCTTAATTTTTAAGACCCATTTGTTACCAATGGTCTTGCACCCAGGCGGAAGGTCAACTGACTTCCATACATTATTCTTAGCTATTAAGCTCATCTTTTCCTGCATAACAGTTATCTATTTTTCTGAATTGGGTGATTTTGTGGCTTCTTCAAAAGAAGTTGGCTCATCAACATCCACATAAATACTCATGAAGGACTCTTATTCTATATTGAAGTGTCGGTGAGGAACTATTCCACGTTGGCTTCTACACATCTATGGATCTTCAGGGCCTCCTAATGGTATACTCCCACTAGGTAAAGGATCGCTCCAATTATCTTTAACAACCATCGGATGAAGTTGTGATTCATCATCCTGACTGTTCGATATGGAAGGTTTTTCTAACTCATAGAGTTCAAGATTCTTTTTTAACTCACCAATGCTTGGAAAATCCTCTTCTAGGAAATCAACATCGCGTGACTCTATTTCAGTCATTCCCCTATCTAGGTGTTCACCATACATAACATAGCCCTTAGAGTGCTCTGAATATCTAATAAAAACACATTTATTAGCTCTAGGACCTAATTTCCCATACTTATGAGAAGTATTGTTAACATAGCCAACCAATCCCTATGGGCGTAAACCTTCTAAATTAGGCTTTTCACCGTTCCATAACTCATATAGAGTGGTAGGAACCGAATTTGAAGGCACTCGGTTAAGGACATAAACCGCAGTCATTAAAGCATCTCTCTAGTAACTTATTGGGAGATTAGCTTGCGCTATCATCGACCTAACCATGTTTAAAAGAGTGCGATTCCTTCTCTCTGCAACACTATTTTGTTGTGGAGTACCAGGAATTGACAATTGTTTGCATATCCCTTTTTCCTCACATAATTCTCTGAACTGATCAGACAAATATTTTCGATCCCTATTAGTTCGGAGAACCTTCAAGTTCCTCTCTTTCTGATTCTCAACCTCTGCTACAAAGCGTTTGAAATAATTCAAAGCTTCAGAGCAGTGATCTAACAGAAATACTAGGCTAAAACGCGAGGAATCATCTATAAATGTTATTAAATAGGATGTGCCATGTCATGCCTTGACATTCATTGGTCCGCAAATGTCATAATAGACTAACTCTAACAGATGAGTAGCTTTAGAAGCCTTACCAAAAGGTTTTCTACATGCCTTTCTAGCTAAACAAGGCTCACATATAGCTAAGCTAACTTTGGCGAGAGAGCCCAATTGCCCTCCTCTAGCCAATCTAGCTATTCTTTCTTGTCCTATATGGCCTAGTCTTGCATGCCATTTAATGGAATCAAATACATTATCAGAAAAAGAAGAAGAGGCATCACAAATAAAGGAATTATTATTCAATTGTGATTCTAAATCTAACATAAAGAAATCATCCCTCAAACTACCATGACCATAAAATGTTCTACCAAGATAAATTGACAAACTAACCTCAAAATGGAAAGAAAAACCTAACTTCAAAAGTGCTAAAATTGAAAGCAGATTACATCGGATAGTGGGTGCATGAAGCACATCATGAAGGAGCAAGTTGTATCTAGTACGCAACTTGAGCTTAAATGTACTAACTCCTAAAACTTCTTCTTGGGCTTCATTTCCCATTATTACATAATTCCTACCAACTGGTATCCAACGATAATCTACAAATCCAGCCTAATCTCTAGCTACATGTTTGGTTGCTCTTGTCTCTACAATCCAACCAAGGAGAGAGTGAGCAATAAAAACATGCGAACAAACAAATATATTTAGAAAGTTGATAATAAGGTGTACCTTTTTCGGCTTAGTACACTCCTGAGCGAAGTGACCCTTCTGTCCATAGTTATAGCATTTGGACTTATCATTCTTTCCAACACACTTGACTATGTGACGCTTGGTTACTCTGCCATCACTTGGCACCAAATTCTTAGCCTTTGCTTGTCTAGCTCTTTTTTGTTGTCCTTTGCGCTGAGGCTTATATCCCTACACTTTCTAGCTTTAGCGACAAGTGTAGCAAAGCGGTTTGCATCTTTGCGCTCCGCCTCGAGCTCAAGGTGTCGAGAAACGTCATCAAAAGTTTTGATTCCCTTATTTTGCATAAGCACCAATTTCACATGTCCCCACAAAAGGTCAGGTAGGGATCTGATGACTGACAGAATCTGTTGCTCATTAGTGAGATCATTGCCAACTGCCTTCATTTCTCTAATCATGGCAGACATCACCCTAAGGTGCTCAACCATAGTATGTTTTGGGTCCATCACATATTGATTGAACTTCAATGTAAGGGCACGCAGCCTAGTTGCTGTCGTGTCTCACTTCAGGTGCAATTGATCCTACATTTCTTTGGCAGTTGGGAATTTCTCAAATTACCGATTTGCATACGCATCTTGGTCACGACGATGTCGTATCATATTCCCTGCCTCAGGTATGGCCATGATTTATGTTGGAAGTTGGATCGGATCTGACCCGATCCATAACCCATGAAGCATCCACATGGGTTACAAGATTATTATCATATAATAATAATAAGAAAATTATTGTATTATCTTTAGTTATTTGAATTATATTACAAGATAACTATTTAATTATCTATAAGAGAGTTTTATTGAGTGCGGATCTTTATCTACATATACGTGTGTTGTGTGGTGGTTTACCAGTTAGAGATCACTCAAAACTTATTTCTCTCTCTATTCATCTCTCCAAGGTCACCATTTTTGTACGTTGGAATTTGAATTGTGTGTTCCATAAGGGAGGCTCTAGTAGCGTCTTTATTGACGTGGAGTTTGCAACAAGAAGAGCTCGTAATTCAAGTTTTCGGATCTTATTGCGTGGGTGTTTTTCGATCTAAGGTAACCCATATTTCCTTACGGGGTTATTAAAGCCTATTGCTTGTTTTCGCCTCTTGATTAGTATGGCATTGATTTGATTATTGCTTATACTATTAGATTGATGCATCATTAATATTGTTTTATATTATGGCATATTCAAAGAGATTTTTTTGAGTAATTCACATACGACAGATATTTTGTACTCAAAATAGAAAATAAGATTTCGTTTTTTGTAAATGAAAATGATATATTTTGATTGTACACTCCATAAGCTTTTTATTGGAGTTAAATTGAAAAATATATGATTTTTCAAATTTTTTGAGTTAAATCTGTACTTTCTGCATACAACAGATTTTTTGTACTCAAAAACAGCAAATAAGATTTCGTTTTTTATAAGTGAAATTGACATATTTTGATTGTACTCTCCATAAGCTTTTTATTGATATAAAATAGGTTTTAATCGAAGTTAAATTGAAAAATATATGATTTTTTATTTTTTATTTTTTTTGAGTTAAACCTGTATTTTCTCCATACAGCAGGTTTTTTGTACTCAAAAACAGAAAATAAGATTTCATTTTTTGTAAATGAAATTGACATGTTTTAATTGTATTCTCCATAAGCTTTTTATTGATATAAAATAGGACTCAATTGGAGTTAAATTGAAAAATATGTGTTTTCAAACTTTTTTGAGTTAAATATGTATTTTCTGAACAGTTTGAGCAGAAAATAAATTTTTTTTTTGAATATTGCTATTGCAACTCTGAATGCCTGGCTGAGCATGGTGTGGGGCTCGCAACTCAGACATGCGTTTTGCTCCCAAGACAACAAGGCTGTAGTGCAAACAAAGAGTTTGCTAAGTATTAATATATTTGCTATGTTGGGCTAGGTTTAGCAGATGGATCATTGGTCTAGCCCAAAAGTGTTGGGCATGTTGTTGCTAATTTCTGGTCTATCCAAGCAGTGAGTTGGGAGTAATGGCCCATGCAAATGTTAGGGCTTTTGTGGCCATTAAATTTTTTTATACTCTAAAAAATAATAATAATAAAAAATAACAGAAAAAATTAAAAAATAAAATATTCTAGAATTTTTTCTTTTCCGTTTTATAAATTATTGTGCATAATTAATTAACTCCTTTTAATATTATTAGCATTTTATTTTGTGCTGTGATTAATTAATATGTTGGTTATGTACCAATATATTAAATATGAGTCCTAAGTTTTATCGTCCAACACTATTTTCCTTAGATGGAATTGTAGTTGAACTCCATTCTTTGACCCATTTAAAATTGCTTTTATTTATTAATTGCTCAATTTAATTTAGTTTTTTTTTTTTTTGGATGGAGGTGACATTGGTATTCATTGCTACACGTTGTTTTTTATTTATTTATTTATTTATTTATTTTATTGTGTATGGTTGAAGGTATACTTCATAAATGTATTGGTAAAGTGGCATCCCCATATTATTTCCTTTTGTATTTAGAATCAATGTAGTAGGTTTCTTTTGGGTTGTAAATTATTTTTTAGATGTATTTTTCCATAATCATGAAAAGGGATGTGTTTCACTATTACCAATATATTTCAAGATTGCCATAACATGTTGCACCAAAATACCAATGGGGTTTCAAGTGGAATCCACATGCAAATTGTATGGCACAATTTATGGACTCATTTATATTATGGATAATTTAAAATTGTGGATAATGTGAATTGTTCTCTATATTCTATTTTTAATTAAATAGACATTTTATTTTCACTCACATTGTGGGAGATGATTACTAGCACCTAAAAATGTAAAATTTTCAATCTTATAATGTGAGAAAGAATTTTATGGTCTAATAATATTTAGGATAAAACATTGAGATATGTGTCTAATTAAATCCTTGCGCAATGAATAAGTGAAATGGCCTCAAAGAATATTATTGCTGAACTTAATAAGGGAGAAATTAGATGGAAACAAACAGGAAGTTTTAGTACCTTCTCAATGAGCAAGAGTTGCTCGACCATTTGGCCAACATCACGGCCATACTTGAGGCAGGGAACACGGCACAATATCGTCGTGACCAAGATGCCTATGCAAATTGGTTTAAGAGGGATAGGAGTGCGCACGCGTGCATGTGGCATTCATTGCATAACCAACTTGGACCATAGTTTTAGCCCAAACCCATTCTTGAAATATTCATAACTCCATTCCTTCGGAAAATTTGAATGCCCCAAAGGCTCGGGCCAAAACTATGATCCATTACTCCTTTCCTACCATGCATTCTGTCGTTATCTTTGTGTGTGTGTGTGTTCTCAATACATAAGATTTGTGCTTAGAGGTGTTTCGAATTTTAAACTCCCTCTCCCCCCAAATACTCAAATACTGTTGAAGATTGTCAGAATCAAACCAAGAAGACGGAGCATCTCTTGTTCAGAATAGTAGTTGCTTGCAATTATAATTCAAATCGTTAATATTGTAATGTGACAATTTCTAGTGCTAGAAATGATTCAAATCAGCATAGAAACCCTCCCTTATTGCATATGCATTTAAGGCATTAAGAACCATTAAGATCAACTCTAGTTTCCTTCAAATCTGTTCACCATATTAAGATATGAACCATTTGTGCTCTGTTTTTATTATCCAATCTAACTTTGTCTAGGTTGAATCATTAAGTTTATTTGTCTTTTAGTGCAATTGTTGGCATTATGGCGTAGCATCTCACCGTTCTGCAGGCTACAATGTTGACCAACCTCGCAATCTTGCAAAGAGTGTTACAACCCAATGAGGAAGGTTCGTCTCACTTTTTTTGAAGGGCTACATTGTTGACCATCTTCACAATCTTGAAAAAATGTGACAACCCAATGAGGACTCTTCATCCATAAAATTATAATGCTCCTTTTGTTTTAGAATATTGTGAAAAGCAGGATTTCCAACTGAACCCTTACCTTCTTCTGGGCTCATAACCCCTTCTAACTTTTGTAATACAACTATTGCTTAGTTATGCAACCTTCTCATTTAATGAAACATAGGTCAATATTACCCAACTCTACAATGATTTTGTATCTTAATGCACACAAGTTAATTTCATATCATGTGGTTAAACTGAAGTTATGGTTTCTAAATAATTGCAAGCAGTTATTGAAACTCTCCTCTCCTCTCCTCATGTTTCTTTGTGAATGCAAAAAAACTAGCCACTCACCCCTAGGGTCACTTAATTAGTAAGTCCCTTCTACTATTACCCTTCTACTTATATTAGCATCGTCATATAATAATAATAATAATATAAATTACAAGGTATATTTCTTAGAAAAATGTTAGAGATTCTTATAACACTACAGGAAATTACACTTTTGGCGACCAAATTTGGCGACTAAAAAAAATTTAGTCGCCAAAAGTGGTGGAATTGGCGACCAAACATTATATTAGTCGGCAAAAGTACAAGATTTAGCTGCTATTTTTTTTTAGTCGGGCAATATTGATTATTGCCGACTAAAAAAAAATGTAGTCGCTAAAAATGTCACAATTGGCGATGAAAATAATTTTTAGTCGCTAAATATTCCACAATTGGCAACAAACCAAAAATTTTAGTCGCTGTATAGTTACTTTTGCCTACTAAAATTATTTAGTCGCCAAATGAAAAACAAAAAACAAATTTTTATCTTTGGCGACCAACAGTTTGGTCGCAAAAAATGTATTTTCAGCGACTAAAAATTATTTTAGTCGTTGTATAGTTAGTTTTAGCTACTAAAATTATTTAGTCGCCAAATGAAAAACAAAAATTAAATTTCTTATCTTTGGAGACCAACAGTTTGGTCACAAAAAATATATTTTTAGCGACTAAAATTAATTTAGTCGTTGTATAGTTAGTTTTGGCTACTAAAATTATTTAGTCGCCGAATGGAAAACAAAAAATTTATTTCTTATCTTTGGCGACCAATAGTTTGGTCGCAAAAAATGTATTTTCAGCGACTAAAATTAATTTAGTCGCTGTATAGTTAGTTTTGGCTACTAAAATTATTTAGTCGCCGAATGGAAAACAAAAAATTTATTTTCATCTTTGGCGACCAAAGTTTTGGTAGCCAATAATTTATTTTCAGCGACCAACTAATATTTTAGTCGCTGTATAGTTAGTTTTGGCTACTAAAATTATTTAGTCGCCGAATGGAAAACAAAAAATTTATTTTCATCTTTGGCGACCAAAGGTTTGGTAGCCAATAGTTTATTTTCAGCGACCAACTAATATTTTAGTCACCGTATAGTTAGTTTTGGCTACTAAAATTATTTAGTCGTCGAATGGAAAACAAAAAAATTATTTTCACCTTTGGCGACCAAAGGTTTGGTAGCCAATAATTTTATTTTTAGCGACCAACTAATATTTTAGTCGCCGAATAGTTAGTTTTGGCTACTAAAAATATTTAGTTGCCGAATGGAAAACAAAAAATTTATTTTCACCTTTGGCAACCAAAGGTTTGGTAGCCAATAATTTTATTTTCAGTGACCAACTGATATTTTAGTCGCCGTATAGTTAGTGTTGGCTACTAAAATTATTTAGTCACCGAATGAAAAACAAAAAAATTATTTTCATCTTTGGCGACCAAAGGTTTGGTAGCCAATAATTTATTTTCAGCGACCAACTAATATTTTAGTCGCCGTATAGTTAGTTTTGGCTACTAAAATTATTTAGTCGCCGAATGGAAAATTTTATTTTCAACGACCAACTAATATTTTAGTCGCCGTATAGTTAGTTTTGACTACTAAAAATATTTAGTCGCCGAATGGAAAACAAAAAATTTATTTTCACCTTTGGCGACCAAAGGTTTGGTAGCCAATAATTTTATTTTGAGCGACCAACTGATATTTTAGTCTCCGTATAGTTAGTTTTGGCTACTAAAATTATTTAGTCGCCGAATGAAAAACAAAAAATTTGTTTTCATCTTTGGCGACCAAAGGTTTGGTAGCCAATAATTTATTTTCAACAACCAACTGATATTTTAGTCGCCGTATAGTTAGTTTTGGCTACTAAAATTATTTAGTCACCGAATGGAAAACAAAAATTTGTTTTCATCTTTGGCGACCAAATGTTTGGTAGCCAATAATTTATTTTCAGCGACCAACTAATATTTTAGTCGCCGTATAGTTAGTTTTGGCTACTAAAATTATTTAGTCGCCGAATGGAAAAAAAAAAATTTTGTTTTCATCTTTGGCGACCAAAGGTTTGGTAGCCAATAGTTTATTTTCAGCGACTAACTAATATTTTAGTCGCCGTATAGTTAGTTTTGGCTACTAAAAACATTTAGTCGCCGAATGGAAAACCAAAAATTTATTTTCTTCTTTGGCGACCAAAGGTTTGGTAGCCAATAATTTATTTTCAGCGACCAACTAATATTTTAGTCGCCGTATATTTAGTTTTGGCTACTAAAATTATTTAGTCGCCGAATGGAAAAAAAAAATTATTTTCTTCTTTGGTGACCAAAGGTTTGGTAGCCAATAATTTATTTTCAGTGACCAACTAATATTTTAGAGTGGAGTGACTCTAGAGCTCTCCTTGTGTGTCGGTCAACAACATTTTAGCATAATTTAAGTTTAGGGTCATTCTTGCTATATACACACATTGCCCAAACATGGCCTTGTGTTTGTTTTCACTTATTTCTGGTTCTTTGTTTCTTGTAATTATAGGATTAATAATAGTTGAGAAATTTGGATTCTTTTCAGACTAGAGAATGTTAGCAGTACAATTAAAAAAAAAAAAAAAAAAAAAAAAAGATTGACAAACGGCTAGAAAAAGTGTAGTAAAAATTCAAAAAATGTGATGATAATTTTTTGTACTTGATAGACATTCTACTGATCCCAACATCTGTTAATATTAAAACAAGCAAATAGGCGTCAAAATAATGGAAGGGGGAAGAAATAAAAATAAAAAAGGAACAATATTTGTGTATAGAAATGGTGCACAAAACAGACAGACTTAGCACAACTCGAGTAAAAATAAATAAATTGTCATGTATGTTTCACAAAGTGGTTGTCATCAATTTTGTACAAGCAATCTCACATTTTTAAACAGCCAAGTTTTTCCATTCTACAAAATATAGCCCCTTCTCACATTTTACGTGCAAATATGGATCATCAAACTTTCTTTGTCTATGAATCACCAGAATCGCTGAGCAATGTACACAGACTCATAAGCTATTTTCCTTTTCGACTCCCTACCACATAACAAAGACATGATTGAGACTACATTCGTCAAAATGACTTCTTTCGGATCTAATCGTAGTGGTGACTCATTTAGATTTTGGTGTCAATAAAAACAAGATCCAACTGCAATTAACATTTTAACTACGAATAATATCTTCTCCAAGTCCTTGAATTACACAACACACAATCTATCTGTGCTTCCAGAAAATGGAATCTAAATATCAGTGAAAATTTGAAACCAGATTAGGGGAAATTAAGATGACATAGATTTAAAAAGCTCAAGTGATGTACAGGCAAATGTGACGCAAGCCCAAAGAAGACAACGAGAAAGAATAGGATTTCCAGAAAACAAAGCATGACAAACTCTGTAAATGAATTTTATTTCTGAACAAACAGAGAATTACACTCTTCCTATCTTATTTATAGCCTGCACAGTTCAAGAACCGTTTCCTGCTCAAGACTAACTAACAATTTGACTAGCTTTTAACTGAAACTTTGAACTTGCTACCTACTTATTATTTCAATTCATCATATGCTCTCCTCGGCTATACTTCTAGTTCATTTACATCAACTAAAAACCTCTAATTAAGAAGTATTAAAAGTTGTAGGGGAAGAAATACAGATTTAGACACTGGAGATCGAATGGCCATTATAGAGATCTTGGGCAGGGCAAGCTGCAGGTGATGCAAGACCAGCCATCTGCCTATAGCATGATGGCGGTGGAGTTCTTTGGGGGAGGTTGACAAACTCAAGGGCCTGTACTCTCAATTCTACAGGGTAGTCAGCAACACAACCAATTCTCGGACCAGCTCCAGTTGACCACTTCCGTGAGAGTTGACGACCTAGTTGATATGAACTGACCGCCTTCTTGGAATTAATTCTTTCCAATATAGCTTTCTTGGGCACCTCAGCTCTTGGCTATGAAGACCGCCAGATAGTGTCCTCCTGTAATTGCTTTTGGTTTCAGTTTCTAGAGCTTCAGTCAGTTCTAAGGTTATATCTTTTTCCTCTTCCTTCGGAATATGAAGTTGAGGGGATTCTGAATTTGTTGAAAGTTCAGCTGCAATTTCTTCTCTATTGAATTTGCTCTCTTCAAAATTTTCATAATCCTCATTTGCCTTGCGTATCTGAAAACAACAGATCAAGTGAAAATTTACCATCAGACAAGTTGTGGCAAAAAGGAAAATATATGGATATTCAAGTTAGAAAAGTACCCAGAATGTGCATGTCAGCACGGTAGGCATACTAAAATTATCCTTATTCAATCGTCTTCAGATATGGTCACTGACATGTACTTTCTTGGTACTTCTTTGAAGTTTAATTATGTGTATGTAGACTTATAGATATCAAGAAGCTCTGCAAACTAAATATGCCAATTGCCATGAAAGGCAGGAGGAAGCTACATGACAGCTGAAAGTATACCAACAGTCAAGGGTATGTCCAGGTGTCATATAACCAACTCGGGGCTCATATGAAATCTGGTGTGTAACCAGCTTGCCTCTTGATGTTAACCTCAAAACTTTTTTTGAGGATTCAAAATTGTGCTGCACAGGCAAGAAGTTGCACCTTACAACCACCTCCCTTGCAGGAAGTTTAACACACTAATCAACAGATCTACGAGAGTAAAATGACACAGTAGAAAAGAATATCACATACTTCAATTTCATCAAGGTTCACTCCATTTTCATAAAGAAATGACAAAAAGTAGTCAAGGCTGTCATCAGTTGGCCGGTAATGTCCACTGTATGGCGATATAGACTGAAAAAATAAATTAAAAAAATGTCACAGATCCTATGCTAGGGAATATCTATCAGTCAACTGTGATACTTCATTTAGATGTATGCACATGTGCCTGTATACATATGTTTTGCTGAATAGAAAATATTGTCTGTTCACCAGAGACAGGGTATCAAAACCTCTACAGAAAGTTGAATCATCTAATGTGTTTTACTTATCAGTTAAACAAGTCTTAAAATAAGAGCACTTCCAAGATTGTAGAGAGAAACCTAAGTTCCATGAGCATACCATTCTAATATTTTACACAAACCAGCTCTTCCTGACATGATTTGCAGATCACAATGAGATACATTTTGTTTCTATAGACATTAAAAAAAAAAAAAAAGAAAACTCCATCCAGTCTCCTCTTTTTCAAGGGTTGTTTCAAGCTACTCTTGACCCTACTATTGACCAGCAAAAAAATCAGTTAGATACTTGAGCAGCTGCCAGCACGAATTGACATGCACATATATGAATGGGTAGTAGAATAGTAGTTCATTCATTTGCCAGACTATGCACATTTGACGTGAATTAGAACTTTACTGATTACCGTAACTAACAAAGGCAATAGATTCCTCTTATGCTAAAATTGGAAGTTCTAAAATGCACATGTTGTGACTCATCATATATGATGAAATAATTTGCTCAACAGGGCAATGCCCAAATCCAAAAGACTGAAATACAATAATTGATCTTCGTTTTCATCTGCAAGAGAAAATCATTAAAAGCAGTTACAATCAGTCAACAGACAGGTGTGAAGATTTTCCATGAAATTGACAATAGTTGAATTATTTTTACAGAATTTAGCAAGGATTTTCAAAATCATGTCATAATTGTACAACCATGAAAGGATCCATGAAAAAACTGACGTTGAACTTGGGTGTTTTCAGAAAAGCATAAACTACTGTAACTCAAATTTTGAGAATCATGGATGGGAAAATTGAGAGTCAGAAATCAATTAGAATCAAATAGCAAAGAGACGGAAAACACCCACAAATAAGTTTCAACATGCACAATGAAAAATATTATTACCTTAAGTGTTCCATCCTCTACCTCAAGCCTTCCAGCAGCTAAAGTAGCCCCTCCAGAAAGGAAGCTGGAATGGTGAAACAGAGCTATATTTTTCTGAAAGTATAAAAAAAAAAAAAAAAATTAGGCTTCAAACCACAATGAAAGCATAGAAAATAGAAGACAACTAGCAAACCAATTATTATGTTGTTTATTTTAGGTCTCACCTGACCAGCATAAAGTCTCTTGGAGGTGCTCACCACAAATATCCATTTTGCCCGTGGCATTCCCTTGATTGTATCGAGAAAATTTCCACTTTGTTTGTGCACTATTTTCCCCTCCACAACAATATATTCATATTGTTCTCTCTCTAGCTGATTTTTCAGAAAAGATCAACCACATTAAAAGAAAAGCAGTAGTACATTAGTATCAAATGAGTTGGAGCTAACAGCCATACAGTTTCAAATAATGCAATCAGAAATACAATTTTCATATGGAGCTCCAGCAACAACTGAAACATGAGAGCACATACAGGTCCAAGATATTTGATGCATAGTTGCCGAAGCATTGATCTTGGGCAATCTTTAAGTTCAACTTCTTTGCCATCTCCAATATCTAGCCTGCAATAAGTAGAAATAAGAAGGTTTTCAGCATCTGATTTATTTGACAGTACAATTTTGCTTCACAATCTACGCAGCGTCAGAGCTTTAAAGGAGAGAAAAACATAACTAATACAACTTAACAATATTATTTTATTTTATTTTTCAATTTTGTCACTGCATTTGAGATTCCATTTTGCGTTTCATTCTTAGTAACCCCAGAGTTATCTACTTTGTTATTATCACTGCATGTTTCCTGAACGTGGCATAAGGATCTTATACAAGCAAACTTGTTTCGTATTGTCCTACCTTACTTCAATGAGCTTGTTATGGCATCAACTGGAAAAAGTAGATAAATTATTTGATTTAGTTAAATTCATCATTTCTTATAGGGAATTACTCGCAAAATAAAATGATGAAAGAGTTTGTTACCTAAGAAAGAAAATATGTTTTGTGACATTGACAAGTTATAGACAGCATAGAGACAATGTCATTTGTACTGCATATTCACTACTACACTGAAGCAAAATGCTTGTTATACCAAATTTGTTTGCCTGATTTTGTTTCATAGTAGGGTCAATCTTGCCATTGGAAAGTTGGGTTTTTGTTTTTTAAGTTAAAGGCATACAATTATCAACATCACCTCACTAATTAATAGGTGACTTTGTTTAGGCATCCCTGCTATCACTACAGTACACAAACTAGGTTTGTTGATGATTACAAATTAAGCAGTCAATTATAATCGTGAAGCAAGTGCAATGATAGAATCTCAAATCCTGCTCAAGATTAGGACACTTGGGCCATCTTAGTTTTCTAACACTTCAGCTTTTACCATCTTACACTTACAAAAACATCAATTTTTGCTTGGGTATAGATGTATCTCTTTACTCTGAAATATTTGTTGGGGTCAAAGCCTAGAGGCTTAGGCAAAAATGGAAAAGACGGTGGGGAAGCAGTAACTGACCAGTGCCAACTGCAGCTCGTACTCCTGCAAAGGCAATTAACTATTGCACATGCCCCCTCATTCACCATTATCATTATTAAAATTGCGTAAGACCCCTAACTCAACCCCAAAAATGTGGACTGTTGCATGTGAGTTGTTGATTTGTTTAGGAATCAGCCAACTAAGACTCAACCCCCTGCCACATCAGCGTGGGTAAATTTAGGGATTATAATTTTTGGAGTTTCTAGCATTATTCTATGATTATAAGAAAAGGTAAAAGCACCAATTAGTCCTTGAGGAGGGTCACAGGAGGGTCAGAATCAGACCATGAATGATTTTCTTTTAAAATAAAAAATAAAAACCATTATATCTTGAAGAAATTAGGAATTTATAAAAAAAACAAAAACATTTCAAAAGCAAAATTAGAATAAAACTGATCACTAAAGAAAATTCTCCTACCAGTAGAACAACGGCTGACCAGCATCTGTTTTACACCACTCTTCATAATACATATGCAAGCAATGCCCATAACGGTGCCTTGGATCAATCTACAATTCACAGAGTAAAACAAACATTTTAAACGCCTACTTCATAAAATGGTATGCTATTCTCTAGGCAGATATATGAATCAGAAAAACAATACTATAAATTAGTATATGGTAATGGAAAAGGGCAACAACATAAAATAAGGGCACAGGGCAAAGGATTAGGAAAACTTACAGCTTCAATCCAGTGCTGGAAAGCCAATTTTTGTGCTTTGGCATTCTTAGACAAACCTTTACCCACCTGCCCATAACAAGTCATTATCACTCACTTGTGTGGGAAAAAAAAGCAGTGAAATCTATAACAAGTACTGAGTCAAAAAAAAAAGTACTCCACTATTAGGGCATCTCCAATCCTTACCCTTCACCCATATCAAATTTAAATTCAAAAAAAAAAGCTCAAAATCTCTCTCCACTGTAAACTCATATCAAAATGAATTTTGCTCAAATTTTAACCCAAATCAAGTGAGACACTTTTTTTACTCAAATTTTTAAAGACAATTTGGAGTGATATAATAATAGCTTCTAAATTTACAATTGTGCCACTTATCAAATGTTTACTCAAATATGAGTTTGGCCATTTGATTACTCTTTTTTTGAGCATCAACAAAATTTTATTAAAATAGAAAAGTGAAAGAGGACAAGAAGTCCTCATACAAAGAAAGAGAAAGAGAAAGAGCAAAACAAAATCGCAAAACTTGTAACTCTAAGGATAGCAAATAGCAGCTCAATCCCTAGAGATCAAAACCAAAGGAACTCCTCTAAAAGGAGGGGATACAAATGCCCAAAATGAGGCCAAATATTCTGCCCTATCCCACAAAGCCTCTACACTTACTTCCTCGCCTTCAAAGATTCGAGCAGTTCTCTCCAACCATATAACCCTGAAAATAGCAAAAACAATGCTTGTCCACATTGTTTTGGATCTCATGGTTCTTCCAAACCCCTCAAACTTAATAAGAAGCATATGAATACACTCCCGTGGCCATTGGATTACTATTGTATAATGATTTTTTTTTTAATTTATAAAGTCTCGTGCATAGCACAACTTACCATTAGAATTATTAATCTGTAATTACTAAAAGTAATGTGTATCTACTATAAGCAATTTAGTTGGGTGCCATTTGGTAACACTTACGTTTTTAGTTTATATTTACAAAAATTTAAAAAACTCAAATAAAAACTTGTTTTGTAAATTTTTGATTTATAAATCAGTGATCTCAGTTTATAAATTTGTCCAAAAAATGTAAAATCAAAAATGTGTTCCGTTTTGAGTTTTGAGTTTTTTTTTTTTTTTAACCACCCAACACTAGCTACCACCCGCCACCATTTTCCACCACCGTCTTCCGCTACCACCACCCACCCCCCACCACCACTTGCCACCACCACTCACCACCACCACCCACCTGCCACCCACTCGCCACCACCACCCACCCGCCACCACCCACCAGCCACCACCCGCCACCAGCCACCACCCGCTACCCGCCACTGCCACCACCACCCATCCACCCACCCACCCGGCCACCACTACCACCCACCCGCCACCACCCGCCACTACTATCCATTCGCCGGCCACCACCAATCACCACCACCACACACCACCTGCCACCTACCGGTCACCACCCACCTGCCACCCACCCGCCACCAGCCACCACCAGTCACCACCCGCTACCCGCCACCGCCACCACCACCCATCCACTAACCCACCCGGCCACCACTACTACCCACCCGCCATCACCCGCCACTACTATCCATTCGCCGGCCACAACCAATCACCACCACCACACACCACCTGCCACCTACCGGTCACCACTCACCTACCACCACTATCCACCACCTGCCACCCACCCACCCACCACCACCCGCCATATACCATCCACCTGCCACTACCATCCACCCACCCGTCACCGCTTTCCACCACCGTCTTTCGCCGCCACCACCCGCCACTTTCCACCACCGTCTTCCGCCACCACCATCCACCCACCCGCCACTTGCCACCACTTTCTACCACCGTCTTCTGCCACCATCACCCACCACCTGCCACCATTTTCCACCACCATCTTCCGTCACCACCCCTCGCCATCATTTTCCACCACCGTCTTCCGCCGTCACCACTCGTCACCACCCACCACCCGCCACCACTTGTCATTTCTCATTCTTTTTTATATTTTTAAATTTTTTAAAACATTTTGTCTAAACCAAACGCGTTTGTAGTTTATGTTTTTCTAAAAATAAACAAAAACCAGTTTATAAATTTTGTAAATATAAACTAAAAATGTAAACGTTACCAAACAGGCCCTTGGCATTTCTCTTAGGAAATGGGGTCACTACTGTGCCTTTGGCACAACAGTGATTGGTGTGCCTCATTTTGAGGTGCATTATGGGCTTATTTTTGTGATATGAACCCTTCATTTTGTAGAGTTTGTTGAGTACTTCATGCCTACCAAAAATCATATTAATCGAATATCAATAACTATATGATCGAATTGCATATTTTTATGCTATTTCTCAAAAGAAAAACTTGTTTATTGTTTTGGTTATCAATCATATAGTAATTGATGTCCGATTAATATGATTTTTGGCAGGAATGAAGTATTCAACAAACCCTACAACTTGAATGGTTCAAATCATAAAAATAAATCCCGTAATGCACCTCAAAATGAGGCACAACAGTCACTGTTGTGCCAATTGTAATTTAATTTCTCTTACTTTTAGTGACTAACGTTTAGACGGCAATTGTAATTTAATTTTTGGAGGTAAGATTTCAAAAATTGGAGGGATTCCTAAATGAATTAGTCACTAAAATTTTGAGGAGGTCGGGAATGGTAGCATAATCCATTCATTGAATAAACCCACCATTATGTTTTATCTAATCTCTCACGCCTCTTAGAGCATCTCCAATGCACTAGGCATATAATACTTGCTAGTTAAAATGCCTAGTGTGATTCACTTTTTTCAATTCCAATGCACTAGGCATATGATTAGGCATTTTGGCTTAACTCATATTCACTAGCTACATGTAGCTAGCCTTCAACGCTAGGCAAAATGTATTCAATCATTAGGATCATTTCCCTCCATCTTTGTTGTTGACGTGGCATTCTATAAAATTAATAGTATTTGAATAAATAGCTAAAATAAAGAGCATGGTTGGAGTAAAAACATAAAATAGTTGATAGGCAAAATAAAATATATACTTTATAGTAATATTTAGATAGGTAAAATACCTACTACCGTTGGAGATGCTCTTACTCACCCAAAAAAATCTCTCACGCCTCACTCCTGTGTCTCCTCTGTCACGCCTCACCCCTCTGCCCTCCTCTCTGTTACTGGAGCACCACCGCGGTTAGACGAGCACACCGCAAGGGTTACGGAAGCACCACCGTCGCTTTGTCTCGGATAGGTATGTCCTCTATTTCGCCCTCTGTGTGTGTGTGTCTGTCTGTCTGTCTGTCTGTCTCCCTATCTATGTCTTCTTCCATTCGCATATACCTTCACACCCAACCCCAAATCGACCCACCCACAAAAAGACCCAGCCCCAAATCGATTTGAAGCCATAGGAAAATTATCCCTTCTCATATTTTATGGGTCCCGTCCCTTCCCTTCTGATTATTTTTTATATTTTATATTAGGTTATTATGAGTCTCTAATTGATTTCTTTATGGCTCTCGAACTGTATTCTCCCGTTTTAGCATCCGTTTGGTGACTGAGAAAAGCTGAGAAAATGTGGAAATAAAATACATAGAAGAAAATTTCGAGGATTACATTTCTTTTCGTATTTTTTCCGGAAAATGAATAACTCATCTCAATTAATCCACATTATTGAATCCGTCTCTCTCGATTGATCTGTTTTGTTATTCTATTAATCAAAATTTCTGGATAAAGTTAAACATTTGGATGAAATTTGACATATTGAACTCTGTTATTAATATGAAACCTGTCAATTTGTGGATTTTTGATGAAATGTAAAATTAGCAGTCGATTAGATTATGTTATTCATCTGATGTTATACATGTATGTGTATATTTGTAAATATAATTACACAAGATATGTTTCTGTATATATTCATATTCTTTAAGTTGGATTTGTGACCGCTTTTGTTGGCCGATTGGGCTCTCTGATGATAAAATATGTTGATTAAGCACTTGTTAGTGGTATTAATAATTCTGTACTTATTATTTTGTGTACTTATGCATTTTCTGTTGTATTTGGTACCGCTTTTGTTGGATGATTGGACTGGAATGATAAAATATCTTAGATAAGCACTTTTCAATGGTGTTAATAATTCTATTATTGATTGCCAAATCTGATTGTTTTGGGCTCGAGGGTGACTGAATATTGACTTCTCTGGGTTCTGATGTAATTATAGATCAATGTATAAAATTATGTCATTAACAAGCACATGTTAAGCATATAAATAATTATATTATTGGTTGCAAAATTTTATCTTTGAGGAGGGTGGCTAATAGTTAAATATTGATTCAGTGTTAAGGGATGAAAAGTTTGAGTAGAATAATAGAGTGGGATTGTTTTCAGATGCTGAGGAATAAGTTATTGCTATGAATATTGATATGTTCAGTAAATTAATATTATTGATTTTCTTATCTTTTATTTTGTATCACTTTTGACAAGATATTGACAACGGAGAATCATATTATTATGATTTTGGAGATGTGGGACATGTTAATTGGAGATGGTATAGAGGCCGATCTATAACAAAATTAATATCATTCGGAGATAACAATGCAAAAATAGCACCATTTCTTCTTCTCAAGCATCATATGTACTACAGTCTTATGACTGTTCTTCCAAGTACTACCACCAAACATGAAGGAGACAACAATTCATAATATCTGGGGATGCTAAAATAGGTCTAAGTATTCAATTTCAGTCCACTATGTGTACCATGAAGTGGCACAAGATAGATTGCAAGCAAAGGGAAGGGAGGTTCCCTTGTCCTTTCTAACCTTCTGATGCACACAGTCATGCGGTCATTTAGAGTTTATTTAAGATGTAGTTTGGGTTTATGAAATTTTTCAACATAGTTTTTAAATAAGTCACTGATTATTTTGTATTGGTGGATCATAAATTCAATTCTAGTTCTAATTTTCTATAATGGATTTGTGATCATAAAATTCAATTATCGATGTTTTTCCCTTGCTAACTTTATGGTGACATTAGGATCTGAACTGTTACCGCCTTGTGGTGCAAAGCAATTCTAATGTCTAAAATTGTGATCACCATATTTTGTGTCCTTCAAATTATTGGGGATTATCACCTAAAGTAGTCATGTTTTAGGTGTCATCAATAAATCAACCATGATTTAGGTGCAAACTTGTAATAAATCAACCAAGAAGCTGTTTTAGGTGTCATCTTCATTGGGTATCACTTGATTCAGTTGTGGCTGCCTTACTCTGATGGTTGGGTGTTAGTAGTAGTAGGGTTCTCTGCTGTTTATGTTTTCTGCTGTTGCTAGCCCTGTTTTGTCAGTTTTGTTATTGTGTTGCTGTGTATCTGTTGGTCTCTCAAAAACAGCTTCTTGGTTGGATGCTGCCATGTGATTGAGCGAGTTACTTAGTGCCAACCTAGTTGGGATTGGGCTATTTCGCTATGATGGCCGCTGCATCTTCCCCCCCTCCCCCTCTCCCTCCCTTTGTTGATGTCTTTTTCCTTCCTTGTAAGGTTTCCGTTCACCAATAAAGTGTTTCTTCGTTGTTGATCAAAAAAAATATAGCAGAAGTAGTATCAGTAGGAACTTGGGTTTACTTGTTTATAAAATGAGAATAATATCAACTATTTTTGTGATTGAAGTGATGAAGGGTGGGGTGGAGGGGTTCTTCTAGTAGATAAACAGGATTAAAATCTGATATAAACGTAAGAAAAAATCTGATTACTTGTTACACTGTAATAGTAGGTAAACAGAGTAAAAAATAACATAAAGCAGAGTACAGAAACCCATTTCATAGAAAAAGACCTATTTCGTTTGATAGTAGATACACTATGCCTATCAAAATCTAATATAAACCTAACTAAATGTCTTTCATCTCTCATATTGGTTCCCTTTTAACCATTTGTTAATTTTATGTTGCGATTGAATCTATGAAAAACATAAGCAAAAAAAAATAAAGTTTCTATTGCTGTGTTAGATAAGTTTTACATGACCTGTGAGACAATGTTATTGTGTCTGTCATGGAATTTCGTATTGAACATATAAACCGAAACTTTCTAATTCATTTGTAGCTGTACTTGAATTGTGGCTTTTTGTTTTAATTGAATTTTACTATTGAATTCTAAATTTCTATTTTACTATTGAATTCTAAATTTTCTATTTTACTATTGAATTCTAAATTTTGGTTTTTACTTGTGCTCCATAAACAACAAATTCATAATCCAAATGAAACCATGAAATTATCTAACTATACAAATTTAAGCAGTATGATCTCTTAAATGCCTTTTCCTTAATTCTTCTGCAAAGTAACTCTATCATATTGTATTCCAATACATTGCCTAGATGCTTCTTCTCTTAACAAATGGAAAACAAAAAGGAAAAAGAAGGAAAGAAAGAATGAAAAAACAAGGATTTTTTTAATTATTCTTTTCCTGAACCTAGTACACAGGAACAAAGATGTATGGCTTGTTACGTTATTAGATGAATGGTAGTTTGGTAATTGCCACTTAGTTGCTTATAGTATAAATAATATTGTATTTTTAATTTCGCCTAATCTGTTTATCCTTGTCTAGCATATAAAATAGAGTAACAAAAACGATATAATATTTACAATTTCATATTCCTAAAGTTTTAGCATTTGCCCGTGTTTATGAAAGGTGTTTTTTTTCAATATTGAGACTTCATTTTTTTTTAAATTAAAATAAAATAGAAAAAGCCCAAATTAATGTCACTTTTTGTCTGACAAACTTGGTAAGAGTGTAGATAGATCAATACTTCATTTTGTTTATTTAGCCTAACCAATGTGTAAGTGCTCTACCAAAATTTTAATTAAATTTTGTTCGCAAACTTGTTGTGCCTTGTGTGCTATATATTAGATAAATTGATCAGACTTTGATTTATATGTAGTCTACAAGTCTGTATAATGCATTAGGTACTTACTTGGATTAGTTTAATTTTTAGAATGTTTTCTAGCCCACTGGTATAGACTCATACTACAAATATCTACATCTATATCCATATATAACTATGAATTTTATGAATTCCCTATGTTTTGTACATATTCAACGTTGCCGGTACTAAGTTCATGTTAAAAAATGTAGACTAATCATGCACCCCACTATAGGATTCTTTTGATTATATCCTCGCCCTTCCTTGGTAAAAAAAAAAAAAAAAAAAAAAAAAAAAAAAAAAAAAAAAAAAAAAAAATTAAAATTAGGTAACCTGATAACTCAATGGATCTCTTTTGAGTATGAATTCATGAATCTAAATACAAATATGCGAGTAAGACAAGAGAAATTGGATATAGATTTATTTTATTTTATTGCTAATTTAATTTTAATGACAAAAGAATGAGAATTGATTAATATAACTGATTCCAAGTTATTGAGATACAACACTTAATTTAATTCTATTAAAATTTCAACAAAATACTTGTAGCTAAATAAGTTGATAGGACATAATTTGGACTTGGATGGCATGTCTTTCAATCCTTGAACCAAAATTCTCATTTTGTTATTAGGTTAATCATTGCTTGATTTGTAGGTCACAATAATGGACAAGAGTTGGATGCTGATAAATAATAGGTTGACAAGCAAAGAGTATCAACAAGGGGTGAAGTCATTCCTTGACTTTGCTATCGCAAATTTAGGCCCACATGATGAAATTAGGTGTCCTTGTGTCGATTGCATGAATGGCACAAAATTTAGTAGACAAGTTGTGTGGACGCATCTGATCCGAAGAGGAATTGCGTCTTCGTATAAAACTTGGGTGCACCACGGAGAACATGTTCCCATTTCTCAGCCTAGTGTATCAAATGACCATTTTGGAAGTAGTGGAGAAGGTATGCCAGATACCGATCATCCGATGATGGGTGAATTGCCTAATATGTTGGAAGAAATTTACATGAGTGGTCTTATGGATGATCATATCAACGAAGAACCTACTAGTTTGGAGAGGGAAGATTTGCAGAAGTTCATTAGGTTGTTTGAAGATGCTCAACGCAAAATTTATCCAACATGTGAGAAGTTTTCTATGTTGTCATTCGTTATTAAGATGCTTCATGTGAAGGTGTACAACAAATGGAGCAACAAGTCATTCGATATGGTTATGCAGGTTTTCAAGGACATTCTACCAGAATGTGATCAAACTGTTCCATGGACACTCTATCATGCTAAGAAGTTCTTACGTGACTTGGGTTTGGAATATGAAACCATTCATGCGTGCAAAAATGATTGTGCACTGTTTTCCAAGGAGAATGCGAATTTGGAGAAATGTCCTACATGTGACGAGCCTAGATACAAGTTGAACAGTGATGGGGGTAAAAAGATTCCTCACAAGCTATTGCGGTACTTTCCTTTGACACCGAGGCTGAAAAGATTGTATATGTCAAAAAAGACAGCCGCAGAAATGAGATGGCACAAAGAGAAGCGTATAGATGATGACATATTAAGGCATCCGGCTGATGGTGAGGCATGGAAGGATTTCGATAAGCAACATCCAACATTTTCTGCTGATTCTCGAAATGTAAGGCTAGGGCTAGCAACAGATGGTTTCAATCCATTTGGAAATATGAGCACATCGTATAGCATGTGGCCTGTAATCTTAATGCCTTATAATCTCCCACCGTGGAAGTGTATGAAAGAGCCATTTTGCATGATGTCATTGCTTATTCCCGGACGATCGGCACCTGGAAGAGACATTGATGTTTACCTGCAACCATTAATAGAAGAATTGAAAAATTTGTGGGAGCATGGTGTGCAAACATATGATGCATCGAATGGCCAAATTTTTAGAATGCATGCGGCAATCATGTGGACCATTAATGACTTCCCTGCATATGGTAACATGTCAGGGTGGAGTACAAAGGGTTACTTGGCTTGCCCTAATTGTAACATGAATGCATCGTCACAAGGTTTGCGAAGTAAGATAGGGTACATGGGTGCTCGTCGCTACTTGCCTGAGAACCACAGTTGGCGAAGGAGTAAGCTCTTCAACGGTCAAATTGAGGATAGGTCCAAACCTATGGACTTATCGGGAGAAGAAATACTAGAGCAAATTGGTTGTGGGACTTACAAGCCGTATGGAAAGCACCCACACAATCGAAAACAACAAAGGAATGAAAATCCAAATTTGAATTGGACAAAGAAAAGCATTATGTTTGATTTACCCTATTGGAAAACGCTGAAGCTTCGACACAACCTTGATGTCATGCATATTGAGAAAAATATATGTGACAATGTCATCGGGACACTTTTGAGCATAGATGGAAAGAACAAGGACACGGACAAAGCACGCTTAGATTTGGAGGATATGAGAATACGTAAAGAGTTACACTTGAAGAGGCGTGCCAATGGGTCCTTCGAGAAGCCCCCCGCATTGTACACATTGTCCCAGACAGAGAGAGAAGGCTTTTGTCATTTTTTGAAATCAATTAAGTATCCTGATGGCTATGCAGCAAATATCTCTAATTGCGTGACCGCTCAAGGAGGTAAATTATCTGGCCTCAAAAGTCATGACTGTCATGTCCTTATACAACGACTTCTTCCGATTGGGATGCGTGGCTACCTTGCTAAGGAACTTGGTACCACACTTTTTGAGTTGGGAAATTTCTTCAAACAGTTGTGTTCAAAGACATTGAGGATCACAGATTTGGATAAATTGGAGGAACAAATTGTACTCATACTTTGTAAGCTTGAGAAGATTTTTCCTCCAGCTTTTTTTGATGTTATGGTCCACTTGGCAGTTCACTTGCCTCGAGAGGCTATGCTTGGAGGGCCAGTGCAATAACGATGGATGTACCCAATTGAGAGGTATGTTGGTACTTTTGTAGTGTGAAAATTGTAATTAATGCTTCACTAATAATATAAATTTAAATATAACATTCTCATCGTCTTGGTTTTTAGGTTGCTTGGACGTCTAAAAGGGTTTGTGGCCAATAAAGCTTATCCTGAAGGTTCTATTGCCGAGGCTTACATTTCGAAAGAGTGTACAACATTTTGTTCAATGTATTTGCCAATAAAGCTTATCCTGAAGGTTGCTTGGACGTCTAAAAGGGTTTGTGGCCAATAAAGCTTATCCTGAAGGTTCTATTGCCGAGGCTTACATTTCGAAAGAGTGTACAACATTTTGTTCAATGTATTTGGATGGAGTTGAAACAATTTTTAACCGGGTAGAAAGGAATTACGACATGGGCGACTGTGGCCCAGGGTTGGCAGTATTCACTCAAAATGTTCGTCCCTTTGGTCTAAAGACAAGGGTATCCGATGTGTCCGTAGCTGAACGCGAGATGGCTCATTGGTTTGTTCTGCATAATAGCTTTGAAGTGGAAAAATACTTAGAGTATGGATCCATTCCACGTATTTATATGTTATAGTTGTCAAATCAATTAGTATTGATTTATTTAATTTATTTTGAGAGCCATTTTTGTAACTAGGGAGCACAAGAACTTGTTACAACAAACTGGAGGTGCATTTGACATCGCAAAGAGGCAATGCAAAGAATTTCCTAAATGGTTCAAAGATTGTGTAAGATCGAAATCCCTTTTACAATCAGTCATACATTACCTTAATATGGCGTATACTTGTAGCATAACACATGTTCTTCATGTAGATGAATCAATTGCGTCACCAAGTGTCCCCTGAAGCAACTGATGAGATGTGGTCATTAGCCAATGGTCCTAGTGGCTTGGTGAACACATATACAGGATGTATTTGTAATGGCGTCCGATTTCATACTATCGACCGTGACAACCGTCGTAAAAGTCAAAATAGTGGGTTGGTCGTGGAAGGGGAGCATGAAGGCCAATTGATAAACTTCTATGGGTACTTGTGCAAAGTGTGGGAAATGAACTATTTGTTTAGACATCGGATTGTATTGTTCCAATGTGAATGGTTTAACACCGGTAGTAGGAGAACTATGCGTATCGAACCACATGTGACAACGGTTGATGTAAGAAGTCGATGGTACAAAGATGACTCATTTGTATTACCAAGTCAAGTTAAACAAGTATTCTATGTTGATAATACCAAACTAGGTGCCAATTGGAGAGTCGTAGAAAAGTTTGAACATCGAGGAATTTGGGATGTGCCGCAGATGGATGACGTAGAAACTGATGATGTGTTCTAACAAGAAGAAACTACTGAGGTTGTACCAGCTGAGGCTATTGACGATGATGTGGTTTTGTGTCGAGATGATATTGAATCTGAAATTATTCTAATGGAAGTTTTGCAATCTATTAGAGGTGTAGAAGCCGAGGGTGTTATAGATGATGCCTTCATCTGTGATGATGAAGATGGATTAATGGGGGAGGGTAACGACACAGACGAAGAATGTGACCTGCAAAGTGATTTTGATACAGATGTTGACGTAGAATGTTGATGTATTTGCTTTTATGCTTTGGATATGATAATGAACTAAAATACTTGTCTTATTACTTCATCAAAATCATGTCATAGCTTATTATATATCTTTTTATAAATTATTTCATGTATATCATGATTTATAATGTTAGCTTGTTATATATCTATGCAACAAATAATTTAAAAATCAAGACATAGTAGCTTGTTATATCTTTTCTTTATAATTAAATGTGTTATTGTATATGACATTTTGTACTGTTAGTTGTGTTCTTGCAGTTTGCATCATGGTTCCTGGCTTGAAGACTGGTCGGCTCAATAAAAGGACACTGATGACCACTGAAGCAAACTCGCCAGCTAATGTCCCCTTAGGATCAACAGTTACACCAGCTCTTGTTGTCCCCTTAGGATCAACAGGTGCACCACCTCTTGTTGTCCCCTCAAGATCAATCGGTACATCTTCTCCTGATGTGACTAGCCCACCATTCGAGGATTCTGATGAGACACAGCCACCGTCGGAAACTCAAAATCATGTCACAGGTAAGATCATTGTACTTCAACTATGTCAATTATCAATTGTCATTATTTGTAATTTGGTTATTGTTATTTTGTTATCAGGGACTTCTAGGTCCACACGTGTACGAGGACCTACACTTGGAAAAGGAATACAAAAAATAGTGAGATCCAACAAAGGGGGAAAATTATATGTTCACATTGATCGTGTCCTAAATGCAATGACCGGAGATTATGCCACTCCAGCAGCTAATGAGTTAGGGCTTCAGATTAGGAGTATGTGCCCTCTCAAGGATGTTACGTCGTGGCTGAAAATGGATGAGACTACCAAAGCTACCGTCATCCAAGCTGTTCTTGTAATTGATAATATTGGGCAATATGTATTCCTCTATTATTTATACTTGTAAGAAGCACTTATTGTAATGATTGGCATTTTCACTTGTTATGGTTGTAGGATAAGTTTGATATTGGGGACGATTTTCACAATGACTCACAAGCTCAGCAAATTGTGAATACGAAGGCATATAAGTTGTACAAAGATTGGAGGTACAACTTGAAGCAAGAATTCGAGCTATTAAAGGAAGAGGGTGTTGATGACCTATATGCTCGTCCACCCCGAGGGGTGAGTTTGGATGATTGGAAGCATTTGATCGATGTGGCATGGCAAGATGCATCTCACCAGCTAAAATACTAATGCATCATACATAGTCCCGTTCCAAATGTGATATAGCCAATATTTAACAAAAAATTGTTTATGTACTTATTTTTTGTAGAAACGGTCAAAAGCTGGTAAGAGTAACAGAAGTCTGTTGCCATACAATCATACTGGTGGATCTCGCTCATTTCCTATAATGATGGCTGCTATCATGAGATTGATGTTATTTAAAATTAACTTCATTATTTTTGTTTTGTTATGAATAATATGTTGTGATTTTTTTATTTGTTGTTATTTGAAATCAACAGGTAGCGAAAAATGTGGATTTGGATTTGGATTTTCCTAAGTTTTATGAGGATAGCCACACGTCCAAGAAGACGAATGACTGGATCCATCCCAAATGCGGTGAGCTGCATGTAAGTATGAAACAATGAATTAATTGTATTTAATATGACTTAGTACCCAAAAATTTATATCTTATTATGCCTTTTTGTCTTCTTTATTGCAATGACAGCAAAAGATGGTCAATCTACAAACGGCTGCCATTGAGTCAGGGACGCCATTGACGCAGGAGGAGCTTTCAAGGCAAGTGCTTGGCGAGAAGAAAAAGTACTTGCTTGGATTTGGGATCGGCCCACAACCGTCCACCATAGCTGCATCACGAGCACGTGATAAGGATATGGAGGCAATGAGAGCTGAGATGGAGGCACTTCGTGTGGAGCAACAAAGAGATCGTGAAGAGTTGATGAGAGAGCGAGAGGAGCGCGAGAAATATTACAATGATATGTTGAAAGAGCGAGAGGAGCGCGAGAAATATTACAATGATATGTTGAAAGAGCGAGAGGAGCGCGAGAGATGTTACAATGAGATGTTGCAACAGCGGGCACAAGGACAGAAAGATCGGGAGGAGACAGATAAAAAGGTTGATAATCTGAATAATGTAGTCGCCAAACTCACACAACTCTTGGGGATCTAAGGTGGTCGAATGACGTTTACTATTTGGTAAGTACAATTTTATTAATGTTTAAAATTTGTTAGATTTAACAATGAACTAGTCAATTGACTTGTAGGGACAAACGGTATGTGAATAGGGCATGTAGGTCACTTGAACCCACACCATAATAATAATACTTGGGGCGGATAACACATGTAAGCATGCCAAGTCACGACCTTTTATATGAAAAAATATTTGATGTCCAAATTAAAAATCTTTGTTGACAGTGTTGTGTTTGGTTTGCCTCAATGAAATATTGTAATAGATTTTCCCCTTGTGAATGCACCCATTGTTCCTATTTTAAGTACTTGCGGGGCTAATGTCATGCATTCTTGTCTCTCTTGCAAATGCACCCTATATTCCTATTTTTAGTATTTGTATAGACTATAGAGGATGAATACTCTGTTGCTAGAAAAGGTTACTGAATATTTGACCCTTCTTCCTCAATGCTACTTTCTCTTAGTGAGAGGGTAATACAAATAAGGTGCTTGGATATTCATGTTTGTGATAAGAAAAGACAAACTTATCTTTACACTTACAAAGTTTGGCTTGGTTTCTGAGCCAAGGACAGTTCAAGCTTAAAGAAAATTTCAAATTTGGACGTGAAATTGCATGCATCAATAAGGACTGAGATTTGTATAGGCTAAACTTGAGCATGATTTTGGATTGAGTACTGGATGTGTTGCTAGTACAAAATAGGGCTTTTTTTATTATTTATAAACAAAATAGGCCTCTCTCTCTCTCTATCGTGTCCAATGGCCAGTTCAACCTAATTGATTGGCAAAAATGTCAGAAAATTTCACGTATAACATAAGGTTGACAATAAATTTACGCTCTTCAATCTTTTTAATTTCCCTTCTAATATATGTGTGTAGAATTTTATTTCCTTTATCCAGTGCTGGTCCAACCTTTGTGGGGTGCTACTCGGGTATACTGGGTATACAATATATTACCCTTTGGCCTTATTTGCACAAAGTAGTTACCCTAAAACTTGCATATTCACTGTTGATAGCCTGAGCTTTTGCTGTTCACGTCTGGATCCTATCTCCTGACCTAGAGAAAAGGAAAATAATTAAGAAGTGAAAGTACTTAAATCTAAACTTCTGTAGTATTTATTGATTCTTACCCAAGCAAAAATTACTATGACCTCATATAAGAAATAGGTAAAAAATGACAGTATCGTATGTGTCAAGATAGATATTAAAGGTGTTCAGTCAGGAGTGAAAGTATTTAATTTAGATTTTATTTTTATTTTTTTGCATTTAATTTGGTTTTGTGGTTGTTTTCCTTTGAATGGATGTCATATTGAAACAAAAGCTATTTGTGCAAAGAATTGATTTTTAAAGAATGTTCTTATGCATAGAAGTTATATACATCTATACTTTGTTGAGTTACAATTTTCCCAAAAGCCATTATGAATGAACAAAATTTAGAAATGGTCCTTTGAACATTATGAATGAACAAAATTTAAAGACATTCTTATCACATCAAGTTTATAACCTTAATGTCATATTAATATTATACTTGTCTCCTTATGTGCCCTGTTTGGTTTCAAGTAGACCACCACCAAATTTGGTCCACTTAGGCATGATTTAAAATTCGATCTCATGTAGTATTGTTTTATTTTGATTTGTCATTTATCTGGCTTAGTAAGCTTGTCAATATTATTAAGGTCTGACTAAATCTACATGCATTCTTGATTATGTTATCATTTTGTAATTGGCTAGGTTGAGGATATTTCTGAATTTGGTTCATTATCAGGTATGTAGATGTAAATTGTAAAGTGGTCTGTCAAATAAGGAACTGCTGTTTGAGATGTGCAATTGTGTCATAGTTTGATTTATTTACAAGTACAGGCAGTGAGTTTATGTCATTAAAATTGAGGATTATGGTGCAGTGGTGGTTGGGAAGTGGTTGTAGTGTGGTAGTTTTGAACTTGGGGGCTGTGATGCTGTGGCAATGATGGCTATTGAGATGGTGACGGTATTAGTACCGGGATCTGGGAGTGTATTGATGCATATTAATTGTTAATTGAATCCAACTGCTTTTGAATTTGGTTTCATGGGATTGAACCCCAGGTCACCCCTGGTCCCAAGTGTAGGTGTTCAGTCTATATTCAAAATGTAGTTTCAGTGTACCATTTGAGTTATGAACTTATGATATCATTTTGGTTTTATATAGACCATAATCTAGTAGTTGAATTTGGTTTATAAGGTATACATAACATTATTCTTCATTTTTAAGCATTGTAAATACAGGAGCCATTTCTTTAGTGTAAAGTGTAAGTATGGCTTGATGACCAAAGATGAAACAATCATCATCTTTAGTGTAAGTATAATTCTTCTAGTGGGGGAGTTCCCTACGAATTATTTAGTTGTCAAGTTCTTACAATTAAAATTATGAAATTAGGTCAGGTTAGTCCTTGGCTTTAAATCCTCCTGGAGTGTATCATGTTCTTGATGTAATCAGAGTTGTATGTATATATTTTTTTTTATAATTTTAAATTTGGCAAAATGTAGTCAATACTAATGATTAATTTTTTGTTTTGCAGATGGTTTTTGGCGTGGAATTGCAGTGAACGATTTTTTGTTACAAGTACGAAAGACATTGTTTTTATTCTAAAAATTAGCATTAGTTCGTACATATTAGTTTTATGCCGTGGTACAGGAGATTGAATTTGACGTCGTACAGATTAATTTTTGATGTGGTACAAATTACTTTTTCACATGGTACATATTACTTTTTTGGCATGGTACAGAATACCTTTTGGCGTAGTACAAATTAGTTTTTGGTGGTACAGATTAACAATTGGATATTAATTTTGTTTAATCCTATGTTATGTATGGAATTATATTTTTCAGATTGGATTATATTTGGTTTGTGTGGAATTTCTATTGGAAATATTAATTTGATGTTAAATATGAATTTTTTTTATGGTTGAAAGTAAAATGTGTGCATGTTGTGAAATGGTTGCTAATTTTATCAGTATATGGATAATTTTATATATATACAGGTTACAGATTGTACTAATAATGGAATAAATACAGGTGGTTGAGAAAGTAATTAAAAAAAATTATAAAATTTTTTACAACTAAATATTTTGGTAGCCAAAAATGCAAGTAAAGATTTTTCATGACTAAATATTTAGTAGTAAAAAGAAACAAAAGACTTTTAGCGACTAAATAATTAGTAGCTAAAATAAATGAAGATGAGGGAAGAAATTTTTGCCGACTAAAGATTTTAGTCACGAAAGAACATGGCATCTTTCGGCGACTAAAATATTTGGTCGTGAAATACCATGAAAAGAAAATATCTATTATTTTGGCGACTAAAATGTTTCGTCATGAAAACTAATAGCGACTAAACTATTTGGTCACTAAACATATTATTATTAGCGACTAAATATTTTAGTCGTTGAAAGAGAATTTTATTTTGATTTTATTACTTTTGGCGACTAAATATTTGGTCGGCAAAATGTCATGTTTGGCCAATAAAATGTTTTAGCAACTACATATTTTAGTCACTGAAAGACAATTTCATTTTGATTTAATTACTTTTGGCGACTAAATATTTGGTCAGCAAAACGTTATGTTTGGCGACTAAAATGTTTTAGCGACTAAACATTTTAGTCACTGAAAGAGAATTTCATTTTGGTTTAATTACTTTTGGCGACTAAATATTTGGTCGGCAAAATGTTATGTTTGGCCACTAAAATGTTTTAGCGACTACATATTTTAGTCGTTGAAAGAGAGTTTCATTTTTATTTAATTACTTTTGGCGACTAAATATTTGGTCGCCGTATAGTTAATTTTGGCGACTAAAATATTTTAGCGACTAAATATTTTAGTCGCTAAAAGAGAATTTCATTTTGATTTAATTACTTTTGGCGACTAAATATTTGGTCGCCAAAACGTTATGTTTGGCGACTAAGTCTGTTTTAGTAGCCAAATATAAGATAATTAGCGACCAACGTTATATTAGTCGCCGTTGACTATTGCCGACTAGGCTTTGGCGACCAACGGGGCGACCAATATATTTAGTCGCCATTGACTTTTGCCGACTAAAAAACAACCTTTGGCGACTAAAAATTTGGTCGCTAAAAGTGTAATTTCTTGTAGTGTAATATGATGCATAAATTCACCTCTAATGATATAATAAGGGTTGAGTTTCACATTATTGATTTAAACTAATCAATAATTGATAAGGAGAGAGATTGCAAGTGAGGGAATTGGTGGGGTGCTTGGTTATGGATAGTAGAAAAGGTTATTTGTGGTAATTTTTCCAATGGCCCTAATGGAGAGTTAACGGAGAGGAGTTTTTTCGGTATATTGTCAAAAAAGAGAAAGGGGTTGAATTGTCAAAAATCTCAAGAAAAGCCATCTTAATTTATCTTTTTCTTTTTGTTTTAGTGATCCAAACAAAGCTTACTATTCTATGCTAGAAAACAGTTACTTTTCAACTATTTTATGCTTTTAGTGACCCACCTTTTATGTGGTCGTAATTTTTTATTTTTTTTTATATATTTATTTTTGTGTGGGTGTGAACTATATGTGGTCTCAATTTGGGCAACTTTTTTTGAATGAATTGTTTCTAGCTGACCATTCAATTGGAAAGATTCAGATAATCTTGGTGAGTTTGCCTTGATATTTTGATTATTTAAATTATTTATTTTTTAGAGTTATTAAGTAAATTATTTATTCAAAAAATCATGTTATTCTTTGTCTATTTTGAAGACATGTGATCCGATCATATTAATTATTATGATTATTATTATTTTATAGTTGCTCTACTCAACAAGCTTTATATATAAGATGTATATTTTGAATCATGGAGATATGACTCAAAATAAATCCATCAAGTTTTAACAAAACTTCTCCAAATGAATATCCAAATCCATTTCCCAAATTTTTTAGCTGTGTTTGGTAAAGGAATTTGGAAAGGGATTAGAAAAGAGAAAGCGAAAAAGTAGGTGAAATCTGAATAAAAAAATTTATATTTTACCTAATTTCACACACATTTTTTCTTTCTTTTTCTAAATTTCTTCCTAAATCTCTCAACCAAACACAACTTAATTAAGGTGGTGGTGTTTTATATACCTGCAAGATGCCTTTGTCTTCAACCAAGGATCTTTTGCCTATTAGTTGCCTAGTATCACTTTGTTGTATGAGATTACATGTTCAACTTCTATGAGAAAATGTTTGATATTCTTTGCTATGTTTATTTCAGTTTGGACTATGCAACTGTTGATTTTCTGACGAAAGTTTCATACCCAGTTGAGTAGTTGTATATAGGAAAATCCTGCTTTGGGAAGAAACCCACAAGAACAATTATTCAAACACACAGCTGGTATGAAATCAATCAATCAATCAAAAGAAAGAAGATCTTATTTCATTTATTTTCTAACCATGATTGAACCCTTCAATTCAATGTATAGGAAAACTATGATCCTATTAGATGCTATTGTTTTTATTATTTCTTCTGCAAAATCGGCACAATTTAAAATTCATCTCCAAAACAACAACCACCATCAACTCAAATTTCTGAAAAACAGAATCTGATATGATATTTTAGCACTGATAATTGTGGAAAATTGTTCTGTTCGTTGCTGAAAAACACAACTCCTTAAACGTGGGCCTAAGATTCCAAACAACCCTACTGTTCTTTGGTGAAAAGCAAAAAATAAAAAAGATTACTTTACTTTTCAATTATTTCATGCTTTCAGGGACCATAATTTGATTTTTTTTGCATGGATTATCTCCGGTTGGTGGAGAAGTTATGTCTTTTAAGACAAACATAATTGATTATATGGTTTATTACATTTTATATCTTTAAATTATTTATTTAATTATTAAGTATATTAAATTTCTAAATTATATAAATCAAAATTCATTTAGCCCATGAATTATCATTTGAACCTATTAAATTTCTAAAATATTTAATTCAAATTTATTTAGTCCTTGAAAAGATTGTAAAAACAAAATATGAACTCATAAGTATTATAAATTAGTAAAAGAACCTATCTAGTTAACATTTTATTTCAAAAAAAATCTTAAATTTTATAGGAGGACTTACGTATAGCTCCTAATCAGTGGACTTATTGTCCAATAAATTATGTGATAATTAACAGCATTTTTCATGAAACACTATTAAAAAAATATCACTAATTGTTAATTTTTAGTGACATTTTGAAAAATTTATTACAAAAATGTCACTAATTATAAGTTTTAGTGACAGTTTTAAAAAATGTCACAAAAATTCACTAATTTTCAGCTTTTAACGATAATTTAAAAAATTCGATACATAAAATGTCACTAATTGTAAGTTTTAGCGACAAATTATAAAAATCGTGACAAAAAAGTCAGTAATTATCAATTTTTAGCGACATGTAAAAATCGTTACAAAAAATTAGTTTTAGTGACGATTTTAATAGGACTAACTTTCAAAAGAACTTTATGTGAATTAAGTCTACTATTATGATTTATTGGTAGTTTTCCTAATTTTTATTTTGTCTTTAAAAAATTAGCGTAAGTTCTTATGGTAAATTTTCTTTATAAAGGTAAGAGTAATTATCTATAATATTATCTTACTTATTTTCTATAATAATTATGTGTTTGTTTTTATCTATTATTATGTGTCAGATTTCATTTGTAATTTTTAATTGATTGTTTTTAAGTTTTTCGATAAGTTATTTTTATAACTTAATTAATGCATTATTTTATTCTATTATTATTTTTAGCGAAGTTTTATTATTTAAATTATTTAATTCTACGTTTTCAGTATATCTAATACTCGTATAATTTTATTGGCAACACTGAGAAATCAAACTCTAATAATAATTTAAGCATACAATGAAATAAAACACTTTTTAAAGACAAAATAAAAAAATTAAGATTTTTCTATAATAAAATCTTAATAGGTAAGGTTTTTTACTAATTTATAATACTTATGTGCATATATTTTAATTTTGTAATCATTATAGGGACTAAATAGGTTTGAATTAAATATTTTAGAAATTAATAGATTTAGGCCCCGTTTGGTAAAGTTGTGGGAAAATGATTATAGCTTATACCTTAACAGCTTATAGCGTATAACTGTGAACATAAGCTGATTTTTGACTTATAAATTAAGCTTCTTCTCCCCCACTCAAAGAATAAGTTGATTTTTGACTTACAAAAAATTATAAGCTGTATTGTTAAACTGAACCAAACACATCAAAATAGTTTAAATTAAGCTGGAAATAAATCCTACCAAACAGGGCCTTAGTCATAGTTTAGAGACTGAATAAATTTTTATTTATATACTTTATGGACTAAGTAGATTCAATTGATAGTTTAAGAACTAAATAGATAATTTAATAATAATTTAATGGTAGAAAGTGTAATAAACCCTCGATCATATAATTAATGATTTTTAATCATGTTGTATCTATTAGGTTTTGAATTTTCAATAATAGTTTGTGTTTTTTTTTATTTTTTGTGTTTATTAACTTCTTTTATACGTCAATCAATATTTATATAAATTTTTTACAAATTTTTTTTTAAAAAATTTAACCATATAAAAAAATTACCAAAATATACTAAATCCACCTAAATTCAATAAGACGTCTCTAACTTAAATGCCTAACGAGAAAGAATCAATTTCTAAACTTTTTTATTAGCCTAATAAATTATATTTACTTCTCCTGAAATTTCAGAAAAATATAATAAGTTTTACATTTTTTACGTAATTCTGCTATTATCTTTTTTTAATGAGGTTAAAACGACTGAAACTAATACAAATGGTGGATACATGTTGAAATAAACAAAGTTTGATATACATTTTAGTAGAAAAAGAATAGTAATATTATTTTTGTTTATCTAAAAAAGGTATTAATATTATTTTTGTTTAAATAACTAATGAATTACTGATAAAAATAGACAAATTATGATGATAGTCCTTATATTTTGATCATTGTATCAATCCCTGTAATTTTAATTGGCTCAATTTTGACATTGAATTTATAATTTTATCTCAATTTGTTCTAATTGATTACAATTCTTAGCATTTTTTTTATAGAAAATATGCATATTATAGTGTTATGTGTTATATTTTTAAGGAAAAATTATAGACTTACTCAACTCAATGAGCTAACCTTAACCGATTCAGTGATAATTTTCTTTAAAAAACACTGACAATATTATCAATTGGACTAAATTGATACAAAATCTCAAATTAAGTGTTAAAATTGAGTCAATTAAAAGTGTAGAGACCAAAATAACTTAAGAGGTAAAATATAGGGAATACCGTTGTAATTTTCACTAAAAAATAATCTAATTGTTATGTCAATTAAAATTTAAAGAAAAATTAATATAATTATATCAAAATTATAAAAGTAGCTGCATTTTTCTCGCACTTAAAATGAGGGGGACTGTGATGTATCCTTTTTATTAATCGTGCCCTATCATTTATTCTGCCATATAATATAGCCGTAAAATGTATTTTCCTTTCTTGTCACTTCTATCACTTTTCTAGAGTTTTTTTTTTTTTTTTTTTTTTTTTTTTGAACATTCTAAAAAAGTTAAACTATTTATGTAAATAATTAATTTTTTAAATTATTTATCAAATTAACTCGCTTTTTTAAATTGCAAATTCAAGTTAGGCTTTTATATGAAATCACATTTTGAACATGTAATTTCATATCGACATAACCTATATTAAATTTACATACCAATGACATATGAAATCACATTTTAATATAGAATTTCATAATACATTTTTTAAAAAGTAAGTCAATTTAATAAATAGTGTGAAAATGTATTATTTTGATAAATAGTTCGATTTAAAAAAAATAAAAAATAAATAAATAAAATAGAAAACTCCAGTTTGCTGAAGGGATCAATTGTTAACCATCTTCATAATCTTGGAAAAAGTGTGACAACTTAATGAGGACTTTTCATCTATGGAATTCTAATGCTGGGCAATGATAGAGTGATATTCTAAGTGCCGTCTTGAGAAGCAATCAAAAACGCCACATTTTTTATTCATGTTCCAAAAAAGCTCCCGGGCCAAAATGACACTTTATTCATTTGGTAACTTTTCAAAAGGCAACATTGAAATTACAATTTAAGCTTATGAGACAAAATTGAAAAAGTAAAAAAATAAATATTAAGGAAGGATATTTTGGTCATTTTAGAGTGATGTGACACTTTTAAAAAATATTAAATCAAAAATCAAAAAAGTCAACTTTTTACTAACTCCCAAATTACTTTCAAAAAAGTCAAAAAACTTGATAAAAAGTCAACAGTCAGCTTTTTATCAATTTCTCAAAACACCCCTAAAGCAACTATCAATGATGTGACATCTATTTTTTAATTAAAAAAAAAAACATACATAATAATACTGTGACAGTAGATGGAACTTACTGTCACATCATTAGTGATGGCACTAATTAGTGTGATCACTCATTTTCCTTCTAATGCTCCTATTGTTTTAGAATTATGTTAAAAGCAGGATTCTCAATTGAACCCTTACCTTCTTTGGAAAAAATACTCAATGTAACGATACAGATGGTATTATTGGGTTAATAAAAGGTTGCAAATAACCAAGTTTTGTTTTCCATTAATTCAATGAAAAATAGTTGAGAATACTAAAAGTGATACTCTAAAAACACCACTAATGATGTGATAGTGGGCAGGGCCCACTGTCCATGCCTTGTTTTCTTTTTTTTCTTTTTTTTTTTTGGACATTCTCAATATATTAGTACTATTAATGATTTTTTTTTAGTGGTATAAAATCATTGTTGTGATTCAATATTGTCTATTGTAGTACTCTTTCCTGCAAAGTAAGACTGCTTATTAGATGGCAATATTACAACGTGATACAACTGTTACACCTAATGTTTTTCATTTGTGAATTAATTATTTTAATTAACTTTTTAACTTTTTAAAAAAGATATATAAAAAATAAAAATAATGATATGATCATTTATAATAATTTTTTGACTTTCT
>CM069908.1:60707999-60853970 GCA_036172215.1 Camellia granthamiana | reverse complement strand
TCACTCGCGCTATTTTGCGCATCGCACTGTTTTGTGCAGTTTAACACTCGCGTTGTTTTGCGCATCGCACTGTTTTGTGCAGTTTATCCCTCGCGCTGTTTTGCGCATCGCACTGTTTTGTGCAGTTTATCACTCCCGCTGTTTTTCCGATCGCACTGTTTTGTGCAGTTTATCACTCGCCCGGTTTCACGCATCGCACTGTTTTGTGCAGTTTATCACTCGTGCGGTTTTGCACATCGCACTGTTTTGTGGAATTTACACTCGCGCTGTTTTGCGGATCGCACTGTTTTGTGTATTTTACACTCGCGTTGTTTTGCGCATCGCACTGTTTTATGCAGTTTATCGCTCGCACTGTTTTGCGCATCACACTGTTTTGTGCAGTATAGGCTCACGTTGTTTTGTGCATCGTACTATTTTGTGCAGTTTATCCCTCGCGTTGTTTTGCGCATCGCACCGTTTTGTGCAGTTTAGACTCGCGCTGTTTTGCGCATCGCACTGTTTTACGCAGTTTCTCACTCGCGCGGTTTTGCACATCTCACTGTTTTGTGCAGTTTACACTCGCACTGTTTTGTGCAATTTATCACTCGCGGTGTTTTGCGCATCGCACTATTTTGTGTAGTGTATCAATCGCGCTGTTTTGTGCATCGCCCTGTTTTGTGGAGTTTATCACTCGCGCTGTTTTGCCGATTGCACTGTTTTCTGCAGTTTATCACTCGCCCTGTTTTGCGCATCGCACGGTTTTGTGCAGTTTGTCACTCGCGCAGTTTTGCGCATCGCACTGTTTTGTGCAATATACACTCGCGCTGTTCTGCGCATCGCACTGTTTTGTGCACTTTACACTCGCGCTGTTTTGCGGATCGCACTGTTTCGTGCAGTTCATCTCTCGCGCTCTTTTGCGCATCGCACTGTTTTGTACTGTTTATACTCACGATGTTTTGCGAATCGCACTGTTTTGTGCAGCTTATCACTCGCGTTCTTTCGCGCATCGCACTGTTTTGTGGAGTTTACACTCGCGTTGTTTTGCGCATCGCACTGTTTTGTGCAGTTTATCACTCGCGCTGTCTTGCGCATCGCACTGTTTTGTGCAGTTTAGACTCGCGCTGTTTTGCGCATCGTACTGTTTTGTGCAGTTTCTCACTCGCGCTGTTTTGCGCATCTCACTGTTTTGTGCAGTTTACACTCGCGTTGCTTTGCGCATCGCACTGTTTTATACAGTTTACACTCGCACTGTTTTACAAATCGCACTGTTTTGTGCAGTTTATCACTCACGGTGTTTTGCGCATCGCATTATTTTGTGCAGTGTATCAGAAGCGCTGTTTTGCGCATCGCACTATTTTGTGTAGTTTACACTCGCTCTATTTCGCGGATCGCACTGTTATGTGCAGTTTATCACTCGCGCTCCTTTGCGCATGGCACTGTTTTGTGTACTTTACACACGCGCTGTTTTGCTCATCGCACTGTTTTGTGCAGTTTACACTCGCGCTGTTTTACCCATCGCACTGTTTTGTGCAGTTTATCACTCGCGCTATTTTGCGCATCGCACTGTTTTGTGCAGTTTAACACTCGCGTTGTTTTGCGCATCGCACTATTTTGTGCAGTTTATCCCTCGCGCTGTTTTGCGCATCGCACTGTTTTGTGCAGTTTATCACTCCCGCTGTTTTTCCGATCGCACTGTTTTGTGCAGTTTATCACTCGCCCGGTTTCACGCATCGCACTGTTTTGTGCAGTTTATCACTCGTGCGGTTTTGCACATCGCACTGTTTTGTGGAATTTACACTCGCGCTGTTTTGCGGATCGCACTGTTTTGTGTATTTTACACTCGCGTTGTTTTGCGCATCGCACTGTTTTATGCAGTTTATCGCTCGCACTGTTTTGCGCATCACACTGTTTTGTGCAGTATAGGCTCACGTTGTTTTGTGCATCGTACTATTTTGTGCAGTTTATCCCTCGCGTTGTTTTGCGCATCGCACCGTTTTGTGCAGTTTAGACTCGCGCTGTTTTGCGCATCGCACTGTTTTACGCAGTTTCTCACTCGCGCGGTTTTGCGCATCTCACTGTTTTGTGCAGTTTACACTCGCGGTGTTTTGCGCATCGCACTGTTTTGTGCAATTTATCACTCGCGGTGTTTTGCGCATCGCACTATTTTGTGTAGTGTATCAATCGCGCTGTTTTGTGCATCGCCCTGTTTTGTGGAGTTTATCACTCGCGCTGTTTTGCCGATTGCACTGTTTTCTGCAGTTTATCACTCGCCCTGTTTTGCGCATCGCACGGTTTTGTGCAGTTTGTCACTCGCGCAGTTTTGCGCATCGCACTGTTTTGTGCAATATACACTCGCGCTGTTCTGCGCATCGCACTGTTTTGTGCACTTTACACTCGCGCTGTTTTGCGGATCGCACTGTTTCGTGCAGTTCATCTCTCGCGCTCTTTTGCGCATCGCACTGTTTTGTACTGTTTATACTCACGATGTTTTGCGAATCGCACTGTTTTGTGCAGCTTATCACTCGCGTTCTTTCGCGCATCGCACTGTTTTGTGGAGTTTACACTCGCGTTGTTTTGCGCATCGCACTGTTTTGTGCAGTTTATCACTCGCGCTGTCTTGCGCATCGCACTGTTTTGTGCAGTTTAGACTCGCGCTGTTTTGCGCATCGTACTGTTTTGTGCAGTTTCTCACTCGCGCTGTTTTGCGCATCTCACTGTTTTGTGCAGTTTACACTCTCGTTCCTTTGCGCATCGCACTGTTTTATACAGTTTACACTCGCACTGTTTTACAAATCGCACTGTTTTGTGCAGTTTATCACTCACGGTGTTTTGCGCATCGCATTATTTTGTGCAGTGTATCAGAAGCGCTGTTTTGCGCATCGCACTATTTTGTGTAGTTTACACTCGCTCTATTTCGCGGATCGCACTGTTATGTGCAGTTTATCACTCGCGCTCCTTTGCGCATGGCACTGTTTTGTGTACTTTACACACGCGCTGTTTTGCTCATCGCACTGTTTTGTGCAGTTTACACTCGCGCTGTTTTACCCATCGCACTGTTTTGTGCAGTTTATCACTCGCGCTATTTTGCGCATCGCACTGTTTTGTGCAGTTTAACACTCGCGTTGTTTTGCGCATCGCACTGTTTTGTGCAGTTTATCCCTCGCGCTGTTTTGCGCATCGCACTGTTTTGTGCAGTTTATCACTCCCGCTGTTTTTCCGATCGCACTGTTTTGTGCAGTTTATCACTCGCCCGGTTTCACGCATCGCACTGTTTTGTGCAGTTTATCACTCGTGCGGTTTTGCACATCGCACTGTTTTGTGGAATTTACACTCGCGCTGTTTTGCGGATCGCACTGTTTTGTGTATTTTACACTCGCGTTGTTTTGCGCATCGCACTGTTTTATGCAGTTTATCGCTCGCACTGTTTTGCGCATCACACTGTTTTGTGCAGTATAGGCTCACGTTGTTTTGAGCATCGTACTATTTTGTGCAGTTTATCCCTCGCGTTGTTTTGCGCATCGCACCGTTTTGTGCAGTTTAGACTCGCGCTGTTTTGCGCATCGCACTGTTTTACGCAGTTTCTCACTCGCGCGGTTTTGCGCATCTCACTGTTTTGTGCAGTTTACACTCGCGGTGTTTTGCGCATCGCACTGTTTTGTGCAATTTATCACTCGCGGTGTTTTGCGCATCGCACTATTTTGTGTAGTGTATCAATCGCGCTGTTTTGTGCATCGCCCTGTTTTGTGGAGTTTATCACTCGCGCTGTTTTGCCGATTGCACTGTTTTCTGCAGTTTATCACTCGCCCTGTTTTGCGCATCGCACGGTTTTGTGCAGTTTGTCACTCGCGCAGTTTTGCGCATCGCACTGTTTTGTGCAATATACACTCGCGCTGTTCTGCGCATCGCACTGTTTTGTGCACTTTACACTCGCGCTGTTTTGCGGATCGCACTGTTTCGTGCAGTTCATCTCTCGCGCTCTTTTGCGCATCGCACTGTTTTGTACTGTTTATACTCACGATGTTTTGCGAATCGCACTGTTTTGTGCAGCTTATCACTCGCGTTCTTTCGCGCATCGCACTGTTTTGTGGAGTTTACACTCGCGTTGTTTTGCGCATCGCACTGTTTTGTGCAGTTTATCACTCGCGCTGTCTTGCGCATCGCACTGTTTTGTGCAGTTTAGACTCGCGCTGTTTTGCGCATCGTACTGTTTTGTGCAGTTTCTCACTCGCGCTGTTTTGCGCATCTCACTGTTTTGTGCAGTTTACACTCGCGTTGCTTTGCGCATCGCACTGTTTTATACAGTTTACACTCGCACTGTTTTACAAATCGCACTGTTTTGTGCAGTTTATCACTCACGGTGTTTTGCGCATCGCATTATTTTGTGCAGTGTATCAGAAGCGCTGTTTTGCGCATCGCACTATTTTGTGTAGTTTACACTCGCTCTATTTCGCGGATCGCACTGTTATGTGCAGTTTATCACTCGCGCTCCTTTGCGTATGGCACTGTTTTGTGTACTTTACACACGCGCTGTTTTGCTCATCGCACTGTTTTGTGCAGTTTACACTCGCGCTGTTTTACCCATCGCACTGTTTTGTGCAGTTTATCACTCGCGCTATTTTGCGCATCGCACTGTTTTGTGCAGTTTAACACTCGCGTTGTTTTGCGCATCGCACTGTTTTGTGCAGTTTATCCCTCGCGCTGTTTTGCGCATCGCACTGTTTTGTGCAGTTTATCACTCCCGCTGTTTTTCCGATCGCACTGTTTTGTGCAGTTTATCACTCGCCCGGTTTCACGCATCGCACTGTTTTGTGCAGTTTATCACTCGTGCGGTTTTGCACATCGCACTGTTTTGTGGAATTTACACTCGCGCTGTTTTGCGGATCGCACTGTTTTGTGTATTTTACACTCGCGTTGTTTTGCGCATCGCACTGTTTTATGCAGTTTATCGCTCGCACTGTTTTGCGCATCACACTGTTTTGTGCAGTATAGGCTCACGTTGTTTTGTGCATCGTACTATTTTGTGCAGTTTATCCCTCGCGTTGTTTTGCGCATCGCACCGTTTTGTGCAGTTTAGACTCGCGCTGTTTTGCGCATCGCACTGTTTTACGCAGTTTCTCACTCGCGCGGTTTTGCACATCTCACTGTTTTGTGCAGTTTACACTCGCACTGTTTTGTGCAATTTATCACTCGCGGTGTTTTGCGCATCGCACTATTTTGTGTAGTGTATCAATCGCGCTGTTTTGTGCATCGCCCTGTTTTGTGGAGTTTATCACTCGCGCTGTTTTGCCGATTGCACTGTTTTCTGCAGTTTATCACTCGCCCTGTTTTGCGCATCGCACGGTTTTGTGCAGTTTGTCACTCGCGCAGTTTTGCGCATCGCACTGTTTTGTGCAATATACACTCGCGCTGTTCTGCGCATCGCACTGTTTTGTGCACTTTACACTCGCGCTGTTTTGCGGATCGCACTGTTTCGTGCAGTTCATCTCTCGCGCTCTTTTGCGCATCGCACTGTTTTGTACTGTTTATACTCACGATGTTTTGCGAATCGCACTGTTTTGTGCAGCTTATCACTCGCGTTCTTTCGCGCATCGCACTGTTTTGTGGAGTTTACACTCGCGTTGTTTTGCGCATCGCACTGTTTTGTGCAGTTTATCACTCGCGCTGTCTTGCGCATCGCACTGTTTTGTGCAGTTTAGACTCGCGCTGTTTTGCGCATCGTACTGTTTTGTGCAGTTTCTCACTCGCGCTGTTTTGCGCATCTCACTGTTTTGTGCAGTTTACACTCGCGTTGCTTTGCGCATCGCACTGTTTTATACAGTTTACACTCGCACTGTTTTACAAATCGCACTGTTTTGTGCAGTTTATCACTCACGGTGTTTTGCGCATCGCATTATTTTGTGCAGTGTATCAGAAGCGCTGTTTTGCGCATCGCACTATTTTGTGTAGTTTACACTCGCTCTATTTCGCGGATCGCACTGTTATGTGCAGTTTATCACTCGCGCTCCTTTGCGCATGGCACTGTTTTGTGTACTTTACACACGCGCTGTTTTGCTCATCGCACTGTTTTGTGCAGTTTACACTCGCGCTGTTTTACCCATCGCACTGTTTTGTGCAGTTTATCACTCGCGCTATTTTGCGCATCGCACTGTTTTGTGCAGTTTAACACTCGCGTTGTTTTGCGCATCGCACTGTTTTGTGCAGTTTATCCCTCGCGCTGTTTTGCGCATCGCACTGTTTTGTGCAGTTTATCACTCCCGCTGTTTTTCCGATCGCACTGTTTTGTGCAGTTTATCACTCGCCCGGTTTCACGCATCGCACTGTTTTGTGCAGTTTATCACTCGTGCGGTTTTGCACATCGCACTGTTTTGTGGAATTTACACTCGCGCTGTTTTGCGGATCGCACTGTTTTGTGTATTTTACACTCGCGTTGTTTTACGCATCGCACTGTTTTATGCAGTTTATCGCTCGCACTGTTTTGCGCATCACACTGTTTTGTGCAGTATAGGCTCACGTTGTTTTGAGCATCGTACTATTTTGTGCAGTTTATCCCTCGCGTTGTTTTGCGCATCGCACCGTTTTGTGCAGTTTAGACTCGCGCTGTTTTGCGCATCGCACTGTTTTACGCAGTTTCTCACTCGCGCGGTTTTGCGCATCTCACTGTTTTGTGCAGTTTACACTCGCGGTGTTTTGCGCATCGCACTGTTTTGTGCAATTTATCACTCGCGGTGTTTTGCGCATCGCACTATTTTGTGTAGTGTATCAATCGCGCTGTTTTGTGCATCGCCCTGTTTTGTGGAGTTTATCACTCGCGCTGTTTTGCCGATTGCACTGTTTTCTGCAGTTTATCACTCGCCCTGTTTTGCGCATCGCACGGTTTTGTGCAGTTTGTCACTCGCGCAGTTTTGCGCATCGCACTGTTTTGTGCAATATACACTCGCGCTGTTCTGCGCATCGCACTGTTTTGTGCACTTTACACTCGCGCTGTTTTGCGGATCGCACTGTTTCGTGCAGTTCATCTCTCGCGCTCTTTTGCGCATCGCACTGTTTTGTACTGTTTATACTCACGATGTTTTGCGAATCGCACTGTTTTGTGCAGCTTATCACTCGCGTTCTTTCGCGCATCGCACTGTTTTGTGGAGTTTACACTCGCGTTGTTTTGCGCATCGCACTGTTTTGTGCAGTTTATCACTCGCGCTGTCTTGCGCATCGCACTGTTTTGTGCAGTTTAGACTCGCGCTGTTTTGCGCATCGTACTGTTTTGTGCAGTTTCTCACTCGCGCTGTTTTGCGCATCTCACTGTTTTGTGCAGTTTACACTCGCGTTGCTTTGCGCATCGCACTGTTTTATACAGTTTACACTCGCACTGTTTTACAAATCGCACTGTTTTGTGCAGTTTATCACTCACGGTGTTTTGCGCATCGCATTATTTTGTGCAGTGTATCAGAAGCGCTGTTTTGCGCATCGCACTATTTTGTGTAGTTTACACTCGCTCTATTTCGCGGATCGCACTGTTATGTGCAGTTTATCACTCGCGCTCCTTTGCGCATGGCACTGTTTTGTGTACTTTACACACGCGCTGTTTTGCTCATCGCACTGTTTTGTGCAGTTTACACTCGCGCTGTTTTACCCATCGCACTGTTTTGTGCAGTTTATCACTCGCGCTATTTTGCGCATCGCACTGTTTTGTGCAGTTTAACACTCGCGTTGTTTTGCGCATCGCACTGTTTTGTGCAGTTTATCCCTCGCGCTGTTTTGCGCATCGCACTGTTTTGTGCAGTTTATCACTCCCGCTGTTTTTCCGATCGCACTGTTTTGTGCAGTTTATCACTCGCCCGGTTTCACGCATCGCACTGTTTTGTGCAGTTTATCACTCGTGCGGTTTTGCACATCGCACTGTTTTGTGGAATTTACACTCGCGCTGTTTTGCGGATCGCACTGTTTTGTGTATTTTACACTCGCGTTGTTTTGCGCATCGCACTGTTTTATGCAGTTTATCGCTCGCACTGTTTTGCGCATCACACTGTTTTGTGCAGTATAGGCTCACGTTGTTTTGTGCATCGTACTATTTTGTGCAGTTTATCCCTCGCGTTGTTTTGCGCATCGCACCGTTTTGTGCAGTTTAGACTCGCGCTGTTTTGCGCATCGCACTGTTTTACGCAGTTTCTCACTCGCGCGGTTTTGCGCATCTCACTGTTTTGTGCAGTTTACACTCGCGGTGTTTTGCGCATCGCACTGTTTTGTGCAATTTATCACTCGCGGTGTTTTGCGCATCGCACTATTTTGTGTAGTGTATCAATCGCGCTGTTTTGTGCATCGCCCTGTTTTGTGGAGTTTATCACTCGCGCTGTTTTGCCGATTGCACTGTTTTCTGCAGTTTATCACTCGCCCTGTTTTGCGCATCGCACGGTTTTGTGCAGTTTGTCACTCGCGCAGTTTTGCGCATCGCACTGTTTTGTGCAATATACACTCGCGCTGTTCTGCGCATCGCACTGTTTTGTGCACTTTACACTCGCGCTGTTTTGCGGATCGCACTGTTTCGTGCAGTTCATCTCTCGCGCTCTTTTGCGCATCGCACTGTTTTGTACTGTTTATACTCACGATGTTTTGCGAATCGCACTGTTTTGTGCAGCTTATCACTCGCGTTCTTTCGCGCATCGCACTGTTTTGTGGAGTTTACACTCGCGTTGTTTTGCGCATCGCACTGTTTTGTGCAGTTTATCACTCGCGCTGTCTTGCGCATCGCACTGTTTTGTGCAGTTTAGACTCGCGCTGTTTTGCGCATCGTACTGTTTTGTGCAGTTTCTCACTCGCGCTGTTTTGCGCATCTCACTGTTTTGTGCAGTTTACACTCGCGTTGCTTTGCGCATCGCACTGTTTTATACAGTTTACACTCGCACTGTTTTACAAATCGCACTGTTTTGTGCAGTTTATCACTCACGGTGTTTTGCGCATCGCATTATTTTGTGCAGTGTATCAGAAGCGCTGTTTTGCGCATCGCACTATTTTGTGTAGTTTACACTCGCTCTATTTCGCGGATCGCACTGTTATGTGCAGTTTATCACTCGCGCTCCTTTGCGCATGGCACTGTTTTGTGTACTTTACACACGCGCTGTTTTGCTCATCGCACTGTTTTGTGCAGTTTACACTCGCGCTGTTTTACCCATCGCACTGTTTTGTGCAGTTTATCACTCGCGCTATTTTGCGCATCGCACTGTTTTGTGCAGTTTAACACTCGCGTTGTTTTGCGCATCGCACTGTTTTGTGCAGTTTATCCCTCGCGCTGTTTTGCGCATCGCGCTGTTTTGCGCATCGCACTGTTTTGTGCAGTTTATCACTCCCGCTGTTTTTCCGATCGCACTGTTTTGTGCAGTTTATCACTCGCCCGGTTTCACGCATCGCACTGTTTTGTGCAGTTTATCACTCGTGCGGTTTTGCACATCGCACTGTTTTGTGGAATTTACACTCGCGCTGTTTTGCGGATCGCACTGTTTTGTGTATTTTACACTCGCGTTGTTTTGCGCATCGCACTGTTTTATGCAGTTTATCGCTCGCACTGTTTTGCGCATCACACTGTTTTGTGCAGTATAGGCTCACGTTGTTTTGTGCATCGTACTATTTTGTGCAGTTTATCCCTCGCGTTGTTTTGCGCATCGCACCGTTTTGTGCAGTTTAGACTCGCGCTGTTTTGCGCATCGCACTGTTTTACGCAGTTTCTCACTCGCGCGGTTTTGCGCATCTCACTGTTTTGTGCAGTTTACACTCGCGGTGTTTTGCGCATCGCACTGTTTTGTGCAATTTATCACTCGCGGTGTTTTGCGCATCGCACTATTTTGTGTAGTGTATCAATCGCGCTGTTTTGTGCATCGCCCTGTTTTGTGGAGTTTATCACTCGCGCTGTTTTGCCGATTGCACTGTTTTCTGCAGTTTATCACTCGCCCTGTTTTGCGCATCGCACGGTTTTGTGCAGTTTGTCACTCGCGCAGTTTTGCGCATCGCACTGTTTTGTGCAATATACACTCGCGCTGTTCTGCGCATCGCACTGTTTTGTGCACTTTACACTCGCGCTGTTTTGCGGATCGCACTGTTTCGTGCAGTTCATCTCTCGCGCTCTTTTGCGCATCGCACTGTTTTGTACTGTTTATACTCACGATGTTTTGCGATTCGCACTGTTTTGTGCATCTTATCACTCGCGTTCTTTCGCGCATCGCACTGTTTTGTGGAGTTTACACTCGCGTTGTTTTGCGCATCGCACTGTTTTGTGCAGTTTATCACTCGCGCTGTCTTGCGCATCGCACTGTTTTGTGCAGTTTAGACTCGCGCTGTTTTGCGCATCGCACTGTTTTGTGCAGTTTCTCACTCGCGCTGTTTTGCGCATCTCACTGTTTTGTGCAGTTTACACTCGCGCTGCTTTGCGCATCGCACTGTTTTATACAGTTTACACTCGCACTGTTTTACAAATCGCACTGTTTTGTGCAGTTTATCACTCACGGTGTTTTGCGCATCGCATTATTTTGTGCAGTGTATCAGAAGCGCTGTTTTGCGCATCGCACTATTTTGTGTAGTTTACACTCGCTCTATTTCGCGGATCGCACTGTTATGTGCAGTTTATCACTCGCGCTCCTTTGCGCATGGCACTGTTTTGTGTACTTTACACACGCGCTGTTTTGCTCATCGCACTGTTTTGTGCAGTTTACACTCGCGCTGTTTTACCCATCGCACTGTTTTGTGCAGTTTATCACTCGCGCTATTTTGCGCATCGCACTGTTTTGTGCAGTTTACCACTCGCGTTGTTTTGCGCATCGCACTGTTTTGTGCAGTTTATCCCTCGCGCTGTTTTGCGCATCGCACTGTTTTGTGCAGTTTATCACTCCCGCTGTTTTGCCGATCGCACTGTTTTGTGCAGTTTATCACTCGCCCGGTTTCACGCATCGCACTGTTTTGTGCAGTTTATCACTCGTGCGGTTTTGCGCATCGCACTGTTTTGTGGAATTTACACTCGCGCTGTTTTGCGGATCGCACTGTTTTGTGTATTTTACACTCGCGTTGTTTTGCGCATCGCACTGTTTTATGCAGTTTATCGCTCGCACTGTTTTGCGCATCACACTGTTTTGTGCAGTATAGACTCACGTTGTTTTGTGCATCGCACTATTTTGTGCAGTTTATCCCTCGCGTTGTTTTGCGTATCGCACCGTTTTGTGCAGTTTAGACTCGCGCTGTTTTGCGCATCGCACTATTTTACGCAGTTTCTCACTCGCGCGGTTTTGCGCATCTCACTGTTTTGTGCAGTTTACAATCGCGGTGTTTTGCGCATCGCACTGTTTTGTGCAATTTATCACTCGCGGTGTTCTGCGCATCGCACTATTTTGTGTAGTGTATCACTCGCACTGTTTTGTGGAGTTTACACTCGCGCTGTTTTGCGCATCGCGCTGTTTTGTGCAGTTTATCACTCACGCTGTCTTGCGCATCGCACTGTTTTGTGCAGTTTAGACTCGCGCTGTTTTGCGCATCGCATTGTTTTGTGCAGTTTTTCACTCGCGCTGTTTTGCGCATCTCACTGTTTTGTGCAGTTTACACTCGCGCTGCTTTGCGCATCGCACTGTTTTATACAGTTTACACTCGCACTGTTTTACAAATCGCACTGTTTTGTGCAGTTTATCACTCACGGTGTTTTGCGCATCGCATTATTTTGTGCAGTGTATCAGAAGCGCTGTTTTGTGCATCGCACTATTTTGTGTAGTTTACACTCGCTCTATTTCGCGGATTGCACTGTTATGTGCAGTTTATCACTCGCGCTCCTTTGCGCATGGCACTGTTTTGTGTACTTTACACACGCGCTGTTTTGCTCATCGCACTGTTTTGTGCAGTTTACACTCGCGCTGTTTTACCCATCGCACTGTTTTGTGCAGTTTATCACTCGCGCTATTTTGCGCATCGCACTGTTTTGTGCAGTTTAACACTCGCGTTGTTTTGCGCATCGCACTGTTTTGTGCAGTTTATCCGTCGCGCTGTTTTGCGCATCGCACTGTTTTGTGCAGTTTATCACTCCCAGTGTTTTTCCGATCGCACTGTTTTGTGCAGTTTATCACTCGCCTGGTTTCACGCATCGCACTGTTTTGTGCAGTTTATCACTCGTGCGATTTTGCACATCGCACTGTTTTGTGGAATTTACACTCGCGCTGTTTTGCGGATCGCACTATTTTGTGTATTTTACACTCGCGTTGTTTTGCCCATCGCACTGTTTTATGCAGTTTATCGCTCGCACTGTTTTGCGCATCACACTGTTTTGTGCAGTATAGGCTCACGTTGTTTTGTGCATCGCACTATTTTGTGCAGTTTATCCCTCGCGTTGTTTTGCGCATCGCACCGTTTTGTGCAGTTTAGAATCGCGCTGTTTTGCGCATCGCACTGTTTTACGCAGTTTCTCACTCGCGCGGTTTTGTGCATCTCACTGTTTTGTGCAGTTTACACTCGCGGTGTTTTGCGCATCGCACTGTTTTGTGCAATTGATCACTCGCGGTGTTTTGCGCATCGCACTATTTTGTGTAGTGTATCAGTCGCGCTGTTTTGTGCATCGCCCTGTTTTGTGGAGTTTATCACTCGCGCTGTTTTGCCGATTGCACTGTTTTCTGCAGTTTATCACTCGCCATGTTTTGCGCATCGCACGATTTTGTGCAGTTTGTCACTCGCGCAGTTTTGCGCATCGCACTGTTTTGTGCAATATACACTCGCGCTGTTCTGCGCATCGCACTGTTTTGTGCACTTTACACTCGCGCTGTTTTGCGGATCGCACTGTTTCGTGCAGTTCATCTCTGGCGCTCTTTTGCGCATCGCACTGTTTTGTACTGTTTATACTCACGCTGTTTTGCGAATCGCACTGTTTTGTGCAGCTTATCACTCGCGTTCTTTCGCGCATCGCACTGTTTTGTGGAGTTTACACTCGCGTTGTTTTGCGCATCGCACTGTTTTGTGCAGTTTATCACTCGCGCTGTCTTGCGCATCGCAGTGTTTTGTGCAGTTTAGACTCGCGCTGTTTTGCGCATCGCACTGTTTTGGGCAGTTTCTCACTCGCGCTGTTTTGCGCATCTCACTGTTTTGTGCAGTTTGCACTCGCGCTGCTTTGCGCATCGCACTGTTTTATACAGTTTACACTCGCACTGTTTTACAAATCGCACTGTTTTGTGCAGTTTATCACTCACGGTGTTTTGCGCATTGCATTATTTTGTGCAGTGTATCAGAAGCGCTGTTTTGCGCATCGCACTATTTTGTGTAGTTTACACTCGCTCTATTTCGCGGATCGCACTGTTATGTGCAGTTTATCACTCGTGCTCCTTTGCGCATGGCACTGTTTTGTGTACTTTACACACGCGCTGTTTTGCTCATCGCACTGTTTTGTGCAGTTTACACTCGCGCTGTTTTACCCATCGCACTGTTTTGTGCAGTTTATCACTCGCGCTATTTTGCGCATCGCACTGTTTTGTGCAGTTTAACACTCGCGTTGTTTTGCGCATCGCACTGTTTTGTGCAGTTTATCTCTCGCGCTGTTTTGCGCATCGCACTGTTTTGTGCAGTTTATCACTCCCGCTGTTTTTCCGATCGCACTGTTTTGTGCAGTTTATCACTCGCCTGGTTTCGCGCATCGCACTGTTTTGTGCAGTTTATCACTCGTGCGGTTTTGCACATCGCACTGTTTTGTGGAATTTACACTCGCGCTGTTTTGCGGATCGCACTATTTTGTGTATTTTACACTCGCGTTGTTTTGCGCATCGCACTGTTTTATGCAGTTTATCGCTCGCACTGTTTTGCGCATCACACTGTTTTGTGCAGTATAGGCTCACGTTGTTTTGTGCATCGCACTATTTTGTGCAGTTTATCCCTCGCGTTGTTTTGCGCATCGCACCGTTTTGTGCAGTTTAGAATCGCGCAGTTTTGCGCATCGCACTGTTTTACGCAGTTTCTCACTCGCGCGGTTTTGTGCATCTCACTGTTTTGTGCAGTTTACACTCGCGGTGTTTTGCGCATCGCACTGTTTTGTGCAATTGATCACTCGCGGTGTTTTGCGCATCGCACTATTTTGTGTAGTGTATCAATCGCGCTGTTTTGTGCATCGCCCTGTTTTGTGGAGTTTATCACTCGCGCTGTTTTGCCGATTGCACTGTTTTCTGCAGTTTATCACTCGCCATGTTTTGCGCATCGCACGGTTTTGTGCAGTTTGTCACTCGCGCAGTTTTGCGCATCGCACTGTTTTGTGCAATATACACTCGCGCTGTTCTGCGTATCGCACTGTTTTGTGCACTTTACACTCGCGCTGTTTTGCGGATCGCACTGTTTCGTGCAGTTCATCTCTGGCGCTCTTTTGCGCATCGCACTGTTTTGTACTGTTTATACTCACGCTGTTTTGCGAATCGCACTGTTTTGTGCAGCTTATCACTCGCGTTCTTTCGCGCATCGCACTGTTTTGTGGAGTTTACACTCGCGTTGTTTTGCGCATCGCACTGTTTTGTGCAGTTTATCACTCGCGCTGTCTTGCGCATCTCACTGTTTTGTGCAGTTTAGACTCGCGCTGTTTTGCGCATCTCACTGTTTTGTGCAGTTTACACTCGCGTTGCTTTGCGCATCGCACTGTTTTATACAGTTTACACTCGCACTGTTTTACAAATCGCACTGTTTTGTGCAGTTTATCACTCACGGTGTTTTGCGCATCGCATTATTTTGTGCAGTGTATCAGAAGCGCTGTTTTGTGCATCGCACTATTTTGTGTAGTTTACACTCGCTCTATTTCGCGGATCGCACTGTTATGTGCAGTTTATCACTCGCGCTCCTTTGCGCATGGCACTATTTTGTGTACTTTACACACGCGCTGTTTTGCTCATCGCATTGTTTTGTGCAGTTTACACTCGCGCTGTTTTACCCATCGCACTATTTTGTGCAGTTTATCACTCGCGCTATTTTGCGCATCGCACTGTTTTGTGCAGTTTAACACTCGCGTTGTTTTGCGCATCGCACTGTTTTGTGCAGTTTATCCCTCGCGCTGTTTTGCGCATCGCACTGTTTTGTGCAGTTTATCACTCCCGCTGTTTTGCCGATCGCACTGTTTTGTGCAGTTTATCACTCGCCCGGTTTCACGCATCGCACTGTTTTGTGGAATTTACACTCGCGCTGTTTTGCGGATCGCACTGTTTTGTGTATTTTACACTCGCGTTGTTTTGCGCATCGCACTGTTTTATGCAGTTTATCGCTCGCACTGTTTTGCGCATCACACTGTTTTGTGCAGTATAGACTCACGTTGTTTTGTACATCGCACTATTTTGTGCAGTTTATCCCTCGCGTTGTTTTGCGTATCGCACTGTTTTGTGCAGTTTAGACTCGCGCTGTTTTGCGCATCGCACTATTTTACGCAGTTTCTCACTCGCGCGGTTTTGCGCATCTCACTGTTTTGTGCAGTTTACAATCGCGGTGTTTTGCGCATCGCACTGTTTTGTGCAATTTATCACTCGCGGTGTTTTGCGCATCGCACTATTTTGTGTAGTGTATCAGTCGCGCTGTTTTGCGCATCGCACTGTTTTGTGCAGTTTATCACTCGCGCTATTTTGCCGATTGCACTGTTTTCTGCAGTTTATCACTCGCCCTGTTTTGCGCATTGCACTGTTTTGTGCAGTTTGTCACTCGCGCGGTTTTGCGCATCGCACTGTTTTGTGCAATATACACTCGCGCTGTTCTGCGCATCGCACTATTTTGTGTACTTTACACTCGCGCTGTTTTGCGGATCGCACTGTTTCGTGCAGTTCATCTCTCGCGCTCTTTTGCGCATCGCACTGTTTTGTACTGTTTATACTCACGCTGTTTTGCGAATCGCAGTGTTTTGTGCAGCTTATCACTCGCGTTCTTTCGCGCATCGCACTGTTTTGTGGAGTTTACACTCGCGTTGTTTTGCGCATCGCAGTATTTTGTGCAGTTTATCACTCGCGCTGTCTTGCGCATCGCACTGTTTTGTGCAGTTTAGACTCGCGCTGTTTTGCGCATCGCACTGTTTTGTGCAGTTTCTCACTCGCGCTGTTTTGCGCATCTCACTGTTTTGTGCAGTTTACACTCGCGTTGCTTTGCGCATCGCACTGTTTTATACAGTTTACACTCGCACTGTTTTACAAATCGCACTGTTTTGTGTAGTTTATCACTCACGGTGTTTTGCGCATCGCATTATTTTGTGCAGTGTATCAGAAGCGCTGTTTTGCGCATCGCACTATTTTGTGCAATTTACACTCGCTCTATTTCGCGGATCGCACTGTTATGTGCAGTTTATCACTCGCGCTCCTTTGCGCATGGCACTGTTTTGTGTACTTTACACACGCGCTGTTTTGCTCATCGCACTGTTTTGGGCAGTTTACACTCGCGCTGTTTTACCCATCGCAATGTTTTGTGCAGTTTATCACTCGCGCTATTTTGCGCATCGCACTGTTTTGTGCAGTTTAACACTCGCGTTGTTTTGCGCATCGCACTGTTTTGTGCAGTTTATCCCTCGCGCTGTTTTGCGCATCGCACTGTTTTGTGCAGTTTATCACTCGCCCGGTTTCACGCATCGCACTGTTTTGTGCAGTTTATCACTCGTGCGGTTTTGCACATCGCACTGTTTTGTGGAATTTACACTCGCGCTGTTTTGCGGATCGCACTGTTTTGTGTATTTTACACTCGCGTTGTTTTGCGCATCGCACTATTTTATGCAGTTTATCGCTCGCACTGTTTTGCGCATCACACTGTTTTGTGCAGTATAGACTCACGTTGTTTTGTGTATCGCACTATTTTGTGCAGTTTATCCCTCGCGTTGTTTTGCGCATCGCACCGTTTTGTGCAGTTTAGACTCGCGCTGTTTTGCGCATCGCACTGTTTTACGCAGTTTCTCACTCGCGCGGTTTTGTGCATCTCACTGTTTTGTGCAGTTTACACTCGCGGTGTTTTGCGCATCGCACTGTTTTGTGCAATTTATCACTCGCGGTGTTTTGCGCATCGCACTATTTTGTGTAGTGTATCAGTCGCGCTGTTTTGTGCATCGCCCTGTTTTGTGGAGTTTATCACTCGCGCTGTTTTGCCGATTGCACTGTTTTCTGCAGTTTATCACTCGCCATGTTTTGCGCATCGCACGGTTTTGTGCAGTTTGTCACTCGCGCAGTTTTGCGCATCGCACTGTTTTGTGCAATATACACTCGCGCTGTTCTGCGCATCGCACTGTTTTGTGCACTTTACACTCGCGCTGTTTTGCGGATCGCACTGTTTCGTGCAGTTCATCTCTGGCGCTCTTTTGCGCATCGCACTGTTTTGTACTGTTTATACTCACGCTGTTTTGCGAATCGCACTGTTTTGCGCAGCTTATCACTCGCGTTCTTTCGCGCATCGCACTGTTTTGTGGAGTTTACACTCGCGTTGTTTTGCGCATCGCACTGTTTTGTGTAGTTTATCACTCGCGCTGTCTTGCGCATCTCACTATTTTGTGCAGTTTAGAATCGCGCTGTTTTGCGCATCTCACTGTTTTGTGCAGTTTACACTCGCGTTGCTTTGCGCATCGCACTGTTTTATACAGTTTACACTCGCACTGTTTTACAAATCGCACTGTTTTGTGCAGTTTATCACTCACGGTGTTTTGCGCATCGCATTATTTTGTGCAGTGTATCAGAAGCGCTGTTTTGCGCATCGCACTATTTTGTGTAGTTTACACTCGCTCTATTTCGCGGATCGCACTGTTATGTGCAGTTTATCACTCGCGCTCCATTGCGCATGGCACTGTTTTGTGTACTTTACACACGCGCTGTTTTGCTCATCGCATTGTTTTGTGCAGTTTACACTCGCGCTGTTTTACCCATCGCACTATTTTGTGCAGTTTATCACTCGCGCTATTTTGCGCATCGCACTGTTTTGTGCAGTTTAACACTCGCGTTGTTTTGCGCATCGCACTGTTTTGTGCAGTTTATCCCTCGCGCTGTTTTGCGCATCGCACTGTTTTGTGCAGTTTATCACTCCCGCTGTTTTGCCGATCGCACTGTTTTGTGCAGTTTATCACTCGCCCGGTTTCACGCATCGCACTGTTTTGTGGAATTTACACTCGCGCTGTTTTGCGGATCGCACTGTTTTGTGTATTTTACACTCGCGTTGTTTTGCGCATCGCACTGTTTTATGCAGTTTATCGCTGGCACTGTTTTGCGCATCACACTGTTTTGTGCAGTATAGACTCACGTTGTTTTGTACATCGCACTATTTTGTGCAGTTTATCCCTCGCGTTGTTTTGCGTATCGCACCGTTTTGTGCAGTTTAGACTCGCGCTGTTTTGCGCATCGCACTATTTTACGCAATTTCTCACTCGCGCGGTTTTGCGCATCTCACTGTTTTGTGCAGTTTACAATCGCGGTGTTTTGCGCATCGCACTGTTTTGTGCAATTTATCACTCGCGGTGTTTTGCGCATCGCACTATTTTGTGTAGTGTATCAGTCGCGCTGTTTTGCGCATCGCACTGTTTTGTGCAGTTTATCACTCGCGCTATTTTGCCGATTGCACTGTTTTCTGCAGTTTATCACTCGCCCTGTTTTGCGCATTGCACTGTTTTGTGCAGTTTGTCACTCGCGCGGTTTTGCGCATCGCACTGTTTTGTGCAATATACACTCGCGCTGTTCTGCGCATCGCACTATTTTGTGTACTTTACACTCGCGCTGTTTTGCGGATCGCACTGTTTCGTGCAGTTCATCTCTCGCGCTCTTTTGCGCATCGCACTGTTTTGTACTGTTTATACTCACGCTGTTTTGCGAATCGCAGTGTTTTGTGCAGCTTATCACTCGCGTTCTTTCGCGCATCGCACTGTTTTGTGGAGTTTACACTCGCGTTGTTTTGCGCATCGCACTATTTTGTGCAGTTTATCACTCGCGCTGTCTTGCGCATCGCACTGTTTTGTGCAGTTTAGACTCGCGCTGTTTTGCGCATCGCACTGTTTTGTGCAGTTTCTCACTCGCGCTGTTTTGCGCATCTCACTGTTTTGTGCAGTTTACACTCGCGTTGCTTTGCGCATCGCACTGTTTTATACAGTTTACACTCGCACTGTTTTACAAATCGCACTGTTTTGTGTAGTTTATCACTCACGGTGTTTTGCGCATCGCATTATTTTGTGCAGTGTATCAGAAGCGCTGTTTTGCGCATCGCACTATTTTGTGTAGTTTACACTCGCTCTATTTCGCGGATCGCACTGTTATGTGCAGTTTATCACTCGTGCTCCTTTGCGCATGGCACTGTTTTGTGTACTTTACACACGCGCTGTTTTGCTCATCGCACTGTTTTGGGCAGTTTACACTCGCGCTGTTTTACCCATCGCAATGTTTTGTGCAGTTTATCACTCGCGCTATTTTGCGCATCGCACTGTTTTGTGCAGTTTAACACTCGCGTTGTTTTGCGCATCGCACTGTTTTGTGCAGTTTATCCCTCGCGCTGTTTTGCGCATCGCACTGTTTTGTGCAGTTTATCACTCGCCCGGTTTCACGCATCGCACTGTTTTGTGCAGTTTATCACTCGTGCGGTTTTGCACATCGCACTGTTTTGTGGAATTTATACTCGCGCTGTTTTGCGGATCGCACTGTTTTGTGTATTTTACACTCGCGTTGTTTTGCGCATCGCACTATTTTATGCAGTTTATCGCTCGCACTGTTTTGCGCATCACACTGTTTTGTGCAGTATAGACTCACGTTGTTTTGTGCATCGCACTATTTTGTGCAGTTTATCCCTCGCGTTGTTTTGCGCATCGCACCGTTTTGTGCAGTTTAGACTCGCGCTGTTTTGCGCATCGCACTGTTTTACGCAGTTTCTCACTCGCGCGGTTTTGTGCATCTCACTGTTTTGTGCAGTTTACACTCGCGGTGTTTTGCGCATCGCACTGTTTTGTGCAATTTATCACTCGCGGTGTTTTGCGCATCGCACTATTTTGTGTAGTGTATCAGTCGCGCTGTTTTGTGCATCGCCCTGTTTTGTGGAGTTTATCACTCACGCTGTTTTGCCGATTGCACTGTTTTCTGCAGTTTATCACTCGCCATGTTTTGCGCATCGCACGGTTTTGTGCAGTTTGTCACTCGCGCAGTTTTGCGCATCGCACTGTTTTGTGCAATATACACTCGCGCTGTTCTGCGCATCGCACTGTTTTGTGCACTTTACACTCGCGCTGTTTTGCGGATCGCACTGTTTCGTGCAGTTCATCTCTGGCGCTCTTTTGCGCATCGCACTGTTTTGTACTGTTTATACTCACGCTGTTTTGCGAATCGCACTGTTTTGCGCAGCTTATCACTCGCGTTCTTTCGCGCATCGCACTGTTTTGTGGAGTTTACACTCGCGTTGTTTTGCGCATCGCACTGTTTTGTGCAGTTTATCACTCGCGCTGTCTTGCGCATCTCACTATTTTGTGCAGTTTAGAATCGCGCTGTTTTGCGCATCTCACTGTTTTGTGCAGTTTACACTCGCGTTGCTTTGCGCATCGCACTGTTTTATACAGTTTACACTCGCACTGTTTTACAAATCGCACTGTTTTGTGCAGTTTATCACTCACGGTGTTTTGCGCATCGCATTATTTTGTGCAGTGTATCAGAAGCGCTGTTTTGCGCATCGCACTATTTTGTGTAGTTTACACTCGCTCTATTTCGCGGATCGCACTGTTATGTGCAGTTTATCACTCGCGCTCCTTTGCGCATGGCACTGTTTTGTGTACTTTACACACGCGCTGTTTTGCTCATCGCATTGTTTTGTGCAGTTTACACTCGCGCTGTTTTACCCATCGCACTATTTTGTGCAGTTTATCACTCGCGCTATTTTGCGCATCGCACTGTTTTGTGCAGTTTAACACTCGCGTTGTTTTGCGCATCGCACTGTTTTGTGCAGTTTATCCCTCGCGCTGTTTTGCGCATCGCACTGTTTTGTGCAGTTTATCACTCCCGCTGTTTTGCCGATCGCACTGTTTTGTGCAGTTTATCACTCGCCCGGTTTCACGCATCGCACTGTTTTGTGGAATTTACACTCGCGCTGTTTTGCGGATCGCACTGTTTTGTGTATTTTACACTCGCGTTGTTTTGCGCATCGCACTGTTTTATGCAGTTTATCGCTCGCACTGTTTTGCGCATCACACTGTTTTGTGCAGTATAGACTCACGTTGTTTTGTACATCGCACTATTTTGTGCAGTTTATCCCTCGCGTTGTTTTGCGTATCGCACCGTTTTGTGCAGTTTAGACTCGCGCTGTTTTGCGCATCGCACTATTTTACGCAATTTCTCACTCGCGCGGTTTTGCGCATCTCACTGTTTTGTGCAGTTTACAATCGCGGTGTTTTGCGCATCGCACTGTTTTGTGCAATTTATCACTCGCGGTGTTTTGCGCATCGCACTATTTTGTGTAGTGTATCAGTCGCGCTGTTTTGCGCATCGCACTGTTTTGTGCAGTTTATCACTCGCGCTATTTTGCCGATTGCACTGTTTTCTGCAGTTTATCACTCGCCCTGTTTTGCGCATTGCACTGTTTTGTGCAGTTTGTCACTCGCGCGGTTTTGCGCATCGCACTGTTTTGTGCAATATACACTCGCGCTGTTCTGCGCATCGCACTATTTTGTGTACTTTACACTCGCGCTGTTTTGCGGATCGCACTGTTTCGTGCAGTTCATCTCTCGCGCTCTTTTGCGCATCGCACTGTTTTGTACTGTTTATACTCACGCTGTTTTGCGAATCGCAGTGTTTTGTGCAGCTTATCACTCGCGTTCTTTCGCGCATCGCACTGTTTTGTGGAGTTTACACTCGCGTTGTTTTGCGCATCGCACTATTTTGTGCAGTTTATCACTCGCGCTGTCTTGCGCATCGCACTGTTTTGTGCAGTTTAGACTCGCGCTGTTTTGCGCATCGCACTGTTTTGTGCAGTTTCTCACTCGCGCTGTTTTGCGCATCTCACTGTTTTGTGCAGTTTACACTCGCGTTGCTTTGCGCATCGCACTGTTTTATACAGTTTACACTCGCACTGTTTTACAAATCGCACTGTTTTGTGTAGTTTATCACTCACGGTGTTTTGCGCATCGCATTATTTTGTGCAGTGTATCAGAAGCGCTGTTTTGCGCATCGCACTATTTTGTGTAGTTTACACTCGCTCTATTTCGCGGATCGCACTGTTATGTGCAGTTTATCACTCGTGCTCCTTTGCGCATGGCACTGTTTTGTGTACTTTACACACGCGCTGTTTTGCTCATCGCACTGTTTTGGGCAGTTTACACTCGCGCTGTTTTACCCATCGCAATGTTTTGTGCAGTTTATCACTCGCGCTATTTTGCGCATCGCACTGTTTTGTGCAGTTTAACACTCGCGTTGTTTTGCGCATCGCACTGTTTTGTGCAGTTTATCCCTCGCGCTGTTTTGCGCATCGCACTGTTTTGTGCAGTTTATCACTCGCCCGGTTTCACGCATCGCACTGTTTTGTGCAGTTTATCACTCGTGCGGTTTTGCACATCGCACTGTTTTGTGGAATTTATACTCGCGCTGTTTTGCGGATCGCACTGTTTTGTGTATTTTACACTCGCGTTGTTTTGCGCATCGCACTATTTTATGCAGTTTATCGCTCGCACTGTTTTGCGCATCACACTGTTTTGTGCAGTATAGACTCACGTTGTTTTGTGCATCGCACTATTTTGTGCAGTTTATCCCTCGCGTTGTTTTGCGCATCGCACCGTTTTGTGCAGTTTAGACTCGCGCTGTTTTGCGCATCGCACTGTTTTACGCAGTTTCTCACTCGCGCGGTTTTGTGCATCTCACTGTTTTGTGCAGTTTACACTCGCGGTGTTTTGCGCATCGCACTGTTTTGTGCAATTTATCACTCGCGGTGTTTTGCGCATCGCACTATTTTGTGTAGTGTATCAGTCGCGCTGTTTTGCGCATCGCCCTGTTTTGTGTAGTTTATCACTCGCGCTGTTTTGCCGATTGCACTGTTTTCTGCAGTTTATCACTCGCCCTGTTTTGCGCATCACACTATTTTGTGCAGTTTGTCACTCGCGTAGTTTTGCGCATCGCACTGTTTTGTGCAATATACACTCGCGCTGTTCTGCGCATCGCACTGTTTTGTGCACTTTACACTCGCGCTGTTTTGCGGATCGCACTGTTTCGTGCAGTTCATCTCTGGCGCTCTTTTGCGCATCGCACTGTTTTGTACTGTTTATACTCACGCTGTTTTGCGAATCGCACTGTTTTGTGCAGCTTATCACTCGCGTTCTTTCGCGCATCGCACTGTTTTGTGGAGTTTACACTCGCGTTGTTTTGCGCATCGCACTGTTTTGTGCAGTTTATCGGAAGCGCTGTTTTGCGCATCGCACTGTTTTGTGTAGTTTACACTCGCTCTATTTCGCGGATCGCACTGTTATGTGCAGTTTATCACTCGCGCTCCTTTGCGCATGGCACTGTTTTGTGTACTTTATACACGCGCTGTTTTGCTCATCGCACTGTTTCGTGCAGTTTACACTCGCGCTGTTTTACCCATCGCACTGTTTTGTGCAGTTTATCACTCGCGCTATTTTGCGCATCGCACTGTTTTGTGCAGTTTATCACTCGCGTTGTTTTGCGCATCGCACTGTTTTGTGCAGTTTATCCCTCGCGCTGTTTTGCGCATCGCACTGTTTTGTGCAGTTTATCACTCTCGCTGTTTTGCCGATCGCACTGTTTTGTGCAGTTTATCACTCGCCCGGTTTCACGCATCGCACAGTTTTGTGCAGTTTATCACTCGTGCGGTTTTGCGCACCGCACTGTTTTCTGGAATTTACACTCGCGCAGTTTTGCGGATCGCACTGTTTTGTGTATTTTACACTCGCATTGTTTTGCGCATCGCACTGTTTTATGCAGTTTATCGCTCGCACTGTTTTGTACAGTATAGACTCACGTTGTTTTGTGCATCGCAATATTTTGTGCAGTTTATCCCTCGCGTTGTTTTGCGCATCGCACCGTTTTGTGCAGTTTAGACTCGCGCTGTTTTGCGCATCGCACTGTTTTACGCAGTTTCTCACTCGCGCGGTTTTGCGCATCTCACTGTTTTGTGCAGTTTACACTCGTGGTGTTTTGCGCATCGCACTGTTTTGTGCAATTTATCACTCGCGGTGTTTTGCGCATCGCACTATTTTGTGTAGTGTATTAGTCGCGCTGTTTTGCGCATCGCACTGTTTTGTGCAGTTTATCACTCGCGCTGTTTTGCCGATTGCACTATTTTCTGCAGTTTATCACTCGCCCTGTTTTGCGCATCGCACTGTTTTGTGCAGGTTGTCACTCGCGCGGTTTTGCGCATCGCACTGTTTTGTGCAATATACACTCGCGCTGTTCTGCGCATCACACTGTTTTGTGTACTTTACACTCGCGCTGTTTTGCGGATCGCACTGTTTCGTGCAGTTCATCTCTCGCGCTCTTTTGCGCATCGCACTGTTTTGTACTGTTTATACTCACGCTATTTTGCGAATCGCACTGTTTTGTGCAGCTTATCACTCGCGTTCTTTCGCGCATCGCACTGTTTTGTGGAGTTTACACTCGCGCTGTTTTGCGCATCGCACTGTTTTGTGCAGTTTATCACTCGCGCTGTCTTGCGCATCGCACTGTTTTGTGCAGTTTAGACTCGCGCTGTTTTGCGCATCGCACTGTTTTGTGCAGTTTCTCACTCGCGCTGTTTTGCGCATCTCACTGTTTTGTGCAGTTTACACTCGCGCTGCTTTGCGCATCGCACTGTTTTATACAGTTTACGCTCGCACTATTTTACAAATCGCACTGTTTTGTGCAGTTTATCACTCACGGTGTTTTGCGCATCGCATTATTTTGTGCAGTGTATCGGAAGCGCTGTTTTGCGCATCGCACTGTTTTGTGTAGTTTGCACTCGCTCTATTTCGCGGATCGCACTGTTATGTGCAGTTTATCACTCGCGCCCCTTTGCGCATGGCACTGTTTTGTGTACTTTACACACGCGCTGTTTTGCTCATCGCACTGTTTTGTGCAGTTTACACTCGCGCTGTTTTACCCATCGCACTGTTTTGTGCAGTTTATCACTCGCGCTATTTTGCGCATCGCACTGTTTTGTGCAGTTTATCACTCGCGTTGTTTTGCGCATCGCACTGTTTTGTGAGTTTATCCCTCGCGCTGTTTTGCGTATCGCACTGTTTTGTGCAGTTTATCACTCCCGCTGTTTTTCCGATCGCACTGTTTTGTGCAGTTTATCACTCACCCGGTTTCACGCATCGCACTGTTTTGTGCAGTTTATCAGTCGTGCGGTTTTGCACATCGCACTGTTTTGTGGAATTTACACTCGCGCTGTTTTGCGGATCGCACTGTTTTGTGTATTTTACACTCGCGTTGTTTTGCGCATCGCACTATTTTATGCAGTTTATCGCTCGCACTGTTTTGCGCATCACACTGTTTTGTGCAGTATAGACTCATGTTGTTTTGTGCATCGCACTATTTTGTGCAGTTTATCCCTCGCGTTGTTTTGCGCATCGCACCGTTTTGTGTAGTTTAGACTCGCGCTGTTTTGCGCATCGCACTGTTTTACGCAGTTTCTCACTCGCGCGGTTTTGCGCATCTCACTGTTTTGTGCAGTTTACACTCGCGGTGTTTGGCGCATCGCACTGTTTTGTGCAATTTATCACTCGCGGTGTTTTGCGCATCGCACTATTTTGTGTAGTGTATCAGTCGCGCTGTTTTGCGCATCGCCCTGTTTTGTGTAGTTTATCAGTCGCGCTGTTTTGCCGATTGCACTGTTTTCTGCAGTTTATCACTCGCCCTGTTTTGCGCATCACACTGTTTTGTGCAGTTTGTCACTCGCGCAGTTTTGCGCATCGCACTGTTTTGTGCAATATACACTCGCGCTGTTCTGCGCATCGCACTGTTTTGTGCACTTTACACTCGCGCTGTTTTGCGGATCGCACTGTTTCGTGCAGTTCATCTCTGGCGCTCTTTTGCGCATCGCACTGTTTTGTACTGTTTATACTCACGCTGTTTTGTGCAGCTTATCACTCGCGTTCTTTCGCGCATCGCACTGTTTTGTGGAGTTTACACTCGCGTTGTTTTGCGCATCGCACTGTTTTATGCAGTTTCTCACTCACGGTGTTTTGCGCATCGCATTATTTTGTACAGTTTATCACTCGCGCTGTCTTGCGCATCGCACTGTTTTGTGCAGTTTCTCAGTCGCGCTGTTTTGCGCATCTCACTGTTTCGTGCAGTTTACACTCGCGCTGCTTTGCGCCTCGCACTATTTTATACAGTTTACACTCGCACTATTTTACAAATCGCACTGTTTTGTGCAGTTTATCACTCACGGTGTTTTGCGCATCGCATTATTTTGTGCAGTTTATCGGAAGCGCTGTTTTGCGCATCGCACTGTTTTGTGTAGTTTACACTCGCTCTATTTCGCGGATCGCACTGTTATGTGCAGTTTATCACTCGCGCTCCTTTGCGCATGGCACTGTTTTGTGTACTTTACACACGCGCTGTTTTGCTCATCGCATTGTTTTGTGCAGTTTACACTCGCGCTGTTTTACCCATCGCACTGTTTTGTGCAGTTTATCACTCGCGCTATTTTGCGCATCGCACTGTTTTGTGCAGTTTATCACTCGCTTTGTTTTGCGCATCGCACTGTTTTGTGCAGTTTATCCCTTGCGCTGTTTTGCGCATCGCACTGTTTTGTGCAGTTTATCATTCCCGCTGTTTTGCCGATCGCACTGTTTTGTGCAGTTTATCACTAGCCCGGTTTCACGCATCGCACTGTTTTGTGCAGTTTATCACTCGTGCGGTTTTGCGCATCGCACTGTTTTGTGGAATTTACACTCGCGCTATTTTGCGGATCGCACTGTTTTGTGTATTTTACACTCGCGTTGTTTTGCGCATCGCACTGTTTTATGCAGTTTATCACTCGCACTGTTTTGCGCATCACACTGTTTTGTGCAGTATAGACTCACGTTGTTTTGTGCATCGCAATATTTTGTGCAGTTTATCCCTCGCGTTGTTTTGCGCATCGCACCGTTTTGTGCAGTTTAGACTCGCGCTGTTTTGCGCATCGCACTGTTTTACGCAGTTTCTCACTCGCGCGGTTTTGCGCATCTCACTGTTTTGTGCAGTTTACACTCGCGGTGTTTTGCGCATCGCACTGTTTTGTGCAATTTATCACTCGCGGTGTTTTGCGCATCGCACTATTTTGTGTAGTGTATCAGTCGCGCTGTTTTGCGCATCGCACTATTTTGTGCAGTTTATCACTCGCGCTGTTTTGCCGATTGCACTGTTTTCTGCAGTTTATCACTCGCCCTGTTTTGCCCATCGCACTGTTTTGTGCAAGTTGTCACTCGCGCGGTTTTGCGCATCGCACTGTTTTGTGCAATATACACTCGCGCTGTTCTGAGCATCGCACTGTTTTGTGTACTTTACACTCGCGCTGTTTTGCGGATCGCACTGTTTCGTGCAGTTCATCTCTCGCGCTCTTTTGCGCATCGCACTGTTTTGTACTGTTTATACTCACGCTGTTTTGCGAATCGCACTGTTTTGTGCAGCTTATCACTCGCGTTCTTTCGCGCATCGCACTGTTTTGTGGAGTTTACATTCGCGCTGTTTTGCGCGTCGCACTGTTTTGTGCAGTTTATCACTCGCGCTGTCTTGCGCATCGCACTGTTTTGTGCAGTTTAGACTCGCGCTGTTTTGCGCATCGCACTGTTTTGTGCAGTTTCTCACTCGCGCTGTTTTGCGCATCTCACTGTTTTGTGCAGTTTACACTCGCGCTGCTTTGCGCCTCGCACTATTTTATACAGTTTACACTCGCACTATTTTACAAATCGCACTGTTTTGTGCAGTTTATCACTCGCGGTGTTTTGCGCATCGCATTATTTTGTGCAGTTTATCGGAAGCGCTGTTTTGCGCATCGCACTGTTTTGTGTAGTTTACACTCGCTCTATTTCGCGGATCGCACTGTTATGTGCAGTTTATCACTCGCGCTCCTTTGCGCATGGCACTGTTTTGTGTACTTTACACACGCGCTGTTTTGCTCATCGCATTGTTTTGTGCAGTTTACACTCGCGCTGTTTTACCCATCGCACTGTTTTGTGCAGTTTATCACTCGCGCTATTTTGCGCATCGCACTGTTTTGTGCAGTTTATCACTCGCTTTGTTTTGCGCATCGCACTGTTTTGTGCAGTTTATCCCTCGCGCTGTTTTGCGCATCGCACTGTTTTGTGCAGTTTATCATTCCCGCTGTTTTGCCGATCGCACTGTTTTGTGCAGTTTATCACTAGCCCGGTTTCACGCATCGCACTGTTTTGTGCAGTTTATCACTCGTGCGGTTTTGCGCATTGCACTGTTTTGTGGAATTTACACTCGCGCTATTTTGCGGATCGCACTGTTTTGTGTATTTTACACTCGCGTTGTTTTGCGCATCGCACTGTTTTATGCAGTTTATCGCTCGCACTGTTTTGCGCATCACACTGTTTTGTGCAGTATAGACTCACGTTGTTTTGTGCATCGCACTATTTTGTGCAGTTTATCCCTCGCGTTGTTTTGCGCATCGCACCTCTTTGTGCAGTTTAGACTAGCGCTGTTTTGCGCATCGCACTGTTTTATGCAGTTTCTCACTCGCGCGGTTTTGCGCATCTCACTGTTTTGTGCAGTTTACACTCGCGGTGTTTTGCGCATCGCACTGTTTTGTGCAATTTATCACTCGCGGTGTTTTGCGCATCCCACTATTTTGTGTAGTGTATCAGTCGCGCTGTTTTGCCGATTGCACTGTTTTCTGCAGTTTATCACTCGCCCTGTTTTGCGCATCGCACTGTTTTGTGCAGTTTCACTCGCGCGGTTTTGCGCATCGCACTGTTTTGTGCAATATAAACTCGCGCTGTTCTGCGCATCGCACTGTTTTGTGCACTTTACACTCGCGCTATTTTGCGGATCGCACTGTTTCGTGCAGTTCATCTCTGGCGCTCTTTTGCGCATCGCACTGTTTTGTACGGTTTATACTCACGCTGTTTTGCGAATCGCACTGTTTTGTGCAGCTTATCACTCGCGTTCTTTCGCGCATCGTACTGTTTTGTGGAGTTTACACTCGCGTTGTTTTGCGCATCGCACTGTTTTGTGCAGTTTATCACTCGCGCTGTCTTGCGCATCGCACTGTTTTGTGCAGTTTAGACTCGCGCTGTTTTGCGCATCGCACTGTTTTGTGCAGTTTCTCACTCGCGCTGTTTTGCGCATCTCACTGTTTTGTGCAGTTTACACTCGCGCTGCTTTGCGCCTCGCACTATTTTATACAGTTTACACTCGCACTATTTTACAAATCGCACTGTTTTGTGCAGTTTATAACTCACGGTGTTTTGCGCATCGCATTATTTTGTGCAGTTTATCGGAAGTGCTGTTTTGCGCATCGCACTGTTTTGTGTAGTTTACACTCGCTCTATTTCGCGGATCGCACTGTTATGTGCAGTTTATCACTCGCGCTCCTTTGCGCATGGCACTGTTTTGTGTACTTTACACACGCGCTGTTTTGCTCATCGCATTGTTTTGTGCAGTTTACACTCGCGCTGTTTTACCCATCGCACTGTTTTGTGCAGTTTATCACTCGCGCTATTTTGCGCATCGCACTGTTTTGTGCAGTTTATCACTCGCTTTGTTTTGCGCATCGCACTGTTTTGTGCAGTTTATCCCTCGCGCTGTTTTGCGCATCGCACTGTTTTGTGCAGTTTATCATTCCCGCTGTTTTGCCGATCGCACTGTTTTGTGCAGTTTATCACTAGCCCGGTTTCACGCATCGCACTGTTTTGTGCAGTTTATCACTCGTGCGGTTTTGCGCATCGCACTGTTTTGTGGAATTTACACTCGCGCTATTTTGCGGATCGGACTGTTTTGTGTATTTTACACTCGCGTTGTTTTGCGCATCGCACTGTTTTATGCAGTTTATCGCTCGCACTGTTTTGCGCATCACACTGTTTTGTGCAGTATAGACTCACGTTGTTTTGTGCATCGCAATATTTTGTGCAGTTTATCCCTCGCGTTGTTTTGCGCATCGCACCGTTTTGTGCAGTTTAGACTCGCGCTGTTTTGCGCATCGCACTGTTTTACGCAGTTTCTCACTCGCGCGGTTTTGCGCATCTCACTGTTTTGTGCAGTTTACACTCGCGGTGTTTTGCGCATCGCACTGTTTTGTGCAATTTATCACTCGCGGTGTTTTGCGCATCGCACTATTTTGTGTAGTGTATCAGTCGCGCTGTTTTGCGCATCGCACTATTTTGTGCAGTTTATCACTCGCGCTGTTTTGCCGATTGCACTGTTTTCTGCAGTTTATCACTCGCCCTGTTTTGCGCATCGCACTGTTTTGTGCAAGTTGTCACTCGCGCGGTTTTGCGCATCCCACTGTTTTGTGCAATATAATCTCGCGCTGTTCTGAGCATCGCACTGTTTTGTGTACTTTACACTCGCGCTGTTTTGCGGATCGCACTGTTTCGTGCAGTTCATCTCTCGCGCTCTTTTGCGCATCGCACTGTTTTGTACTGTTTATACTCACGCTGTTTTGCGAATCGCACTGTTTTGTGCAGCTTATCACTCGCGTTCTTTCGCGCATCGCACTGTTTTGTGGAGTTTACACTCGCGCTGTTTTGCGCATCGCACTGTTTTGTGCAGTTTATCACTCGCGCTGTCTTGCGCATCGCACTGTTTTGTGCAGTTTAGACTCGCGCTGTTTTGCGCATCGCACTGTTTTGTGCAGTTTCTCACTCGCGCTGTTTTGCGCATCTCACTGTTTTGTGCAGTTTACACTCGCGCTGCTTTGCGCATCGCACTGTTTTATACAGTTTACACTCGCACTATTTTACAAATCGCACTGTTTTGTGCAGTTTATCACTCACGGTGTTTTGCGCATCGCATTATTTTGTGCAGTGTATCGGAAGCGCTGTTTTGCGCATCGCACTGTTTTGTGTAGTTTACACTCGCTCTATTTCGCGGATCGCACTGTTATGTGCAGTTTCTCACTCGCGCTCCTTTGCGCATGGCACTGTTTTGTGTACTTTACACACGCGCTGTTTTGCGCATCGCACTGTTTTGTGCAGTTTACACTCGCGCTGTTTTACCCATCGCACTGTTTTGTGCAGTTTATCACTCGCGCTATTTTGCGCATCGCACTGTTTTGTGCAGTTTATCACTCGCGTTGTTTTGCGCATCGCACTGTTTTGTGCAGTTTATCCCTCGCGCTGTTTTGCGCATCGCACTGTTTTGTGCAGTTTATCACTCCCGCTGTTTTGCCGATCGCACTGTTTTGTGCAGTTTATCACTCGCCCGGTTTCACGCATCGCACTGTTTTGTGCAGTTTATCACTCGTGCGGTTTTGCGCATCGCACTGTTTTGTGGAATTTACACTCGAGCTGTTTTGCGGATCGCACTGTTTTGTGTACTTTACACTCGCGTTGTTTTGCGCATCGCCCTGTTTTATGCAGTTTATCGCTCGCACTGTTTTGCGCATCACACTGTTTTGTGCAGTATAGACTCACGTTGTTTTGTGCATCGCACTATTTTGTGCAGTTTATCCCTCGCGTTGTTTTGCGCATCGCACCGTTTTGTGCAGTTTCGACTCGCGCTGTTTTGCGCATCGCACCGTTTTGTGCAGTTTCGACTCGCGCTGTTTTGCGCATCGCACTGTTTTACGCAGTTTCTCACTCGCGCGGTTTTGCGCATCTCACTGTTTTGTGCAGTTTACACTCGCGGTGTTTTGCGCATCGCACTGTTTTGTGCAATTTATCACTCGCGGTGTTTTGCGCATCGCACTATTTTGTGTAGTGTATCAGTCGCGCTGTTTTGCCGATTGCACTGTTTTCTGCAGTTTATCACTCGCCCTGTTTTGCGCATCGCACTGTTTTGTGCAGTTTCACTCGCGCGGTTTTGCGCATCGCACTGTTTTGTGCAATATAAACTCGCGCTGTTCTGCGCATCGCACTGTTTTGTGCACTTTACACTCGCGCTGTTTTGCGGATCGCACTGTTTCGTGCAGTTCATCTCTGGCGCTCTTTTGCGCATCGCACTGTTTTGTACTGTTTATACTCACGCTGTTTTGCGAATCGCACTGTTTTGTGCAGCTTATCACTCGCGTTCTTTCGCGCATCGGACTGTTTTGTGGAGTTTACACTCGCGCTGTTTTGCGCATCGCACTGTTTTGTGCAGTTTATCACTCGCGCTGTCTTGCGCATCGCACTGTTTTGTGCAGTTTAGACTCGCGCTGTTTTGCGCATCGCACTGTTTTGTGCAGTTTCTCACTCGCGCTGTTTTGCGCATCTCACTGTTTTGTGCAGTTTACACTCGCGCTGCTTTGCGCATCGCACTGTTTTATACAGTTTACACTCGCACTATTTTACAAATCGCACTGTTTTGTGCAGTTTATCACTCACGGTGTTTTGCGCATCGCATTATTTTGTGCAGTGTATCGGAAGCGCTGTTTTGCGCATCGCACTGTTTTGTGTAGTTTACACTCGCTCTATTTCGCGGATCGCACTGTTATGTGCAGTTTATCACTCGCGCTCCTTTGCGCATGGCACTGTTTTGTGTACTTTACACACGCGCTGTTTTGCGCATCGCACTGTTTTGTGCAGTTTACACTCGCGCTGTTTTACCCATCGCACTGTTTTGTGCAGTTTATCACTCGCGCTATTTTGCGCATCGCACTGTTTTGTGCAGTTTATCACTCGCGTTGTTTTGCGCATCGCACTGTTTTGTGCAGTTTATCCCTCGCGCTGTTTTGCGCATCGCACTGTTTTGTGCAGTTTATCACTCCCGCTGTTTTGCCGATCGCACTGTTTTGTGCAGTTTATCACTCGCCCGGTTTCACGCATCGCACTGTTTTGTGCAGTTTATCACTCGTGCGGTTTTGCGCATCGCACTGTTTTGTGGAATTTACACTCGCGCTGTTTTGCGAATCGCACTGTTTTGTGTACTTTACACTCGCGTTGTTTTGCGCATCGCACTGTTTTATGCAGTTTATCGCTCGCACTGTTTTGCGCATCACACTGTTTTGTGCAGTATAGACTCACGTTGTTTTGTGCATCGCACTATTTTGTGCAGTTTATCCCTCGCGTTGTTTTGCGCATCGCACCGTTTTGTGCAGTTTCGACTCGCGCTGTTTTGCGCATCGCACCGTTTTGTGCAGTTTCGACTCGCGCTGTTTTGCGCATCGCACTGTTTTACGCAGTTTCTCACTCGCGCGGTTTTGCGCATCTCACTGTTTTGTGCAGTTTACACTCGCGGTGTTTTGCGCATCGCACTGTTTTGTGCAATTTATCACTCGCGGTGTTTTGCGCATCGCACTATTTTGTGTAGTGTATCAGTCGCGCTGTTTTGCGCATCGCATTGTTTTGTGCAGTTTATCACTCGCGCTGTTTTGCCGATTGCACTGTTTTCTGCAGTTTATCACTCGCCCTGTTTTGCGCATCGCACTGTTTTGTGCAGTTTGTCACTCGCGCGGTTTTGCGCATCGCACTGTTTTGTGCAATATACACTCGCGCTGTTCTGCGCATCGCACTGTTTTGTGTACTTTACACTCGCGCTGTTTTGCGGATCGCACTGTTTCGTGCAGTTCATCTCTCGCGCTCTTTTGCGCATCGCACTATTTTGTGCAGCTTATCACTCGCGTTCTTTCGCGCATCGCACTGTTTTGTGGACTTTACACTCGCGCTGTTTTGCGCATCGCACTGTTTTGTGCAGTTTATCACTCGCGCTGTCTTGCGCATCGCACTGTTTTGTGCAGTTTAGACTCGCGCTGTTTTGCGCATCGCACTATTTTGTGCAGTTTCTCACTCGCGCTGTTTTGCGCATCTCACTGTTTTGTGCAGTTTACACTCGCGCTGCTTTGCGCATCGCACTGGTTTATACAGTTTACGCTCGCACTATTTTACAAATCGCACTGTTTTGTGCCGTTTATCACTCACGGTGTTTTGCGCATCGCATTATTTTGTGCAGTGTATCGGAAGCGCTGTTTTGCGCATCGCACTGTTTTGTGTAGTTTCCACTCGCTGTATTTCGCGGATCGCACTGTTATGTGCAGTTTATCACTCGCTCCCCTTTGCGCATGGCACTGTTTTGTGTACTTTACACACGCGCTGTTTTGCTCATCGCACTGTTTTGTGCAGTTTACACTCGCGCTGTTTTACCATCGCACTGTTTTGTGCAGTTTATCAATCGCGCTATTTTGCGCATCGCACTGTTTTGTGCAGTTTATCACTCGCGTTGTTTTGCGCATCGCACTGTTTTGTGCAGTTTATCCCTCGCGCTGTTTTGCGCATCGCACTATTTTGTGGAATTTACACTCGCGCAGTTTTGCGGATCGCACTGTTTTGTGTATTTTACACTCGCATTGTTTTGCGCATCGCACTGTTTTATGCAGTTTATCGCTCGCACTGTTTTGTACAGTATAGACTCACGTTGTTTTGTGCATCGCAATATTTTGTGCAGTTTATCCCTCGCGTTGTTTTGCGCATCGCACCGTTTTGTGCAGTTTGGACTCGCGCTGTTTTGCGCATCGCACTGTTTTACGCAGTTTCTCACTCGCGCGGTTTTGCGCATCTCACTGTTTTGTGCAGTTTACACTCGCGGTGTTTTGCGCATCGCACTATTTTGTGTAGTGTATCAGTCGCGCTGTTTTGCGCATCGCACTATTTTGTGCAGTTTATCACTCGCGCTGTTTTGCCGATTGCACTGTTTTCTGCAGTTTATCACTCGCCCTGTTTTGCGCATCGCACTGTTTTGTGCAGGTTGTCACTCGCGCGGTTTTGCGCATCGCACTGTTTTGTGCAATATACACTCGCGCTGTTCTGCGCATCACACTGTTTTGTGTACTTTACACTCGCGCTGTTTTGCGGATCGCACTGTTTCGTGTAGTTCATCTCTCCCGCTCTTTTGCGCATCGCACTGTTTTGTACTGTTTATACTCACGCTGTTTTGCGAATCGCACTGTTTTGTGCAGCTTATCACTCGGGTTCTTTCGCGCATCGCACTGTTTTGTGGAGTTTACACTCGCGCTGTTTTGCGCATCGCACTGTTTTGTGCAGTTTATCACTCGCGCTGTCTTGCGCATCGCACTGTTTTGTGCAGTTTAGACTCGCGCTGTTTTGCGCATCGCACTGTTTTGTGCAGTTTCTCACTCGCGCTGTTTTGCGCATCTCACTGTTTTGTGCAGTTTACACTCGCGCTGCTTTGCGCATCGCACTGTTTTATACAGTTTACGCTCGCACTATTTTACAAATCGCACTGTTTTGTGCAGTTTATCACTCACGGTGTTTTGCGCATCGCATTATTTTGTGCAGTGTATCGGAAGCGCTGTTTTGCGCATCGCACTGTTTTGTGTAGTTTCCACTCGCTCTATTTCGTGGATCGCACTGTTATGTGCAGTTTATCACTCGCGCCTCTTTGCGCATGGCACTGTTTTGTGTACTTTACACACGCGCTGTTTTGCTCATCGCACTGTTTTGTGCAGTTTACACTCGCGCTGTTTTACCCATCGCACTATTTTGTGCAGTTTATCACTCGCGCTCTTTTGCGCATCGCACTGTTTTGTGCAGCTTATCACTCGCGTTGTTTTGCGCATCGCACTATTTTGTGCAGTTTATCACTCGCCCGGTTTCACGCATCGCACTGTTTTGTGTAGTTTATCACTCGTGCGGTTTTGCGCATTGCACTGTTTTGTGGAATTTACACTCGCGCTGTTTTGCGGATCGCACTGTTTTGTGTATTTTACGCATCGCACTATTTTATGCAGTTTATCGCTCGCACTGTTTTGCGCATCACACTGTTTTGTGCAGTATAGACTCACGTTGTTTTGTGCATCGCACTATTTTGTGCAGTTTATCCCTCGCGTTGTTTTGCGCATCGCACCTTTTTGTGCAGTTTAGACTAGCGCTGTTTTGCGCATCGCACTGTTTTATGCAGTTTCTCACTCGCGCGGTTTTGCGCATCACACTGTTTTGTGCAGTTTACACTCGCGGTGTTTTGCGCATCGCACTGTTTTGTGCAGTTTATCACTCCCGCTGTTTTGCCGATCGCACTGTTTTGTGCAGTTTATCATTCGCTCTATTTCGCGGATCGCACTGTTATGTGCAGTTTATCACTCGCGCTCCTTTGCGCATGGCACTGTTTTGTGTACTTTACACACGCGCTGTTTTGCTCATCGCACTGTTTTGTGCAGTTTACACTCGCGCCGTTTTACCCATCGCACTGTTTTCTGCAGTTTATCACTCGAGCTATTTTGCGCATCGCACTGTTTTGTGCAGTTTATCACTCGCATTGTTTTGCGCATCGCACTGTTTTGTGCAGTTTATCCCTCGCGCTGTTTTGCGCATCCCACTGTTTTATGCAGTTTATCACTCCCGCTGTTTTGCCGATCGCACTGTTTTGTGCAGTTTATCACTCGCCCGGTTTCACGCATCGCACTGTTTTGTGCAGTTTATCACTCGTGCGGTTTTGCGCATCGCACTGTTTTGTTGAATTTACACTCGCGCTGTTTTACGGATAGCACTGTTTTGTGTATTTTACACTCGCGTTGTTTTGTGCATCGCACTGTTTTATGCAGTTTATCGCTCGCACTGTTTTGCGCATCACACTGTTTTGTGCAGTATAGACTCACGTTGTTTTGTGCATCGCACTATTTTGTGCAGTTTATCCCTCGCGTTGTTTTGCGTATCGCACCGTTTTGTGCAGTTTAGACTCGCGCTGTTTTGCGCATCGCACTGTTTTACGCAGTTTCTCACTCGCGCGGTTTTGCGCATCTCACTGTTTTGTACAGTTTACACTCGCGGTGTTTTGCGCATCGCACTGTTTTGTGCAATTTATCACTCGCGCTGTTTTGCCGATTGCACTGTTTTCTGCAGTTTATCACTCGCCCTGTTTTGCGCATCGCACTGTTTTGTGCAGTTTGTCACTCGCGCGGTTTTGCGCATCGCACTGTTTTGTGCAATATACACTCGCGCTGTTCTGCGCATCGCACTGTTTTGTGTACTTTACACTCGCGCTGTTTTGCGGATCGCACTGTTTCGTGCAGTTCATCTCTCGCGCTCTTTTGCGCATCGCACTGTTTTGTACTGTTTATACTCACGCTGTTTTGCGAATCGCACTGTTTTGTGCAGCTTATCACCCGCGTTCTTTCGCGCATCGCACTGTTTTGTGGACTTTACACTCGCGCTGTTTTGCGCATCGCACTGTTTTGTGCAGTTTATCACTCACGCTGTCTTGCGCATCGCACTGTTTTGTGCAGTTTAGACTAGCGCTGTTTTGCGCATCGCACTGTTTTGTGTAGTTTCTCACTCGCGCTGTTTTGCGCATCTCACTGTTTTGTGCAGTTTACACTCGCGCTGCTTTGCGCATCGCACTGTTTTATACAGTTTACGCTCGCACTATTTTACAAATCGCACTGTTTTGTGCAGTTTATCACTCACGGTGTTTTCCGCATCGCATTATTTTGTGCAGTGTATCGGAAGCGCTGTTTTGCGCATCGTACTGTTTTGTGTAGTTTACACTCGCTCTATTTCGCGGATCGCACTGTTATGTGCAGTTTATCACTCGCGCTCCTTTGCGCATGGCACTGTTTTGTGTACTTTACACACGCGCTGTTTTGCGCATCGCACTGTTTTGTGCAGTTTACACTCGCGCTGTTTTACCCATCGCACTGTTTTGTGCAGTTTATCACTCGCGCTATTTTGCGCATCGCACTGTTTTGTGCAGTTTATCACTCGCGTTGTTTTGCGCATCGCACTGTTTTGTGCAGTTTATCCCTCGCGCTGTGTTGCGCATCGCACTGTTTTGTGCAGTTTATCACTCCCGCTGTTTTGCCGATCGCACTGTTTTGTGTAGTTTATCACTCGCCCGGTTTGACGCATCGCACTGTTTTGTGCAGTTTATCACTCGTGCGGTTTTGCGCATCGCATTGTTTTGTGGAATTTACACTCGCGCTGCTTTGCGGATCGCACTGTTTTGTGTATTTTACACTCGCGTTGTTTTACGCATCGCACTGTTTTATGCAGTTTATCGCTCGCACTGTTTTGCGCATCACACTGTTTTGTGCAGTATAGACTCACGTTGTTTTGTGCATCGCACTATTTTGTGCAGTTTATCCCTCGCGTTGTTTTGCGCATCGCACCGTTTTGTGCAGTTTAGACTCGCGCTGTTTTGCGCATCGCACTGTTTTACGCAGTTTCTCACTCGCGCGGTTTTGCGCATCTCACTGTTTTGTGCAGTTTACACTCGCGCTATTTTACCCATCGCACTGTTTTGTGCAGTTTATCACTCGCGCTATTTTGCGCATCGCACTGTTTTGTGCAGTTTATCACTCGCGTTGTTTTGCGCATCGCACTGTTTTGTGCAGTTTATCCCTCGCGCTGTTTTGCGCAACGCATTGTTTTGTGCAGTTTATCACTCCCGCTGTTTTGCCGATCGCACTGTTTTGTGCAGTTTATCACTCGCCCGGTTTCACGCATCGCACTGTTTTGTGTAGTTTATTACTCGTGCGGTTTTGCGCATCGCACTGTTTTGTGGAATTTACACTCGCGCTGTTTTGCGGATCGCACTGTTTTGTGTATTTTACACTCGCATTGTTTTGCGCATCGCACTGTTTTATGCAGTTTATCGCTCGCACTGTTTTGCGCCTCACAATGTTTTGTGCAGTATAGACTCACGTTGTTTTGTGCTTCGCACTATATTGTGCAGTTTATCCCTCGCGTTGTTTTGCGCATCGCACCGTTTTGTGCAGTTTAGACTCGCGCTGTTTTGCGCATCGCACTGTTTTATGCAGTTTCTCACTCGCGCGGTTTTGCGCATCTCACTGTTTTGTGCAGTTATACTCGCGGTGTTTTGCGCATCGCACTGTTTTGTGCAATTTATCACTCGCGGTGTTTTGCGCATCGCACTATTTTGTGTAGTGTATCAGTCGCGCTATTTTGCGCATCGCACTGTTTTGTGCAGTTTATCACTCGCGCTGTTTTGCCGATTGCACTGTTTTCTGCAGTTTATCACTCGCCCTGTTTTGCGCATCGCACTGTTTTGTGCAGTTTGTCACTCGCGCGGTTTTGCGCATCGCACTGTTTTGTGCAATATACACTCGCGTTGTTCTGCGCATCGCACTGTTTTGTGTACTTTACACTCGCGCTTTTTGCGGATCGCACTGTTTCGTGCAGTTCATCTCTCGCGCTCTTTTGCGCATCGCACTGTTTTGTACTGTTTATACTCACGCTGTTTTGCGAATCGCACTGTTTTGTGCAGCTTATCACCCGCGTTCTTTCGCGCATCGCACTGTTTTGTGGACTTTATACTCGCGCTGTTTTGCGCATCGCACTGTTTTGTGCAGTTTATCACTCGCGCTGTCTTGCGCATCGCACTGTTTTGTGCAGTTTAGACTAGCGCTGTTTTGCGCATCGCACTGTTTTGTGCAGTTTCTCACTCGCGCTGTTTTGCGCATCTCACTGTTTTGTGCAGTTTATCCCTCGCGCTGTTTTGCGCATCGCACTGCTTTGTGCAGTTTATCACTCGCCCGGTTTCACGCATCGCACTGTTTTGTGTAGTTTATCACTCGTGCGGTTTTGCGCATTGCACTGTTTTGTGGAATTTACACTCGCGCTGTTTTGCGGATCGCACTGTTTTGTGTATTTTACACTCGCATTGTTTTGCGCATCGCACTATTTTATGCAGTTTATCGCTCGCACTGTTTTGCGCATCACACTGTTTTGTGCAGTATAGACTCACGTTGTTTTGTGCATCGCACTATTTTGTGCAGTTTATCCCTCGCGTTGTTTTGCGCATCGCACCTTTTTGTGCAGTTTAGACTAGCGCGGTTTTGCGCATCGCACTGTTTTATGCAGTTTCTCACTCGCGCGGTTTTGCGCATCTCACTGTTTTGTGCAGTTTACACTCGCGGTGTTTTGCGCATCGCACTGTTTTGTGCAGTTTATCACTCCCGCTGTTTTGCCGATCGCACTGTTTTGTGCAGTTTATCACTCGCTCTATTTCGCGGATCGCACTGTTATGTGCAGTTTATCACTCGCGCTCCTTTGCGCATGGCACTGTTTTGTGTACTTTACACACGCGTTGTTTTGCGCATCGCACCGTTTTGTGCAGTTTAGACTCGCGCTGTTTTGCGCATCGCACTGTTTTACGCAGTTTCTCACTCGCGCGGTTTTGCGCATCTCACTGTTTTGTGCAGTTTACACTCGCGGTGTTTTGCGCATCGCACTATTTTGTGTAGTGTATCAGTCGCGCTGTTTTGCGCATCGCACTATTTTGTGCAGTTTATCACTCGCGCTGTTTTGCCGATTGCACTGTTTTCTGCAGTTTATCACTCGCCCTGTTTTGCGCATCGCACTGTTTTGTGCAGGTTGTCACTCGCGCGGTTTTGCGCATCGCACTGTTTTGTGCAATATACACTCGCGCTGTTCTGCGCATCACACTGTTTTGTGTACTTTACACTCGCGCTGTTTTGCGGATCGCACTGTTTCGTGCAGTTCATCTCTCGCGCTCTTTTGCGCATCGCACTGTTTTGTACTGTTTATACTCACGCTGTTTTGCGAATCGCACTGTTTTGTGCAGCTTATCACTCGCGTTCTTTCGCGCATCGCACTGTTTTGTGGAGTTTACACTCGCGCTGTTTTGCGCATCGCACTGTTTTGTGCAGTTTATCACTCGCGCTGTCTTGCGCATCGCACTGTTTTGTGCAGTTTAGACTCGCGCTGTTTTGCGCATCGCACTGTTTTGTGCAGTTTCTCACTCGCGCTGTTTTGCGCATCTCACTGTTTTGTGCAGTTTACACTCGCGCTGCTTTGCGCATCGCACTGTTTTATACAGTTTACGCTCGCACTATTTTACAAATCGCACTGTTTTGTGCAGTTTATCACTCACGGTGTTTTGCGCATCGCATTATTTTGTGCAGTGTATCGGAAGCGCTGTTTTGCGCATCGCACTGTTTTGTGCAGTTTATCCCTCGCACTGTGTTGCGCATCGCACTGTTTTGTGCAGTTTATCACTCCCGCTGTTTTGCCGATCGCACTGTTTTGTGTAGTTTATCACTCGCCCGGTTTGACGCATCGCACTGTTTTGTGCAGTTTATCACTCGTGCGGTTTTGCGCATCGCATTGTTTTGTGGAATTTACACTCGCGCTGCTTTGCGGATCGCACTGTTTTGTGTATTTTACACTCGCGTTGTTTTACGCATCGCACTGTTTTATGCAGTTTATCGCTCGCACTGTTTTGCGCATCACACTGTTTTGTGCAGTATAGACTCACGTTGTTTTGTGCATCGCACTATTTTGTGCAGTTTATCCCTCGCGTTGTTTTGCGCATCGCACCGTTTTGTGCAGTTTAGACTCGCGCTGTTTTGCGCATCGCACTGTTTTACGCAGTTTCTCACTCGCGCGGTTTTGCGCATCTCACTGTTTTGTGCAGTTTACACTCGCGCTATTTTACCCATCGCACTGTTTTGTGCAGTTTATCACTCGCGCTATTTTGCGCATCGCACTGTTTTGTGCAGTTTATCACTCGCGTTGTTTTGCGCATCGCACTGTTTTGTGCAGTTTATCCCTCGCGCTGTTTTGCGCATCGCATTGTTTTGTGCAGTTTATCACTCCCGCTGTTTTGCCGATCGCACTGTTTTGTGCAGTTTATCACTCGCCCGGTTTCACGCATCGCACTGTTTTGTGTAGTTTATTACTCGTGCGGTTTTGCGCATCGCACTGTTTTGTGGAATTTACTCTCGCGCTGTTTTGCGGATCGCACTGTTTTGTGTATTTTACACTCGCATTGTTTTGCGCATCGCACTATTTTATGCAGTTTATCGCTCGCACTGTTTTGCGCATCACAATGTTTTGTGCAGTATAGACTCACGTTGTTTTGTGCTTCGCACTATTTTGTGCAGTTTATCCCTCGCGTTGTTTTGCGCATCGCACCGTTTTGTGCAGTTTAGACTCGCGCTGTTTTGCGCATCGCACTGTTTTATGCAGTTTCTCACTCGCGCGGTTTTGCGCATCTCACTGTTTTGTGCAGTTATACTCGCGGTGTTTTGCGCATCGCACTGTTTTGTGCAATTTATCACTCGCGGTGTTTTGCGCATCGCACTATTTTGTGTAGTGTATCAGTCGCGCTATTTTGCGCATCGCACTGTTTTGTGCAGTTTATCACTCACGCTGTTTTGCCGATTGCACTGTTTTCTGCAGTTTATCACTCGCCCTATTTTGCGCATCGCACTGTTTTGTGCAGTTTGTCACTCGCGCGGTTTTGCGCATCGCACTGTTTTGTGCAATATACACTCGCGCTGTTCTGCGCATCGCACTGTTTTGTGTACTTTACACTCGCGCTGTTTTGCGGATCGCACTGTTTCGTGCAGTTCATCTCTCGCGCTCTTTTGCGCATCGCACTGTTTTGTACTGTTTATACTCACGCTGTTTTGCGAATCGCACTGTTTTGTGCAGCTTATCACCCGCGTTCTTTCGCGCATCGCACTGTTTTGTGGACTTTACACTCGCGCTGTTTTGCGCATCGCACTGTTTTGTGCAGTTTATCACTCGCGCTGTCTTGCGCATCGCACTGTTTTGTGCAGTTTAGACTAGTGCTGTTTTGCGCATCGCACTGTTTTGTGCAGTTTCTCACTCGCGCTGTTTTGCGCATCTCACTGTTTTGTGCAGTTTATCCCTCGCGCTGTTTTGCGCATCGCACTGTTTTGTGCAGTTTATCACTCGCCCGGTTTCACGCATCGCACTGTTTTGTGTAGTTTATCACTCGTGCAGTTTTGCGCATTGCACTGTTTTGTGGAATTTACACTCGCGCTGTTTTGCGGATCGCACTGTTTTGTGTATTTTACACTCGCATTGTTTTGCGCATCGCACTATTTTATGCAGTTTATCGCTCGCACTGTTTTGCGCATCACACTGTTTTGTGCAGTATAGACTCACGTTGTTTTGTGCATCGCACTATTTTGTGCAGTTTATCCCTCGCGTTGTTTTGCGCATCGCACCTTTTTGTGCAGTTTAGACTAGCGCGGTTTTGCGCATCGCACTGTTTTATGCAGTTTCTCACTCGCGCGGTTTTGCGCATTTCACTGTTTTGTGCAGTTTACACTCGCGGTGTTTTGCGCATCGCACTGTTTTGTGCAGTTTATCACTCCCGCTGTTTTGCCGATCGCACTGTTTTGTGCAGTTTATCACTCGCTCTATTTCGCGGATCGCACTGTTATGTGCAGTTTATCACTCGCGCTCCTTTGCGCATGGCACTGTTTTGTGTACTTTACACACGCGTTGTTTTGCGCATCGCACCGTTTTGTGCAGTTTAGACTCGCGCTGTTTTGCGCATCGCACTGTTTTACGCAGTTTCTCACTCGCGCGGTTTTGCGCATCTCACTGTTTTGTGCAGTTTACACTCGCGGTGTTTTGCGCATCGCACTATTTTGTGTAGTGTATCAGTCGCGCTGTTTTGCGCATCGCACTATTTTGTGCAGTTTATCACTCGCGCTGTTTTGCCGATTGCACTGTTTTCTGCAGTTTATCACTCGCCCTGTTTTGCGCATCGCACTGTTTTGTGCAGGTTGTCACTCGCGCGGTTTTGCGCATCGCACTGTTTTGTGCAATATACACTCGCGCTGTTCTGCGCATCACACTGTTTTGTGTACTTTACACTCGCGCTGTTTTGCGGATCACACTGTTTCGTGCAGTTCATCTCTCCCGCTCTTTTGCGCATCGCACTGTTTTGTACTGTTTATACTCACGCTGTTTTGCGAATCGCACTGTTTTGTGCAGCTTATCACTCGCGTTCTTTCGCGCATCGCACTGTTTTGTGCAGTTTACACTCGCGCTGTTTTGCGCATCGCACTGTTTTGTGCAGTTCATCACTCGCGCTGTCTTGCGCATCGCACTGTTTTGTGCAGTTTAGACTCGCGCTGTTTTGCGCATCGCACTGTTTTGTGCAGTTTCTCACTCGCGCTGTTTTGCGCATCTCACTGTTTTGTGCAGTTTACACTCGCGCTGCTTTGCGCATCGCACTGTTTTATACAGTTTACGCTCGCACTATTTTACAAATCGCACTGTTTTGTGCAGTTTATCACTCACGGTGTTTTGCGCATCGCATTATTTTGTGCAGTGTATCGGAAGCGCTGTTTTGGGCATCGCACTGTTTTGTGCAGTTTATCCCTCGCGCTGTGTTGCCCATCGCACTGTTTTGTGCAGTTTATCACTCCCGCTGTTTTGCCGATCGCACTGTTTTGTGTAGTTTATCACTCGCCCGGTTTGATGCATCGCACTGTTTTGTGCAGTTTATCACTCGTGCGGTTTTGCGCATCGCATGGTTTTGTGGAATTTACACTCGCGCTGCTTTGCGGATCGCACTGTTTTGTGTATTTTACACTCGCGTTGTTTTACGCATCGCACTGTTTTATGCAGTTTATCGCTCGCACTGTTTTGCGCATCACACTGTTTTGTGCAGTATAGACTCACGTTGTTTTGTGCATCGCACTATTTTGTGCAGTTTATCCCTCGCGTTGTTTTGCGCATCGCACCGTTTTGTGCAGTTTAGACTCGCGCTGTTTTGCGCATCGCACTGTTTTACGCAGTTTCTCACTCGCGCGGTTTTGCGCATCTCACTGTTTTGTGCAGTTTACACTCGCGCTATTTTACCCATCGCACTGTTTTGTGCAGTTTATCACTCGCGCTATTTTGCGCATCGCACTGTTTTGTGCAGTTTATCACTCGCGTTGTTTTGCGCATCGCACTGTTTTGTGCAGTTTATCCCTCGCGCTGTTTTGCGCATCGCATTGTTTTGTGCAGTTTATCACTCCCGCTGTTTTGCCGATCGCACTGTTTTGTGCAGTTTATCACTCGCCCGGTTTCACGCATCGCACTGTTTTGTGTAGTTTATTACTCGTGCGGTTTTGCGCATCGCACTGTTTTGTGGAATTTACACTCGTGCTGTTTTGCGGATCGCACTGTTTTGTGTATTTTACACTCGCATTGTTTTGCGCATCGCACTGTTTTATGCAGTTTATCGCTCGCACTGTTTTGCGCATCACAATGTTTTGTGCAGTATAGACTCACGTTGTTTTGTGCTTCGCACTATTTTGTGCAGTTTATCCCTCGCGTTGTTTTGCGCATCGCACCGTTTTGTGCAGTTTAGACTCGCGCTGTTTTGCGCATCGCACTGTTTTATGCAGTTTCTCACTCGCGCGGTTTTGCGCATCTCACTGTTTTGTGCAGTTATACTCGCGGTGTTTTGCGCATCGCACTGTTTTGTGCAATTTATCACTCGCGGTGTTTTGCGCATCGCACTATTTTGTGTAGTGTATCAGTCGCGCTATTTTGCGCATCGCACTGTTTTGTGCAGTTTATCACTCGCGCTGTTTTGCCGATTGCACTGTTTTCTGCAGTTTATCACTCGCCCTGTTTTGCGCATCGCACTGTTTTGTGCAGTTTGTCACTCGCGCGGTTTTGCGCATCGCACTGTTTTGTGCAATATACACTCGCGCTGTTCTGCGCATCGCACTGTTTTGTGTACTTTACACTCGCGCTGTTTTGCGGATCGCACTGTTTCGTGCAGTTCATCTCTCGCGCTCTTTTGCGCATCGCACTGTTTTGTACTGTTTATACTCACGCTGTTTTGCGAATCGCACTGTTTTGTGCAGCTTATCACCCGCGTTCTTTCGCGCATCGCACTGTTTTGTGGACTTTACACTCGCGCTGTTTTGCGCATCGCACTGTTTTGTGCAGTTTATCACTCGCGCTGTCTTGCGCATCGCACTGTTTTGTGCAATTTAGACTACCGCTGTTTTGCGCATCGCACTGTTTTGTGCAGTTTCTCACTCGCGCTGTTTTGCGCATTTCACTGTTTTGTGCAGTTTACACTCGCGCTGCTTTGCGCATCGCACTGTTTTATACAGTTTACGCTCGCACTATTTTACAAATCGCACTGTTTTGTGCAGTTTATCACTCACGGTGTTTTGCGCATCGCATTATTTTGTGCAGTGTATCGGAAGCGCTGTTTTGCGCATCGCACTGTTTTGTGTAGTTTACACTCGCTCTATTTCGCGGATCGCACTGTTATGTGCAGTTTATCACTCGCGCTCCTTTGCGCATGGCACTGTTTTGTGTACTTTACACACGCGCTGTTTTGCGCATCGCACTGTTTTGTGCAGTTTACACTCGCGCTGTTTTACCCATCGCACTGTTTTGTGCAGTTTATCACTCGCGCTATTTTGCGCATCGCACTGTTTTGTGCAGTTTATCACTCGCGTTGTTTTGCGCATCGCACTGTTTTGTGCAGTTTATCCCTCGCGCTGTGTTGCGCATCGCACTGTTTTGTGCAGTTTATCACTCCCGCTGTTTTGCCGATCGCACTGTTTTGTGTAGTTTATCACTCGCCCGGTTTGACGCATCGCACTGTTTTGTGCAGTTTATCACTCGTGCGGTTTTGCGCATCGCATTGTTTTGTGGAATTTACACTCGCGCTGCTTTGCGGATCGCACTGTTTTGTGTATTTTACACTCGCGTTGTTTTCCGCATTGCACTGTTTTATGCAGTTTATCGCTCGCACTGTTTTGCGCATCACACTGTTTTGTGCAGTATAGACTCACGTTGTTTTGTGCATCGCACTATTTTGTGCAGTTTATCCCTCGCGTTGTTTTGCGCATCGCACCGTTTTGTGCAGTTTAGACTCGCGCTGTTTTGCGCATCGCACTGTTTTACGCAGTTTCTCACTCGCGCGGTTTTGCGCATCTCACTGTTTTGTGCAGTTTACACTCGCGCTATTTTACCCATCGCACTGTTTTGTGCAGTTTATCACTCGCGCTATTTTGCGCATCGCACTGTTTTGTGCAGTTTATCACTCGCGTTGTTTTGCACATCGCACTATTTTGTGCAGTTTATCCCTCGCGCTGTTTTGCGCATCGCATTGTTTTGTGCAGTTTATCACTCCCGCTGTTTTGCCGATCGCACTGTTTTGTGCAGTTTATCACTCGCCCCGGTTTCACGCATCGCACTGTTTTGTGTAGTTTATTACTCGTGCGGTTTTGCGCATCGCACTGTTTTGTGGAATTTACACTCGCGCTGTTTTGCGGATCGCACTATTTTGTGTATTTTACACTCGCATTGTTTTGCGCATCGCACTGTTTTATGCAGTTTATCGCTCGCACTGTTTTGCGCATCACAATGTTTTGTGCAGTATAGACTCACGTTGTTTTGTGCTTCGCACTATTTTGTGCAGTTTATCCCTCGCGTTGTTTTGCGCATCGCACCGTTTTGTGCAGTTTAGACTCGCGCTGTTTTGCGCATCGCACTGTTTTATGCAGTTTCTCACTCGCGCGGTTTTGCGCATCTCACTGTTTTGTGCAGTTATACTCGCGGTGTTTTGCGCATCGCACTGTTTTGTGCAATTTATCACTCGCGGTGTTTTGCGCATCGCACTATTTTGTGTAGTGTATCAGTCGCGCTATTTTGCGCATCGCACTGTTTTGTGCAGTTTATCACTCGCGCTGTTTTGCCGATTGCACTGTTTTCTGCAGTTTATCACTCGCCCTGTTTTGCGCATCGCACTGTTTTGTGCAGTTTGTCACTCGTGCGGTTTTGCGCATCGCACTGTTTTGTGCAATATACACTCGCGCTGTTCTGCGCATCGCACTGTTTTGTGTACTTTACACTCGCGCTGTTTTGCGGATCGCACTGTTTCGTGCAGTTCATCTCTCGCGCTCTTTTGCGCATCGCACTGTTTTGTACTGTTTATACTCACGCTGTTTTGCGAATCGCACTGTTTTGTGCAGCTTATCACCCGCGTTCTTTCGCGCATCGCACTGTTTTGTGGACTTTACACTCGCGCTGTTTTGCGCATCGCACTGTTTTGTGCAGTTTATCACTCGCGCTGTCTTGCGCATCGCACTGTTTTTGTGCAATTTAGACTAGCGCTGTTTTGCGCATCGCACTGTTTTGTGCAGTTTCTCACTCGCGCTGTTTTGCGCATTTCACTGTTTTGTGCAGTTTACACTCGCGCTGCTTTGCGCATCGCACTGTTTTATACAGTTTACGCTCGCACTATTTTACAAATCGCACTGTTTTGTGCAGTTTATCACTCACGGTGTTTTGCGCATCGCATTATTTTGTGCAGTGTATCGGAAGCGCTGTTTTGCGCATCGCACTGTTTTGTGTAGTTTACACTCGCTCTATTTCGCGGATCGCACTGTTATGTGCAGTTTATCACTCGCGCTCCTTTGCGCATGGCACTGTTTTGTGTACTTTACACACGCGCTGTTTTGCGCATCGCACTGTTTTGTGCAGTTTACACTCGCGCTGTTTTACCCATCGCACTGTTTTGTGCAGTTTATCACTCGCGCTATTTTGCGCATCGCACTGTTTTGTGCAGTTTATCACTCGCGTTGTTTTGCGCATCGCACTGTTTTGTGCAGTTTATCCCTCGCGCTGTGTTGCGCATCGCACTGTTTTGTGCAGTTTATCACTCCCGCTGTTTTGCCGATCGCACTGTTTTGTGTAGTTTATCACTCGCCCGGTTTGACGCATCGCACTGTTTTGTGCAGTTTATCACTCGTGCGGTTTTGCGCATCGCATTGTTTTGTGGAATTTACACTTGCGCTGCTTTGCGGATCGCACTGTTTTGTGTATTTTACACTCGCGTTGTTTTCCGCATCGCACTGTTTTATGCAGTTTATCGCTCGCACTGTTTTGCGCATCACACTGTTTTGTGCAGTATAGACTCACGTTGTTTTGTGCATCGCACTATTTTGTGCAGTTTATCCCTCGCGTTGTTTTGCGCATCGCACCGTTTTGTGCAGTTTAGACTCGCGCTGTTTTGCGCATCGCACTGTTTTACGCAGTTTCTCACTCGCGCGGTTTTGCGCATCTCACTGTTTTGTGCAGTTTACACTCGCGCTATTTTACCCATCGCACTGTTTTGTGCAGTTTATCACTCGCGCTATTTTGCGCATCGCACTGTTTTGTGCAGTTTATCACTCGCGTTGTTTTGCGCATCGCACTGTTTTGTGCAGTTTATCCCTCGCGCTGTTTTGCGCATCGCATTGTTTTGTGCAGTTTATCACTCCCGCTGTTTTGCCGATCGCACTGTTTTGTGCAGTTTATCACTCGCCCGGTTTCACGCATCGCACTGTTTTGTGTAGTTTATTACTCGTGCGGTTTTGCGCATCGCACTGTTTTGTGGAATTTACACTCGCGCTGTTTTGCGGATCGCACTGTTTTGTGTATTTTACACTCGCATTGTTTTGCGCATCGCACTGTTTTATGCAGTTTATCGCTCGCACTGTTTTGCGCATCACAATGTTTTGTGCCGTATAGACTCACGTTGTTTTGTGCTTCGCACTATTTTGTGCAGTTTATCCCTCGCGTTGTTTTGCGCATCGCACCGTTTTGTGCAGTTTAGACTCGCGCTGTTTTGCGCATCGCACTGTTTTATGCAGTTTCTCACTCGCGCGGTTTTGCGCATCTCACTGTTTTGTGCAGTTATACTCGCGGTGTTTTGCGCATCGCACTGTTTTGTGCAATTTATCACTCGCGGTGTTTTGCGCATCGCACTATTTTGTGTAGTGTATCAGTCGCGCTATTTTGCACATCGCACTGTTTTGTGCAGTTTATCACTCGCGCTGTTTTGCCGATTGCACTGTTTTCTGCAGTTTATCACTCGCCCTGTTTTGCGCATCGCACTGTTTTGTGCAGTTTGTCACTCGCGCGGTTTTGCGCATCGCACTGTTTTGTGCAATATACACTCGCGCTGTTCTGCGCATCGCACTGTTTTGTGTACTTTACACTCGCGCTGTTTTGCGGATCGCACTGTTTCGTGCAGTTCATCTCTCGCGCTTTTTTGCGCATCGCACTGTTTTGTACTGTTTATACTCACGCTGTTTTGCGAATCGCACTGTTTTGTGCAGCTTATCACCCGCGTTCTTTCGCGCATCGCACTATTTTGTGGACTTTACACTCGCGCTGTTTTGCGCATCGCACTGTTTTGTGCAGTTTATCACTCGCGCTGTCTTGCGCATCGCACTGTTTTGTGCAGTTTAGACTAGCACTGTTTTGCGCATCACACTGTTTTGTGCAGTTTCTCACTCGCGCTGTTTTGCGCATCTCACTGTTTTGTGCAGTTTACACTCGCGCTGCTTTGCGCATCGCACTGGTTTATACAGTTTACGCTCGCACTATTTTACAAATCGCACTGTTTTGTGCAGTTTATCAGTCACGGTGTTTTGCACATCGCATTATTTTGTGCAGTGTATCGGAAGCGCTGTTTTGCGCATCGCACTGTTTTGTGTAGTTTACACTCGCTCTATTTCGCGGATCGCACTGTTATGTGCAGTTTATCACTCGCGCTCCTTTGCGCATGGCACTGTTTTGTGTACTTTACACACGCGCTGTTTTGCTCATCGCACTGTTTTGTGCCGTTTACACTCGCGCTGTTTTACCCATCGCACTGTTTTGTGCAGTTTATCACTCGCGCTATTTTGCGCATCGCACTGTTTTGTGCAGTTTATCACTCGCGTTGTTTTGCGCATCGCACTGTTTTGTGCAGTTTATCCCTCGCGCTGTGTTGCGCATCGCACTGTTTTGTGCAGTTTATCACTCCCGCTGTTTTGCCGATCGCACTGTTTTGTGCAGTTTATCACTCGCCCGGTTTGATGCATCGCACTGTTTTGTGCAGTTTATCACTCGCCCGGTTTTGCGCATCGCATTGTTTTGTGGAATTTACACTCGCGCTGCTTTGCGGATCGCACTGGTTTGTGTATTTTACACTCGCGTTGTTTTGCGCATCGCACTGTTTTATGCAGTTTATCGCTCGCACTGTTTTGTGCAGTATAGACTCACGTTGTTTTGTGCATCGCACTATTTTGTGCAGTTTATCCCTCGCGTTGTTTTGCGCATCGCACCGTTTTGTGCAGTTTAGACTCGCGCTGTTTTGCGCATCGCACTGTTTTACGCAGTTTCTCACTCGCGCGGTTTTGCGCATCTCACTGTTTTGTGCAGTTTACACTCGCGCTATTTTACCCATCGCACTGTTTTGTGCAGTTTATCACTCGCGCTATTTTGCGCATCGCACTGTTTTGTGCAGTTTATCACTCGCGTTGTTTTACGCATCGCACTGTTTTGTGCAGTTTATCCCTCGCGCTGTTTTGCGCATCGCATTGTTTTGTGCAGTTTATCACTCCCGCTGTTTTGCCGATCGCACTGTTTTGTGCCGTTTATCACTCGCCCGGTTTCACGCATCGCACTGTTTTGTGTAGTTTATTACTCGTGCGGTTTTGCGCATCGCACTGTTTTGTGGAGTTTACACTCGCGCTGTTTTGCGGATCGCACTATTTTGTGTATTTTACACTCGCATTGTTTTGCGCATCGCACTGTTTTATGCAGTTTATCGCTCGCACTGTTTTGCGCATCACAATGTTTTGTGCAGTATAGACTCACGTTGTTTTGTGCTTCGCACTATTTTGTGCAGTTTATCCCTCGCGTTGTTTTGCGCATCGCACCGTTTTGTGCAGTTTAGACTCGCGCTGTTTTGCGCATCGCACTGTTTTATGCAGTTTCTCACTCGCGCGGTTTTGCGCATCTCACTGTTTTGTGCAGTTATACTCGCGGTGTTTTGCGCATCGCACTGTTTTGTGCAATTTATCACTCGCGGTGTTTTGCGCATCGCACTATTTTGTGTAGTGTATCAGTCGCGCTATTTTGCGCATCGCACTGTTTTGTGCAGTTTATCACTCGCGCTGTTTTGCCGATTGCACTGTTTTCTGCAGTTTATCACTCGCCCTGTTTTGCGCATCGCACTGTTTTGTGCAGTTTGTCACTCGCGCGGTTTTGCGCATCGCACTGTTTTGTGTACTCTACACTCGCGCTGTTTTGCGGATCGCACTGTTTCGTGCAGTTCATCTCTCGCGCTCTTTTGCGCATCGCACTGTTTTGTACTGTTTATACTCACGCTGTTTTGCGAATCGCACTGTTTTGTGCAGCTTATCACCCGCGTTCTTTCGCGCATCGCACTGTTTTGTGGACTTTACACTCGCGCTGTTTTGCGCATCGCACTGTTTTGTGCAGTTTATCACTCGCGCTGTCTTGCGCATCGCACTGTTTTGTGCAGTTTAGACTAGCGCTGTTTTGCGCATCACACTGTTTTGTGCAGTTTCTCACTCGCGCTGTTTTGCGCATCTCACTGTTTTGTGCAGTTTACACTCGCGCTGCTTTGCGCATCGCACTGGTTTATACAGTTTACGCTCGCACTATTTTACAAATCGCTCTGTTTTGTGCAGTTTATCACTCACGGTGTTTTGCGCATCGCATTATTTTGTGCAGTGTATCGGAAGCGCTGTTTTGCGCATCGCACTGTTTTGTGTAGTTTACACTCGCTCTATTTCGCGGATCGCACTGTTATGTGCAGTTTATCACTCGCGCTCCTTTGCGCGTGGCACTGTTTTGTGTACTTTACACACGCGCTGTTTTGCTCATCGCACTGTTTTGTGCAGTTTACACTCGCGCTGTTTTACCCATCGCACTGTTTTGTGCAGTTTATCACTCGCGCTATTTTGCGCATCGCACTGTTTTGTGCAGTTTATCACTCGCGTTGTTTTGCGCATCGCACTGTTTTGTGCAGTTTATCCCTCGCGCTGTGTTGCGCATCGCACTGTTTTGTGCAGTTTATCACTCCCGCTGTTTTGCCGATCGCACTGTTTTGTGCAGTTTATCACTCGCCCGGTTTGATGCATCGCACTGTTTTGTGCAGTTTATCACTCGCCCGGTTTTGCGCATCGCATTGTTTTGTGGAATTTACACTCGCGCTGCTTTGCGGATCGCACTATTTTGTGTATTTTACACTCGCGTTGTTTTGCGCATCGCACTGTTTTATGCAGTTTATCGCTCGCACTGTTTTGCGCATCACACTGTTTTGTGCAGTATAGACTCACGTTGTTTTGTGCATCGCACTATTTTGTGCAGTTTATCCCTCGCGTTGTTTTGCGCATCGCACCGTTTTGTGCAGTTTAGACTCGCGCTGTTTTGCGCATCGCACTGTTTTATGCAGTTTCTCACTCGCGCGGTTTTGCGCATCTCACTGTTTTGTGCAGTTTACACTCGCGGTGTTTTGCGCATCGCACTGTTTTGTGCAATTTATCACTCGCGGTGTTTTGCGCATCGCACTATTTTGTGTAGTGTATCAGTCGCGCTGTTTTGCGCATCGCACTGTTTTGTGCAGTTTATCACTCGCGCTGTTTTGCCGATTGCACTGTTTTCTGCAGTTTATCACTCACCCTGTTTTGCGCATCGCACTGTTTTGTGCAGTTTCTCACTCGCGCTGTTTTGCGCATCTCACTGTTTTGTGCAGTTTACACTCGCGCTGCTTTGCGCATCGCACTGTTTTATACAGTTTACACTCGCACTATTTTACAAATCGCACTATTTTGTGCAGTTTATCACTCCCGGTGTTTTGCGCATCGCATTATTTTGTGCAGTGTATCTGAAGCGCTGTTTTGCGCATCGCACTGTTTTGTGTAGTTTACACTCGCTCTATTTCGCGGATCGCACTGTTATGTGCAGTTCATCACTCGCGCTCCTTTGCGCATGGCACTGTTTTGTGTACTTTACACATGCGCTGTTTTGCCCATCGCACTGTTTTGTGCAGTTTACACTCGCGATGTTTTACCCATCGCATTGTTTTGTGCAGTTTATCACTCGCGCTATTTTGCGCATCGCACTGTTTTGTGCAGTTTAACACTCGCGTTGTTTTGCGCATCGCACTGTTTTGTGCAGTTTATCCCTCGCGCTGTTTTGCGCATCGCACTGTTTTGTGCAGTTTATCACTCCCGCTGTTTTTCCGATCGCACTGTTTTGTGCAGTTTATCACTCGCCCGGTTTCACGCATCGCACTGTTTTGTGCAGTTTATCACTCGTGCGGTTTTGCGCATCACACTGTTTTGTGGAATTTACACTCGCGCTGTTTTGCGGATCGCACTGTTTTGTGTATTTTACACTCGCGTTGTTTTGCACATCGCACTGTTTTATGCAGTTTATCGCTCGCACTGTTTTGCGCATCCCACAGTTTTGTGCAGTATAGACTCACGTTGTTTTGTGCATCGCACTATTTTGTGCAGTTTATCCCTCGCGTTGTTTTGCACATCGCACCGTTTTGTGCAGTTTAGACTCGCGCTGTTTTGCGCATCGCACTGTTTTACGCAGTTTCTCACTCGCGCGGTTTTGCGCATCTCACTGTTTTGTGCAGTTTACACTCGCGCTATTTTACCCATCGCACTGTTTTGTGCTGTTTATCACTCGCGCTATTTTGCGCATCGCACTGTTTTGTGCAGTTTATCACTCGCGTTGTTTTGCGCATCGCACTGTTTTGTGCAGTTTATCCCTCGCGCTGTTTTGCGCATCGCATTGTTTTGTGCAGTTTATCACTCCCGCTGTTTTGCCGATCGCACTGTTTTGTGCAGTTTATCACTCGCCCGGTTTCACGCATCGCACTGTTTTGTGTAGTTTATTACTCGTGCGGTTTTGCGCATCGCACTGTTTTGTGGAATTTACACTCGCGCTGTTTTGCGGATCGCACTATTTTGTGTATTTTACACTCGCATTGTTTTGCGCATCGCACTGTTTTATGCAGTTTATCGCCCGCACTGTTTTGCGCATCACAATGTTTTGTGCAGTATAGACTCACGTTGTTTTGTGCTTCGCACTATTTTGTGCAGTTTATCCCTCGCGTTGTTTTGCTCATCGCACCGTTTTGTGCAGTTTAGACTCGCGCTGTTTTGCGCATCGCACTGTTTTATGCAGTTTCTCACTCGCGCGGTTTTGCGCATCTCACTGTTTTGTGCAGTTATACTCGCGGTGTTTTGCGCATCGCACTGTTTTGTGCAATTTATCACTCGCGGTGTTTTGCGCATCGCACTATTTTGTGTAGTGTATCAGTCGCGCTATTTTGCGCATCGCACTGTTTTGTGCAGTTTATCACTCGCGCTGTTTTGCCGATTGCACTGTTTTCTGCAGTTTATCACTCGCCCTGTTTTGCGCATCGCACTGTTTTGTGCAGTTTGTCACTCGCGCGGTTTTGCGCATCGCACTGTTTTGTGCAATATACACTCGCGCTGTTCTGCGCATCGCACTGTTTTGTGTACTTTACACTCGCGCTGTTTTGCGGATCGCACTGTTTCGTGCAGTTCATCTCTCGCGCTCTTTTGCGCATCGCACTGTTTTGTACTGTTTATACTCACGCTGTTTTGCGAATCGCACTGTTTTGTGCAGCTTATCACCCGCGTTCTTTCGTGCATCGCACTGTTTTGTGGACTTTACACTCGCGCTGTTTTGCGCATCGCACTGTTTTGTGCAGTTTATCACTCGCGCTGTCTTGCGCATCGCACTGTTTTGTGCAGTTTAGACTAGCGCTGTTTTGCGCATCACACTGTTTTGTGCAGTTTCTCACTCGCGCTGTTTTGCGCATCTCACTGTTTTGTGCAGTTTACACTCGCGCTGCTTTGCGCATCGCACTGGTTTATACAGTTTACGCTCGCACTATTTTACAAATCGCACTGTTTTGTGCAGTTTATCACTCACGGTGTTTTGCGCATCGCATTATTTTGTGCAGTGTATCGGAAGCGCTGTTTTGCGCATCGCACTGTTTTGTGTAGTTTACACTCGCTCTATTTCGCGGATCGCACTGTTATGTGCAGTTTATCACTCGCGCTCCTTTGCGCATGGCACTGTTTTGTGTACCTTACACACGCGCTGTTTTGCTCATCGCACTATTTTGTTCAGTTTACACTCGCGCTGTTTTACCCATCGCACTGTTTTGTGCAGTTTATCACTCGCGCTATTTTGCGCATCGCACTGTTTTGTGCAGTTTATCACTCGCGTTGTTTTGCGCATCGCACTGTTTTGTGCAGTTTATCACTCGCGCTGTATTGCGCATCGCACTGTTTTGTGCAGTTTATCACTCCCGCTGTTTTGCCGATCGCACTGTTTTGTGCAGTTTATCACTCGCCCGGTTTGATGCATCGCACTGTTTTGTGCAGTTTATCACTCGCCCGGTTTTGCGCATCGCATTGTTTTGTGGAATTTACACTCGCGCTGCTTTGCGGATCGCACTGTTTTGTGTATTTGACACTCGCGTTGTTTTGCGCATCGCACTGTTTTATGCAGTTTATCGCTCGCACTGTTTTGCGCATCACACTGTTTTGTGCAGTATAGACTCACGTTGTTTTGTGCATCGCACTATTTTGTGCAGTTTATCCCTCGCGTTGTTTTGCGCATCGCACCGTTTTGTGCAGTTTAGACTCGCGCTGTTTTGCGCATCGCACTGTTTTATGCAGTTTCTCACTCGCGCGGTTTTGCGCATCTCACTGTTTTGTGCAGTTTACACTCGCGGTGTTTTGCGCATCGCACTGTTTTGTGCAATTTATCACTCGCGGTGTTTTGCGCATCGCACTATTTTGTGTAGTGTATCAGTCGCGCTGTTTTGCGCATCGCACTGTTTTGTGCAGTTTATCACTCGCGCTGTTTTGCCGATTGCACTGTTTTCTGCAGTTTATCACTCACCCTGTTTTGCGCATCGCACTGTTTTGTGCAGTTTCTCACTCGCGCTGTTTTGCGCATCTCACTGTTTTGTGCAGTTTACACTCGCGCTGCTTTGCGCATCGCACTGTTTTATACAGTTTACACTCGCACTATTTTACAAATCGCACTGTTTTGTGCAGTTTATCACTCACGGTGTTTTGCGCATCGCATTATTTTGTGCAGTGTATCTGAAGCGCTGTTTTGCGCATCGCACTGTTTTGTGTAGTTTACACTCGCTCTATTTCGCGGATCGCACTGTTATGTGCAGTTCATCACTCGCGCTCCTTTGCGCATGGCACTGTTTTGTGTACTTTACACATGCGCTGTTTTGCCCATCGCACTGTTTTGTGCAGTTTACACTCGCGATGTTTTACCCATCGCATTGTTTTGTGCAGTTTATCACTCGCGCTATTTTGCGCATCGCACTGTTTTGTGCAGTTTAACACTCGCGTTGTTTTGCGCATCGCACTGTTTTGTGCAGTTTATCCCTCGCGCTGTTTTGCGCATCGCACTGTTTTGTGCAGTTTATCACTCCCGCTGTTTTTCCGATCGCACTGTTTTGTGCAGTTTATCACTCGCCCGGTTTCACGCATCGCACTGTTTTGTGCAGTTTATCACTCGTGCGGTTTTGCGCATCACACTGTTTTGTGGAATTTACACTCGCGCTGTTTTGCGGATCGCACTGTTTTGTGTATTTTACACTCGCGTTGTTTTGCGCATCGCACTGTTTTATGCAGTTTATCGCTCGCACTGTTTTGCGCATCACACAGTTTTGTGCAGTATAGACTCACGTTGTTTTGTGCATCGCACTATTTTGTGCAGTTTATCCCTCGCGTTGTTTTGCGCATCGCACCGTTTTGTGCAGTTTAGACTCGCGCTGTTTTGCGCATCGCACTGTTTTACGCAGTTTCTCACTCGCGCGGTTTTGCGCATCTCACTGTTTTGTGCAGTTTACACTCGCGGTGTTTTGCGCATCGCACTGTTTTGTGCAATTTATCACTCGCGGTGTTTTGCGCATCGCACTATTTTGTGTAGTGTATCAGTCGCGCTGTTTTGCGCATCGCCCTGTTTTGTGCAGTTTATCACTCGCGCTGTTTTGCCGATTGCACTGTTTTCTGCAGTTTATCACTCGCCCTGTTTTGCGCATCGCACTGTTTTGTGCAGTTTGTCACTCGCGCGGTTTTGCGCATCGCACTGTTTTGTGCAATATACACTCGCGCTGTTCTGCGCGTCGCACTGTTTTGTGCACTTTACACTCGCGCTGTTTTGCGGATCGCATTGTTTCGTGCAGTTCATCTCTGGCGCTCTTTTGCGCATCGCACTGTTTTGTACTATTTATACTCACGCTGTTTTGCAAATCGCACTGTTTTGTGCAGCTTATCACTTGCGTTCTTTCGCGCATCGCACTGGTTTGTGGAGTTTACACTCGCGTTGTTTTGCGCATCGCATTGTTTTGTGCAGTTTATCACTCGCGCTGTCTTGCGCATCGCACTGTTTTGTGCAGTTTAGACTCGCGCTGTTCTGCGCATCGCACTGTTTTGTGCAATTTCTCACTCACGCTGTTTTGCGCATCTCACTGTTTTGTGCAGTCTACACTCGCGCTGCTTTGCGCATCGCACTGTTTTATACAGTTTACACTCGCACTGTTTTACAAATCGCACTGTTTTGTGCAGTTTATCACTCACGGTGTTTTGCGCATCGCATTATTTTGTGCAGTGTATCGGAAGCGCTGTTTTGCGCATCGCACTGTTTTGTGTAGTTTACACTCGCTCTATTTCGCGGATCGCACTGTTATGTGCAGTTTATCACTCGCGCTCCTTTGCGCATGGCACTGTTTTGTGTACTTTACACACGTGCTGTTTTGCGCATCGCACTGTTTTGTGCAATTTACACTCGCGCTGTTTTACCCATCGCACTGTTTTGTGCAGTTTATCACTCGCGCTGTTTTGCGCATCGCACTGTTTTGTGCAGTTTATCACTCGCGTTGTTTTGCGCATCGCACTGTTTTGTGCAGTTTATCCCTCGCGTTGTTTTGCGCATCGCACTGTTTTGTGCAGTTTATCACTCCCGCTGTTTTGCCGATCGCACTGTTTTGTGCAGTTTATCACTCGCCCGGTTTCACGCATCGCGCTGTTTTGTGCAGTTTATCACTCGTGCGGTTTTGCGCATCGCACTGTTTTGTGGAATTTACACTCGCGATGTTTTGCGGATCGCACTGTTTTGTGTATTTTACACTCGCGTTGTTTTGCGCATCGCACTGTTTTATGCAGTTTATCGCTCGCACTGTTTTGCGCATTACACTGTTTTGTGCAGTATAGACTCACGTTGTTTTGTGCATCGCAATATTTTGTGCAGTTTATCCCTCGCGCTGTTTTGCGCATCGCACCGTTTTGTGCAGTTTAGACTCGCGATGTTTTGCGCATCGCACTGTTTTACGCAGTTTCTCACTCGCGCGGTTTTGCACATCTCACTGTTTTGTGCAGTTTACACTCGCGGTGTTTTGCGCATCGCACTGTTTTGTGCAATTTATCACTCGCGATGTTTTGCGCATCGCACTATTTTGTGTAGTGTATCAGTCGCGCTGTTTTGCGCATCGCACTGTTTTGTGCAGTTTATCACTCGCGCTGTTTTGCCGATTTCACTGTTTTCTGCAGTTTATCACTCGCCCTGTTTTGCGCATCGCACTGTTTTGTGCAGGTTGTCACTCGCGCGGTTTTGCGCATCGCACTGTTTTGTGCAATATACACTCTCGCTGTTCTGCGCATCGCACTGTTTTGTGTACTTTACACTCGCGCTGTTTTGCGGATCGCACTGTTTCGTGCAGTTCATCTCTCGCGCTCTTTTGCGCATCGCACTGTTTTGTGCAGCTTATCACTCGCGTTCTTTCGCGCATCGCACTGTTTTGTGGAGTTTACACTCGCGCTGTTTTGCGCATCGCACTGTTTTGTGCAGTTTATCACTCGCGCTGTCTTGCGCATCGCACTGTTTTGTGCAGTTTAGACTCGCGCTGTTTTGCGCATCGCACTGTTTTGTGCAGTTTCTCAATCGCGCTGTTTTGCGCATCTCACTGTTTTGTGCAGTTTACACTCGCGCTGCTTTGCACATAGCACTGTTTTATACAGTTTACACTCCCACTGTTTTACAAATCGCACTGTTTTGTGCAGTTTATCACTCACGGTGTTTTGCGCATCGCATTATTTTGTGCAGTGTATCGGAAGCGCTGTTTTGCGCATCGCACTGTTTTGTGTAGTTTACACTCGCTCTATTTCGCGGATCGCACTGTTATGTGCAGTTTATCACTCGCGCTCCTTTGCGCATGGCACTGTTTTGTGTACTTTACACACGCGCTGTTTTGCTCATCGCACTATTTTGTTCAGTTTACACTCGCGCTGTTTTACCCATCGCACTGTTTTGTGCAGTTTATCACTCGCGCTATTTTGCGCATCGCACTGTTTTGTGCAGTTTATCACTCGCGTTGTTTTGCGCATCGCACTGTTTTGTGCAGTTTATCCCTCGCGCTGTGTTGCGCATCGCACTGTTTTGTGCAGTTTATCACTCCCGCTGTTTTGCCGATCGCACTGTTTTGTGCAGTTTATCACTCGCCCCGTTTGACGCATCGCACTGTTTTGTGCAGTTTATCACTCGTGCGGTTTTGCGCATCGCACTATTTTGTGGAATTTACACTCGCGCTGTTTTGCAGATCGCACTGTTTTGTGTATTTCAAACTCGCGTTGTTTTGCGCATCGCACTGTTTTATGCAGTTTATCGCTCGCACTGTTTTGTGCATCACACAGTTTTGTGCAGTATAGACTCACGTTGTTTTGTGCATCGCACTATTTTGTGCAGTTTATCCCTCGCGTTGTTTTGCGCATCGCACCGTTTTGTGCAGTTTAGACTCGCGCTGTTTTGCGCATCGCACTGTTTTACGCAGTTTCTCACTCGCGCGGTTTTGCGCATCTCACTGTTTTGTGCAGTTTACACTCGCGGTGTTTTGCGCATCGCACTGTTTTGTGCAATTTATCACTCGCGGTGTTTTGCGCATCGCACTATTTTGTGTAGTGTATCAGTCGCGCTGTTTTGCGCATCGCACTGTTTTGTGCAGTTTATCACTCGCGCTGTTTTGCCGATTGCACTGTTTTCTGCAGTTTATCACTCGCCCTGTTTTGCGTATCGCACTGTTTTGTGCAGTTTGTCACTCGCGCGGTTTTGCGCATCGCACTGTTTTGTGCAATATACACTCGCGCTGTTCTGCGCATCGCACTGTTTTGTGTACTTTACACTCGCGCTGTTTTGCGGATCGCACTGTTTCGTGCAGTTCATCTCTCGCGCTCTTTTGCGCATCGCACTGTTTTGTACTGTTTATACTCACGCTGTTTTGCGAATCGCACTGTTTTGTGCAGCTTATCACTTGCGTTCTTTCGCGCATCGCACTGTTTTGTGGAGTTTACACTCGTGCTGTTTTGCGCATCGCACTGTTTTGTGCAGTTTATCCCTCGCGCTGTCTTGCGCATCGCATTGTTTTGTGCAGTTTATCACTCCCGCTGTTTTGCCGATCGCACTGTTTTGTGCAGTTTATCACTCGCCCGGTTTCACGCATCGCACTGTTTTGTGTAGTTTATCACTCATGCGGTTTTGCGCATCGCACTGTTTTGTGGAATTTACACTCGCGCTGTTTTGCGGATCGCACTGTTTTGTGTATTTTACACTCGCGTTGTTTTGCGCATCGCACTGTTTTATGCAGTTTATCGCTCGCACTGTTTTGCGCATCATACTGTTTTGTGCAGTATAGACTCACGTTGTTTTGTGCATCGCAATATTTTGTGCAGTTTATCCCTCGCGCTGTTTTGCACATCGCACCGTTTTGTGCAGTTTAGACTCGCGCTGTTTTGCGCATCGCACTGTTTTACGCAGTTTCTCACTCGCGCGGTTTTGCACATCTCACTGTTTTGTGCAGTTTACACTCGCGGTGTTTTGCGCATCGCACTGTTTTGTGCAATTTATCACTCGCGGTGTTTTGCGCATCGCACTATTTTGTGTAGTGTATCAGTCGCGCTGTTTTGCGCATCGCACTGTTTTGTGCAGTTTATCACTCGCGCTGTTTTGCCGATTGCACTGTTTTCTGCAGTTTATCACTCGCCCTGTTTTGCGTATCGCACTGTTTTGTGCAATATACACTCGCGCTGTTCTGCGCATCGCACTGTTTTGTGTACTTTACACTCGCGCTGTTTTGCGGATCACACTGTTTCGTGCAGTTCATCTCTCGCGCTCTTTTGCGCATCGCACTATTTTGTACTGTTTATACTCACGCTGTTTTGCGAATCGCACTGTTTTGTGCAGCTTATCACTTGCGTTCTTTCGCGCATCGCACTGTTTTGTGGAGTTTACACTCGTGCTGTTTTGCGCATCGCACTGTTTTGTGCAGTTTATCCCTCGCGCTGTCTTGCGCATCGCATTGTTTTGTGCAGTTTATCACTCCCGCTGTTTTGCCGATCGCACTGTTTTGTGCAGTTTATCACTCGCCCGGTTTCACGCATCGCACTGTTTTGTGTAGTTTATCACTCATGCGGTTTTGCGCATCGCACTGTTTTGAGGAATTTACACTCGCGCTGTTTTGCGGATCGCACTGTTTTGTGTATTTTACACTCGCGTTGTTTTGCGCATCGCACTGTTTTATGCAGTTTATCGCTCGCACTGTTTTGCGCATCATACTGTTTTGTGCAGTATAGACTCACGTTGTTTTGTGCATCGCAATATTTTGTGCAGTTTATCCCTCGCGCTGTTTTGCGCATCGCACCGTTTTGTGCAGTTTAGACTCGCGCTGTTTTGCGCATCGCACTGTTTTACGCAGTTTCTCACTCGCGCGGTTTTGCACATCTCACTGTTTTGTGCAGTTTACACTCGCGGTGTTTTGCGCATCGCACTGTTTTGTGCAATTTATCACTCGCGGTGTTTTGCGCATCGCACTATTTTGTGTAGTGTATCAGTCGCGCTGTTTTGCGCATCGCACTGTTTTGTGCAGTTTATCACTCGCGCTGTTTTGCCGATTGCACTGTTTTCTGCAGTTTATCACTCGCCCTGTTTTGCGCATCGCACTGTTTTGTGCAGGTTGTCACTCGCGCGGTTTTGCGCATCGCACTGTTTTGTGCAATATACACTCTCGCTGTTCTGCGCATCGCACTGTTTTGTGTACTTTACACTCGCGCTGTTTTGCGGATCGCACTGTTTCGTGCAGTTCATCTCTCGCGCTCTTTTGCGCATCGCACTGTTTTGTGCAGCTTATCACTCGCGTTCTTTCGCGCATCGCACTGTTTTGTGGAGTTTACACTCGCGCTGTTTTGCGCATCGCACTGTTTTGTGCAGTTTATCACTCGCGCTGTCTTGCGCATCGCACTGTTTTGTGCAGTTTAGACTCGCGCTGTTTTGCGCATCGCACTGTTTTGTGCAGTTTCTCAATCGCGCTGTTTTGCGCATCTCACTGTTTTGTGCAGTTTACACTCGCGCTGCTTTGCGCATAGCACTGTTTTATACAGTTTACACTCGCACTGTTTTACAAATTGCACTGTTTTGTGCAGTTTATCACTCACGGTGTTTTGCGCATCGCATTATTTTGTGCAGTGTATCGGAAGCGCTGTTTTGCGCATCGCACTGTTTTGTGTAGTTTACACTCGCTCTATTTCGCGGATCGCGCTGTTATGTGCAGTTTATCACTCGCGCTCCTTTGCGCATGGCACTGTTTTGTGTACTTTACACACGCGCTGTTTTGCTCATCGCACTATTTTGTTCAGTTTACACTCGCGCTGTTTTACCCATCGCACTGTTTTGTGCAGTTTATCACTCGCGCTATTTTGCGCATCGCACTGTTTTGTGCAGTTTATCACTCGCGTTGTTTTGCGCATCGCACTGTTTTGTGCAGTTTATCCCTCGCGCTGTGTTGCGCATCGCACTGTTTTGTGCAGTTTATCACTCCCGCTGTTTTGCCGATCGCACTGTTTTGTGCAGTTTATCACTCGCCCCGTTTGACGCATCGCACTGTTTTGTGCAGTTTATCACTCGTGCGGTTTTGCGCATCGCACTATTTTGTGGAATTTACACTCGCGCTGTTTTGCAGATCGCACTGTTGTTTTGTGGAATTTACACTCGCGCTGTTTTGCGGATCGCACTGTTTTGTGTATTTTACACTCGCGTTGTTTTGCGCATCGCACTGTTTTATGCAGTTTATCGCTCGCACTGTTTTGTGCATCACACAGTTTTGTGCAGTATAGACTCACGTTGTTTTGTGCATCGCACTATTTTGTGCAGTTTATCCCTCGCGTTGTTTTGCGCATCGCACCGTTTTGTGCAGTTTAGACTCGCGCTGTTTTGCGCATCGCACTGTTTTATGCAGTTTCTCACTCGCGCGGTTTTGCGCATCTCACTGTTTTGTGCAGTTTACACTCGCGGTGTTTTGCGCATCGCACTGTTTTGTGCAATTTATCACTCGTGGTGTTTTGCGCATCGCACTATTTTGTGTAGTGTATCAGTCGCGCTGTTTTGCGCATCGCACTGTTTTGTGCAGTTTATCACTCGCGCTGTTTTGCCGATTGCACTGTTTTCTGCAGTTTATCACTCGCCCTGTTTTGCGTATCGCACTGTTTTGTGCAGTTTGTCACTCGCGCGGTTTTGCGCATCGCACTGTTTTGTGCAATATACACTCGCGCTGTTCTGCGCATCGCACTGTTTTGTGTACTTTACACTCGCGCTGTTTTGCGGATCGCACTGTTTCGTGCAGTTCATCTCTCGCGCTCTTTTGCGCATCGCACTGTTTTGTACTGTTTATACTCACGCTGTTTTGCGGATCGCACTGTTTCGTGCAGCTCATCTCTCGCGCTCTTTTGCGCATCGCACTGTTTTGTACTGTTTATACTCACGCTCTTTTGCGCATCGCACTATTTTGTGCAGTTTATCCCTCGCGTTTTTTTGCGCATCGCACCGTTTTGTGCAGTTTAGACTCGCGCTGTTTTACGCATTGCACTGTTTTGTGCAGTTTCTCACTCGCGCTGTTTTGCGCATCTCAATGTTTTGTGCAGTTTCCACTCGCGCTGTTTTGCGCATCGCACAGTTTTGTGCAGTTTATCAGTCGCGGTGTTTTGCGCATCGCACTATTTTGTGCAGTGTATCAGTCGCGCTGTTTTGCGCATCGCACTGTTTTGTGCAATTTACACTCGCGCTGTTTTACCCATCGCACTGTTTTGTGCAGTTTATCACTCGCGCTGTTTTGCGCATCGCACTGTTTTGTGCAGTTTATCACTCGTGTTGTTTTGCGCATCGCACTGTTTTGTGCAGTTTATCCCTCGCGCTGTTTTGCGCATCGCACTGTTTTGTGCAGTTTATCACTCCCGCTGTTTTGCCGATCGCACTGTTTTGTGCAGTTTATCACTCGCCCGGTTTCACGCATCGCGCTGTTTTGTGCAGTTTATCACTCGTGCGGTTTTGCGCATCGCACTGTTTTGTGGAATTTACACTCGCGCTGTTTTGCGGATCGCACTGTTTTGTGTATTTTACACTCGCGTTGTTTTGCGCATCGCACTGTTTTATGCAGTTTATCACTCGCACTGTTTTGCGCATCACACTATTTTGTGCAGTATAGACTCACGTTGTTTTGTGCATCGCAATATTTTGTGCAGTTTATCCCTCGTGCTGTTTTGCGCATCGCACCGTTTTGTGCAGTTTAGACTCGCGCTGTTTTGCGCATCGCACTGTTTTACGCAGTTTCTCACTCGCGCGGTTTTGCACATCTCACTGTTTTGTGCAGTTTACACTCGCGGTGTTTTGCACATCGCACTGTTTTGTGCAATTTATCACTCGCGGTGTTTTGCGCATCGCACTATTTTGTGTAGTGTATCAGTCGCGCTGTTTTGCGCATCGCACTGTTTTGTGCAGTTTATCACTCGCGTTGTTTTGCCGATTGCACTGTTTTCTGCAGTTTATCACTCGCCCTGTTTTGCGCATCGCACTGTTTTGTGCAGGTTGTCACTCGCGTGGTTTTGCGCATCGCACTGTTTTGTGCAATATACACTCTCGCTGTTCTGCGCATCGCACTGTTTTGTGTACTTTACACTCGCGCTGTTTTGCGGATCGCACTGTTTCGTGCAGTTCATCTCTCGCGCTCTTTTGCGCATCGCACTGTTTTGTGCAGCTTATCACTCGCGTTCTTTCGCGCATCGCACTGTTTTGTGGAGTTTACACTCGCGCTGTTTTGCGCATCGCACTGTTTTGTGCAGTTTATCACTCGCGCTGTCTTGCGCATCGCACTGTTTTGTGCAGTTTAGACTCGCGCAGTTTTGCGCATCGCACTGTTTTGTGCAGTTCCTCACTCGCGCTGTTTTGCGCATCTCACTGTTTTGTGCAGTTTACACTCGCGCTGCTTTGCGCATCGCACTGTTTTATACAGTTTACACTAGCACTGTTTTACAAATCGCACTGTTTTGTGCAGTTTATCACTCACGGTGTTTTGCGCATCGCATTATTTTGTGCAGTGTATCGGAAGCGCTGTTTTGCGCATCGCACTGTTTTGTGTAGTTTACACTCGCTCTATTTCGCGGATCGCACTGTTATGTGCAGTTTATCACTCGCGCTCCTTTGCGCATGGCACTGTTTTGTGTACTTTACACACGCGCTGTTTTGCTCATCGCACTATTTTGTTCAGTTTACACTCGCGCTGTTTTGCCCATCGCACTGTTTTGTGCAGTTTATCACTCGCGCTATTTTGCGCATCGCACTGTTTTGTGCAGTTTATCATTCGCGTTGTTTTGCGCATCGCACTGTTTTGTGCAGTTTATCCCTCGCGCTGTGTTGCGCATCGCACTGTTTTGTGCAGTTTATCACTCCCGCTGTTTTGCCGATCGCACTGTTTTGTGCAATTTATCACTCGCCCCGTTTGACGCATCGCACTGTTTTGTGCAGTTTATCACTCGTGCGGTTTTGCGCATCGCACTGTTTTGTGCAGTTTATCACTCGTGCGGTTTTGCGCATCGCACTGTTTTGTGGAATTTACACTCGCGCTGTTTTGCGGATCGCACTGTTTTGTGTATTTTACACTCGCGTTGTTTTGCACATCGCACTGTTTTATGCAGTTTATCGCTCGCACTGTTTTGTGCATCACACAGTTTTGTGCAGTATAGACTCACGTTGTTTTGTGCATCGTACTATTTTGTGCAGTTTATCCCTCGCGTTGTTTTGCGCATCGCACCGTTTTGTGCAGTTTAGACTCGCGCTGTTTTGCGCATCGCACTGTTTTATGCAGTTTCTCACTCGCGCGGTTTTGCGCATCTCACTGTTTTGTGCAGTTTACACTCGCGGTGTGTTGCGCATCGCACTGTTTTGTGCAATTTATCACTCGCGGTGTTTTGCGCATCGCACTATTTTGTGTAGTGTATCAGTCGTGCTGTTTTGCGCATCGCACTGTTTTGGCAGTTTATCACTCGCGCTGTTTTGCCGATTGCACTGTTTTCTGCAGTTTATCACTCGCCCTGTTTTGCGTATCGCACTGTTTTGTGCAGTTTGTCACTCGCGCGGTTTTGCGCATCGCACTGTTTTGTGCAATATACACTCGCGCTGTTCTGCGCATCGCACTGTTTTGTGTACTTTACACTCGCGCTGTTTTGCGGATCGCACTGTTTCGTGCAGTTCATCTCTCGCGCTCTTTTGCGCATCGCACTGTTTTGTACTGTTTATACTCACGCTGTTTTGCGGATCGCACTGTTTCGTGCAGCTCATCTCTCGCGCTCTTTTGCGCATCGCACTGTTTTGTACTTTATACTCACGCTCTTTTGCGCATCGCACTATTTTGTGCAGTTTATCCCTCGCGTTTTTTTGCGCATCGCACCGTTTTGTGCAGTTTAGACTCGCGCTGTTTTACGCATTGCACTGTTTTGTGCAGTTTCTCACTCGCGCTGTTTTGCGCATCTCACTGTTTTGTGCAGTTTCCACTCGCGCTGTTTTGCGCATCGCACAGTTTTGTGCAGTTTATCAGTCGCGGTGTTTTGCGCATCGCACTATTTTGTGCAGTGTATCAGTCGCGCTGTTTTGCGCATCGCACTGTTTTGTGCAATTTACACTCGCGCTGTTTTACCCATCGCACTGTTTTGTGCAGTTTATCACTCGCGCTGTTTTGCGCATCGCACTGTTTTGTGCAGTTTATCACTCGCGTTGTTTTGCGCATCGCACTGTTTTGTGCAGTTTATCCCTCGCGCTGTTTTGCGCATCGCACTGTTTTGTGCAGTTTATCACTCCCGCTGTTTTGCCGATCGCACTGTTTTGTGCAGTTTATCACTCGCCCGGTTTCACGCATCGCGCTGTTTTGTGCAGTTTATCACTCGTGCGGTTTTGCGCATCGCACTGTTTTGTGGAATTTACACTCGCGCTGTTTTGCGGATCGCACTGTTTTGTGTATTTTACACTCGCGTTGTTTTGCGCATCGCACTGTTTTATGCAGTTTATCGCTCGCACTGTTTTGCGCATCACACTATTTTGTGCAGTATAGACTCACGTTGTTTTGTGCATCGCAATATTTTGTGCAGTTTATCCCTCGCGCTGTTTTGCGCATCGCACCGTTTTGTGCAGTTTAGACTCGCGCTGTTTTGCGCATCGCACTGTTTTACGCAGTTTCTCACTCGCGCGGTTTTGCACATCTCACTGTTTTGTGCAGTTTACACTCGCGGTGTTTTGCGCATCGCACTGTTTTGTGCAATTTATCACTCGCGGTGTTTTGCGCATCGCACTATTTTGTGTAGTGTATCAGTCGCGCTGTTTTGCGCATCGCACTGTTTTGTGCAGTTTATCACTCGCGCTGTTTTGCCGATTGCACTGTTTTCTGTAGTTTATCACTCGCCCTGTTTTGCGCATCGCACTGTTTTGTGCAGGTTGTCACTCGCGCGGTTTTGCGCATCGCACTGTTTTGTGCAATATACACTCTCGCTGTTCTGCGCATCGCACTGTTTTGTGTACTTTACACTCGCGCTGTTTTGCGGATCGCACTGTTTCGTGCAGTTCATCTCTCGCGCTCTTTTGCGCATCGCACTGTTTTGTGCAGCTTATCACTCGCGTTCTTTCGCGCATCGCACTGTTTTGTGGAGTTTACACTCGCGCTGTTTTGCGCATCGCACTGTTTTGTGCAGTTTATCACTCGCGCTGTCTTGCGCATCGCACTGTTTTGTGCAGTTTAGACTCGCGCTGTTTTGCGCATCGCACTGTTTTGTGCAGTTTCTCAATCGCGCTGTTTTGCGCATCTCACTGTTTTGTGCAGTTTACACTCGCGCTGCATAGCACTGTTTTATACAGTTTACACTCGCACTGTTTTACAAATCGCACTGTTTTGTGCAGTTTATCACTCACGGTGTTTTGCGCATCGCATTATTTTGTGCAGTGTATCGGAAGCGCTGTTTTGCGCATCGCACTGTTTTGTGTAGTTTACACTCGCTCTATTTCGCGGATCGCACTGTTATGTGCAGTTTATCACTCGCGCTCCTTTGCGCATGGCACTGTTTTGTGTACTTTACACACGCGCTGTTTTGCTCATCGCACTATTTTGTTCAGTTTACACTCGCGCTGTTTTACCCATCGCACTGTTTTGTGCAGTTTATCACTCGCGCTATTTTGCGCATCGCACTGTTTTGTGCAGTTTATCACTCGCGTTGTTTTGCGCATCGCACTGTTTTGTGCAGTTTATCCCTCGCGCTGTGTTGCGCATCGCACTGTTTTGTGCAGTTTATCACTCCCGCTGTTTTGCCGATCGCATGTTTTGTGCAGTTTATCACTCGCCCCGTTTGACGCATCGCACTGTTTTGTGCAGTTTATCACTCGTGCGGTTTTGCGCATCGCACTGTTTTGTGGAATTTACACTCGCACTGTTTTGCGGATCGCACTGTTTTGTGTATTTTACACTCGCGTTGTTTTGCGCATCGCACTGTTTTATGCAGTTTATCGCTCGCACTGTTTTGTGCATCACACAGTTTTGTGCAGTATAGACTCACGTTGTTTTGTGCATCGCACTATTTTGTGCAGTTTATCCCTCGCGTTGTTTTGCGCATCGCACCGTTTTGTGCAGTTTAGACTCGCGCTGTTTTGCGCATCGCACTGTTTTATGCAGTTTCTCACTCGCGCGGTTTTGCGCATCTCACTGTTTTGTGCAGTTTACACTCGCGGTGTTTTGCGCATCGCACTGTTTTGTGCAATTTATCACTCGCGGTGTTTTGCGCATCGCACTATTTTGTGTAGTGTATCAGTCGCGCTGTTTTGCGCATCGCACTGTTTTGTGCAGTTTATCACTCGCGCTGTTTTGCCGATTGCACTGTTTTCTGCAGTTTATCACTCGCCCTGTTTTGCGTATCGCACTGTTTTGTGCAGTTTGTCACTCGCGCAGTTTTGCGCATCGCACTGTTTTGTGCAATATACACTCGCGCTGTTCTGCACATCGCACTGTTTTGTGTACTTTACACTCGCGCTGTTTTGCGGATCGCACTGTTTCGTGCAGTTCATCTCTCGTGCTCTTTTGCGCATCGCACTGTTTTGTACTGTTTATACTCACGCTGTTTTGCGAATCGCACTGTTTTGTGCAGCTTATCACTCGCGTTCTTTCGCGCATCGCACTGTTTTGTGGAGTTTACACTCGTGCTGTTTTGCGCATCGCACTGTTTTGTGCAGTTTATCCCTCGCGCTGTCTTGCGCATCGCATTGTTTTGTGCAGTTTATCACTCCCGCTGTTTTGCCGATCGCACTGTTTTGTGCAGTTTATCACTCGCCCGGTTTCACGCATCGCACTGTTTTGTGTAGTTTATCACTCATGCGGTTTTGCGCATCGCACTGTTTTGTGGAATTTACAATCGCGCTGTTTTGCGGATCGCACTGTTTTTTGTATTTTACACTCGCGTTGTTTTGCGCTTCGCACTGTTTTATGCAGTTTATCGCTCGCACTGTTTTGCGCATCACACTGTTTTGTGCAGTATAGACTCACGTTGTTTTGTGCATCGCAATATTTTGTGCAGTTTATCCCTCGCGCTGTTTTGCGCATCGCACCGTTTTGTGCAGTTTAGACTCGCGCTGTTTTGCGCATCGCACTGTTTTACGCAGTTTCTCACTCGCGCGGTTTTGCACATCTCACTGTTTTGTACAGTTTACACTCGCGGTGTTTTGCGCATCGCACTGTTTTGTGCAATTTATCACTCGCGGTGTTTTGCGCATCGCACTATTTTGTGTAGTGTATCAGTCGCGCTGTTTTGCGCATCGCACTGTTTTGTGCAGTTTATCACTCGCGCTGTTTTGCCGATTGCACTGTTTTCTGCAGTTTATCACTCGCCCTGTTTTGTGCAATATACACTCTCGCTGTTCTGCCCATCGCACTGTTTTGTGTACTTTACACTCGCGCTGTTTTGCGGATCGCACTGTTTCGTGCAGTTCATCTCTCGCGCTCTTTTGCGCATCGCACTGTTTTGTGCAGCTTATCACTCGCGTTCTTTCGCGCATCGCACTGTTTTGTGGAGTTTACACTCGCGCTGTTTTGCGCATCGCACTGTTTTGTGCAGTTTATCACTCGCGCTGTCTTGCGCATCGCACTGTTTTGTGCAGTTTCTCAATCGCGCTGTTTTGCGCATCTCACTGTTTTGTGCAGTTTACACTCGCGCTGCTTTGCGCATAGCACTGTTTTATACAGTTTACACTCGCACTGTTTTGCAAATCGCACTGTTTTGTGCAGTTTATCACTCACGGTGTTTTGCGCATCGCATTATTTTGTGCAGTGTATCGGAAGCGCTGTTTTGCGCATCGCACTGTTTTGTGTAGTTTACACTCGCTCTATTTCGCGGATCGCACTGTTATGTGCAGTTTATCACTCGCGCTCCTTTGCGCATGGCACTGTTTTGTGTACTTTACACACGCGCTGTTTTGCTCATCGCACTATTTTGTTCAGTTTACACTCGCGCTATTTTACCCATCGCACTGTTTTGTGCAGTTTATCACTCGCGCTATTTTGCGCATCGCACTGTTTTGTGCAGTTTATCACTCGCGTTGTTTTGCGCATCGCACTGTTTTGTGCAGTTTATCCCTCGCGCTGTGTTGCGCATCGCACTGTTTTGTGCAGTTTATCACTCCCGCTGTTTTGCCGATCGCACTGTTTTGTGCAGTTTATCACTCGCCCCGTTTGACGCATCGCACTGTTTTGTGCAGTTTATCACTCGTGCGGTTTTGCGCATCGCACTGTTTTGTGGAATTTACACTCGCGCTGTTTTGCGGATCGCACTGTTTTGTGTATTTTACACTCGCGTTGTTTTGCGCATCGCACTGTTTTATGCAGTTTATCGCTCGCACTGTTTTGTGCATCACACAGTTTTGTGCAGTATAGACTCACGTTGTTTTGTGCATCGCACTATTTTGTGCAGTTTATCCCTCGCGTTGTTTTGCGCATCGCACCGTTTTGTGCAGTTTAGACTCGCGCTGTTTTGCGCATCGCACTGTTTTATGCAGTTTCTCACTCGCGCGGTTTTGCGCATCTCACTATTTTGTGCAGTTTACACTCGCGGTGTTTTGCGCATCGCACTGTTTTGTGCAATTTATCACTCGCGGTGTTTTGCGCATCGCACTATTTTGTGTAGTGTATCAGTCGTGCTGTTTTGCGCATCGCACTGTTTTGTGCAGTTTATCACTCGCGTTGTTTTGCCGATTGCACTGTTTTCTGCAGTTTATCACTCGCCCTGTTTTGCGTATCGCATTGTTTTGTGCAGTTTGTCACTCGCGCGGTTTTGCGCATCGCACTGTTTTGTGCAATATACACTCGCGCTGTTCTGCGCATCGCACTGTTTTGTGTACTTTACACTCGCGCTGTTTTGCGGATCGCACTGTTTCGTGCAGTTCATCTCTCGCGCTCTTTTGCGCATCGCACTGTTTTGTACTGTTTATACTCACGCTGTTTTGCGGATCGCACTGTTTCGTGCAGCTCATCTCTCGCGCTCTTTTGCGCATCGCACTGTTTTGTACTGTTTATACTCATGCTTTTTGCGCATCGCACTATTTTGTGCAGTTTATCCCTCGCGTTTTTTTGCGCATCGCACCGTTTTGTGCAGTTTAGACTCGCGCTGTTTTACGCATTGCACTGTTTTGTACAGTTTCTCACTCGCGCTGTTTTGCGCATCTCACTGTTTTGTGCAGTTTCCACTCGCGCTGTTTTGCGCATCGCACAGTTTTGTGCAGTTTATCAGTCGCGGTGTTTTGCGCATCGCACTATTTTGTGCAGTGTATCAGTCGCGCTGTTTTGCGCATCGCACTGTTTTGCGCAGTTTACACTCGCGCTATTTTGCACATCGCACTGTTTTGTGCAGTTTATCTCTCGCGCTCTTTTTCGCATCGCACTGTTTTATGCAGTTTACACTCGCGCTGCTTTGCCCATCGCACTGTTTTGTGCAGTTTATCAGTCGCGCTGTTTTGCGTATCGCACTGTTTTGTGCAGTTTATCACTCGCGCTGTTTTGCGCATCGCACTGTTTTGTGCAGTTTATCACTCGCGGTGTTTTGCGCATCGCACTATTTTGTGCAGTGTATCAATCGCGCGGTTTTGCGCATCGAACTGTTTTGTGCAGTTTACACTCGCTCTATTTTGCGGATCGCACTGTTATGTGCAGTTTATCACTCGCGCCGTCTTGCGCATCGCACTGTTTTGTGTAGTTTATCACTCGCGGTGTTTTGCGCTTCGCACAATTTTGTGCAGTGTATCAGTCGCGCTGTTTTGCGCATCGCACTGTTTTGTGCAGTTTCTCACTCGCGCTGTTCTGCTCATCGCACTGTTTTGTGCGGTTTACACTCGCGCTGTTTTCCGCATCGCACTGTTTTGTGCTGTTTATCACTCGTGCTGTTTCGCGCATCGCTCTATTTTATGCAGTTTATCGCTCACGTTGTTTTGTACATCGCACTATTTTATGCAGTTTAGATTCGCGCTATTTTGCGCATCGTACTATTTTGCGCAGTTTATCACTCACGTTGTTTTGCGCATCGCACCGTTTTGTGCAGTTTATCACTCGCACTGTTTTGCGCATCGCACTATTTTGTGCAGTTTATCACTCACGTTGTTTTGCGCATCGCACCGTTTTGGGCAGTTTAGACTCGCGCTGTTTGGCGCATCGCACTGTTTCGCGCAGTTTACACTCGCGCTGTTTTGCGTATCGCACTGTTTTGTGCAGTTTATCACTCGCGGTATTTTGCGCATCGCACTATTTTGTGCAGTGTATCAGTCGCGCTATTTTGCGCATCGCATTGTTTTGTGCAGTTTCTCACTCGCGATGTTCTGCTCATCGCACTGTTTTGTGCGGTTTAAACTCGCGATGTTTTGCGCATCGCACTGTTTTGTGCAGTTTCTCACTCGTGCTATTTCGCGCATCGCACTGTTTTATGTAGTTTATCGCTCGCGTTGTTTTGCGCATCGCACTGTTTTATGCAGTTTAGACTCGCGCTGTTTTGCGCAACGCACTATTTTGTGCAGTTTATCACTCACGTTGTTTTGCGCATCGCACCGTTTTGTGCAGTTTAGGCTCGCACTGTTTTGTGCATCGCGCTGTTTTGTACAGTTTCTCACTCGCCCTGTTTTGCGCATCTCACTGTTTCGTGCAGTTTACACTCGCGCTGCTTTGCGCATCGCACTGTTTTGTACAGTTTACACTCGCACTGTTTTGTGCAACTTATCACTTGCGCTCTCTCGTGCATCGCACTATTTTGTGGAGTTTACACTCGCGCTGTTTTGCGCATCACACTGTTTTGTGTAGTTTAGACTCGCGCTCTTTTGTGCGTCGCACTATTTTGTGCAGTTTATCACTCGCGTTTTTTGCGCATCGCACCGTTTTGTGCAGTTTAGACTCGCGCTGTTTTGCGCATCGCACTGTTTTGCGCAGTTTCTCACTCGCGCTGCTTTGCGCATCTCACTGTTTTGTGCAGTTTACACTCGCGCTGTTTTGCGCATCGCACTATGTTGTGCAGTTTATCACTCGCGGGCGCATCGCACTATTTTGTGCAGTGTATCAATCGCGCGGTTTTGCGCATCGCACTGTTTTGTGCAGTTTACACTCGCTCTATGTTGCGGATCGCACTGTTATGTGCAGTTTATCACTCCCGCCGTCTTGCGCATCGCACTGTTTTGTGCAGTTTATCACTCGCGTTGTTTTGCGCATCGCACTGTTTTGTGGAGTTTACACTCGCGCTCTTTTGCGCATTGCACTGTTTGGTGCAGTTTCTCACTCGCGCTGTTCTGCTCATCGCACTGTTTTGTGCGGTTTACACTTGCGCTGTTTTGCGCATCGCACTGTTTTGTGCAGTTTATCACTCGTACTGTTTCGCACGTCGCACTGTTTTATGCAGTTTATCGCTCGCGTTGTTTTACGCATCGCACTGTTATGTGCAGTTTAGACTCTCGCTATTTTGCGTATCGCACTATTTTGTGCAGTTTATCACTCGCGTTGTTTTGCGTATCGCACCGTTTTGTGCAGTTTAGACTCGCGCTGTTTTGCGCATCGCACTGTTTTGTGCAGTTTCTCACTCGCGCTGTTTTGCACATCTCACTGTTTTGTGCAGTTTACACTCGCGCTGTTTTGCGCATCACACGGTTTTGTGTAGTTTATCACTCGCGCTGTTTTGCGCATCGCACTATTTTCTGCAGTGTATCAGTCGCGCTGTTTTGCGCATCTCACTGTTTTGTGCAGTTTCTCACTCGCGCTGTTCTGCTCGTCGCACTATTTTGTGCGGTTTACACTCGCGTTGCTTTGCGCATCGCACTCTTTTGTGCAGTTTATCACTCGTGCTGTTTCGCGCATCGTCCTATTTTATGCAGTTTATCGCTCGCGTTGTTTTGCGCATCGCACTATTTTGTGCAGTTTAGACTCGCGCTGTTTTGCGCATCGCACTATTTTGTGCAGTTTATCACTCGCGTCGTTTTGCGCATCGCACCGTTTTGTGTAGTTTAGACTCGCGCTGTTTTGCGTATCGCACTATTTTGTGCAGTTTTTCACTCACGCTGTTTTGCGCATCTCACTGTTTTGTGCAGTTTACACTCGCGCTGATTTGCGCATCGCACTGTTTTGTACAGTTTACACTCGCACTATTTTGCGAATCGCACTGTTTTGTGCAGCTTATCACTCGTGCTCTTTCGCGCATCGCACCGTTTTGTGGGGTTTACACTAGCGCTGTGTTGCGCATCGCACTGTTTTGTGCAGTTTATCACTCGCATTGTCTTGCGCATCGCACTGTTTTGTGCATTTTACACTCGCGCTGTTTTGCGCATCGCACTGTTCTCTGCAGTTTACACTCGCGCTGTTTTGCGTATCGCACTGTTTTGTGCAGTTTATCACTCGCGTTGTTTTGCGCATCGCACTGTTTTGTGGAGTTTACACACGCACTGTGTTCCGCATCGCACTGTTTGGTGCAGTTTCTCACTCGCGCTGTTTTGCTCATCGCACTGTTTTGTACATTTTGCACTCGCGCTGTTTTGCGCGTCGCACTGTTTGGTGCAGTTTCTCACTCGCGCTGTTTTGCTCATCGCACTGTTTTGTACAGTTTTCACTCGCGCTGTTTTTCGCGTCGCACTGTTTTGTGCAGTTTATCACTCGCACTGTTTTGCGCATCGCACTGTTTTCTGCAGTTTATCGCTCGCGTTGTTTTACGCATCGCACTGTTTTGTGCAGTTTAGACTCGCGCTCTTTTGAGCATCGCACTATTTTGCGCAGTTTCTCACTCGCGTTGTTTTACGCATCGCACCGTTTTGTGCAGTTTAGACTCGCGCTGTTTTGCGCATTGCACTGTTTTGCGCAGTTTCTCACTCGCGCTGTTTTGCGCATCTCACTGTTTTGTGCAGTCTACACTCACGCTGTTTTGCGCATCGCACTGTTTTGTGCAGTTTATCACTCGCGGTGTTTTGCTCATCGCACTATTTTGTGTAGTGTATTAGTCGCGCTGTTTTGCGCATCGCACTGTTTTGTGCAGTTTACACTCGCTCTATTTTGCGGATCGCACTGTTATGTATAGTTTATCACTCGCGCTCTTTTCCGCATCGGACTGTTTTGTGTACTTTCCACACGCGCTGTTTTGCGCATCGTACTATTTTGTGCAGTTTATCTCTCTCGCGCTGTTTTGCGCATCGTACTGTTTTGTGCAGTTTAACTCTCGCGCTCTTTTTCGCATCGCACTGTTTTGTGTTGTTTACACTCGCGCTGTTTTGCCCATCGCACTGTTTTCTGCAGTTTATCACTCGCGCTGTTTTGCGGATCGCACTGTTTTGTGCAGTTTATCACTCGCGGTGTTTTGCGCATCGCACTGTTTTGGGCAGTTTATCACTCGCGCTGTTTTGCTGATGGCACTGTTTTATGCAGTTTATCACTCGCGCGGTTTTGCGCATCGCACTGTTTTGTGCAGTTTATCACTCGCGCGGTTTTGCGCATCGCACTGTTTTCTGCAATTTACACTCGCGCCGTTCTACGCATCGCGCTGTTTTGTGCAATTTACACTCGCGCTGTTCTGCGCATCGCACTGTTTTGTGTACTTTACACTCGTGCTGTTTTGCGGATCGCACTGTTTCGTGTAGTTCATCTCTCGCGCTCTTTTGCGCATCGCACTGTTTTGTATTGTTTACACTCACGCTGTTTTGCAAATCGCACTGTTTTGTGCAGCTTATCACTCGCGCTCTTTCGCACATCGCACTGTTTTGTGGAGTTTACACTCGCGCTGTTTTGTGGAGTTTACATTCGTACTGTTTTACGCATCGCACTGTTTGGTGCAGTTTCTCACTCGCGCTGTTCTGCTCATCGCACTGTGTTGTGCGGTTTACACTCGCGTTGTTTTGCGCATCGCACTGTTTTGTGCAGTTTATCACTCGCGTTGTTTTGCGCATCACACTGTTTTGTGCAGTTTAGACTCACGCCGTTTTGCGCATCGCACTATTTTGTGCAGTTTATCACTCGCGGTGTTTTGCGCGTCGCACTATTTTGTGCAGTGTATCAATCGCGCGGTTTTGCGCATCGCACTGTTTTGTGCAGTTTACACTCGCTCTATTTTACGGATCGCACTGTTATGTGCAGTTTATCACTCGCGCCGTCTTGCGCATCGCACTGTTTTGTGCAGTTTATCACTCGCGTTGTTTTGTGCATCGCACTGTTTTGTGGAGTTTACACTCGCGCTCTTTTGCGCATCGTACTGTTTGGTGCAGTTTCTCACTCGCGCTGTTCTGCTCATCACACTGTTTTGTGCGATTTACACTCACGCTGTTTTGCGCATCGCACTGTTTTGTGCAGTTTATCACTCGTGCTGTTTCGCGCATCGCACTGTTTTATGCAGTTCATCGCTCGCGTTGTTTTGTGCATCGCACTTTTTTCTGCAGTTTAGACTCTCGCGCTCTTTTTCGCATCGCACTGTTTTGTGTTGTTTACACTCGCGCTGTGTTGCCCATCGCACTGTTCTCTGCAGTTTATCACTCGCGCTGTTTTGCGTATCGCACTGTTTTGTGCAGTTTATCACTCGCGGTGTTTTGCGCATCGCACTGTTTTGTGCAGTTTATCACTCGCGCTGTTTTGCTGATGGCACTGTTTTATGCAGTTCATCGCTCGCGTTGTTTTGTGCATCGCACTTTTTTGTGCAGTTTAGACTCTCGCGCTCTTTTTCGCATCGCACTGTTTTGTGTTGTTTACACTCGCGCGGTTTTGCGCATCGTACTATTTTGTGCAGTTTATCTCTCGCGCTGTTTTGCGCATCGTACTGTTTTGTGCAGTTTAACTCTCGCGCTCTTTTTCACATCGCACTGTTTTGTGTTGTTTACACTCGCGCTGTTTTGCCCATCGCACTGTTTTCTGCAGTTTATCACTCGCGCGGTTTTGCGCATCGCACTGTTTTGTGCAGTTTATCACTCGCGCGGTTTTGCGCATCGCACTGTTTTCTGCAATTTACACTCGCGCCGTTCTACGCATCGCGCTGTTTTGTGCAATTTACACTTGCGCTGTTCTGCGCATCGCACTGTTTTGTGTACTTTACACTCGTGCTGTTTTGCGGATCGCACTGTTTCGTGTAGTTCATCTCTCGCGCTCTTTTGCGCATCGCACTGTTTTGTATTGTTTACACTCACGCTGTTTTGCAAATCGCACTGTTTTGTGCAGCTTATCACTCGCGCTCTTTCGCACATCGCACTGTTTTGTGGAGTTTACACTCGCGCTGTTTTGTGGAGTTTACATTCGTACTGTTTTACGCATCGCACTGTTTGGTGCAGTTTCTCACTCGCGCTGTTCTGCTCATCGCACTGTGTTGTGCGGTTTACACTCGCGTTGTTTTGCGCATCGCACTGTTTTGTGCAGTTTATCACTCGCGTTGTTTTGCGCATCACACTGTTTTGTGCAGTTTAGACTCACGCCGTTTTGCGCATCGCACTATTTTGTGCAGTTTATCACTCGCGGTGTTTTGCGCGTCGCACTATTTTGTGCAGTGTATCAATCGCGCGGTTTTGCGCATCGCACTGTTTTGTGCAGTTTACACTCGTTCTATTTTACGGATCGCACTGTTATGTGCAGTTTATCACTCGCGCCGTCTTGCGCATCGCACTGTTTTGTGCAGTTTATCACTCGCGTTGTTTTGTGCATCGCACTGTTTTGTGGAGTTTACACTCGCGCTCTTTTGCGCATCGTACTGTTTGGTGCAGTTTCTCACTCGCGCTGTTCTGCTCATCACACTGTTTTGTGCGATTTACACTCACGCTGTTTTGCGCATCGCACTGTTTTGTGCAGTTTATCACTCGTGCTGTTTCGCGCATCGCACTGTTTTATGCAGTTCATCGCTCGCGTTGTTTTGTGCATCGCACTTTTTTCTGCAGTTTAGACTCTCGCGCTCTTTTTCGCATCGCACTGTTTTGTGTTGTTTACACTCGCGCTGTGTTGCCCATCGCACTGTTCTCTGCAGTTTATCACTCGCGCTGTTTTGCGTATCGCACTGTTTTGTGCAGTTTATCACTCGCGGTGTTTTGCGCATCGCACTGTTTTGTGCAGTTTATCACTCGCGTTGTTTTGCTGATGGCACTGTTTTATGCAGTTCATCGCTCGCGTTGTTTTGTGCATCGCACTTTTTTGTGCAGTTTAGACTCTCGCGCTCTTTTTCGCATCGCACTGTTTTGTGTTGTTTACACTCGCGCGGTTTTGCGCATCGTACTATTTTGTGCAGTTTATCTCTCGCGCTGTTTTGCGCATCGTACTGTTTTGTGCAGTTTAACTCTCGCGCTCTTTTTCACATCGCACTGTTTTGTGTTGTTTACACTCGCGCTGTTTTGCCCATCGCACTGTTTTCTGCAGTTTATCACTCGCGCGGTTTTGCGCATCGCACTGTTTTGTGCAGTTTATCACTCGCGCGGTTTTGCGCATCGCACTGTTTTCTGCAATTTACACTCGCGCCGTTCTACGCATCGCGCTGTTTTGTGCAATTTACACTTGCGCTGTTCTGCGCATCGCACTGTTTTGTGTACTTTACACTCGTGCTGTTTTGCGGATCGCACTGTTTCGTGTAGTTCATCTCTCGCGCTCTTTTGCGCATCGCACTGTTTTGTATTGTTTACACTCACGCTGTTTTGCAAATCGCACTGTTTTGTGCAGCTTATCACTCGCGCTCTTTCGCACATCGCACTGTTTTGTGGAGTTTACACTCGCGCTGTTTTGTGGAGTTTACATTCGTACTGTTTTACGCATCGCACTGTTTGGTGCAGTTTCTCACTCGCGCTGTTCTGCTCATCGCACTGTGTTGTGCGGTTTACACTCGCGTTGTTTTGCGCATCGCACTGTTTTGTGCAGTTTATCACTCGCGTTGTTTTGCGCATCACACTGTTTTGTGCAGTTTAGACTCACGCCGTTTTGCGCATCGCACTATTTTGTGCAGTTTATCACTCGCGGTGTTTTGCGCGTCGCACTATTTTGTGCAGTGTATCAATCGCGCGGTTTTGCGCATCGCACTGTTTTGTGCAGTTTACACTCGTTCTATTTTACGGATCGCACTGTTATGTGCAGTTTATCACTCGCGCCGTCTTGCGCATCGCACTGTTTTGTGCAGTTTATCACTCGCGTTGTTTTGTGCATCGCACTGTTTTGTGGAGTTTACACTCGCGCTCTTTTGCGCATCGTACTGTTTGGTGCAGTTTCTCACTCGCGCTGTTCTGCTCATCACACTGTTTTGTGCGATTTACACTCACGCTGTTTTGCGCATCGCACTGTTTTGTGCAGTTTATCACTCGTGCTGTTTCGCGCATCGCACTGTTTTATGCAGTTCATCGCTCGCGTTGTTTTGTGCATCGCACTTTTTTGTGCAGTTTAGACTCTCGCGCTCTTTTTCGCATCGCACTGTTTTGTGTTGTTTACACTCGCGCTGTGTTGCCCATCGCACTGTTCTCTGCAGTTTATCACTCGCGCTGTTTTGCGTATCGCACTGTTTTGTGCAGTTTATCACTCGCGGTGTTTTGCGCATCGCACTGTTTTGTGCAGTTTATCACTCGCGCTGTTTTGCTGATGGCACTATTTTATGCAGTTCATCGCTCGCGTTGTTTTGTGCATCGCACTTTTTTGTGCAGTTTAGACTCTCGCGCTCTTTTTCGCATCGCACTGTTTTGTGTTGTTTACACTCGCGCGGTTTTGCGCATCGTACTATTTTGTGCAGTTTATCTCTCGCGCTGTTTTGCGCATCGTACTGTTTTGTGCAGTTTAACTCTCGCGCTCTTTTTCGCATCGCACTGTTTTGTGTTGTTTACACTCGCGCTGTTTTGCCCATCGCACTGTTTTCTGCAGTTTATCACTCGCGCTATTTTGCGTATCGCATTGTTTTGTGCAGTTTATCACTCGCGGTGTTTTGCGCATCGCACTGTTTTGTGCAGTTTATCACTCGCGCTGTTTTGCTGATGGCACTGTTTTATGCAGTTTATCACTCGCGCGGTTTTGCGCATCGCACTGTTTTGTGCAGTTTATCACTCGCGGTGTTTTGCGCGTCGCCCTATTTTGTGCAGTGTATCAATCGCGCGGTTTTGCGCATCGCACTGTTTTGTGCAGTTTACACTCGCTCTATTTTACGGATCGCACTGTTATGTGCTGTTTATCACTCGCGCCGTCTTGCGCATCGCACTGTTTTGTGCAGTTTATCACTCGCGTTGTTTTGTGCATCGCACTGTTTTGTGGAGTTTACACTCGCGCTCTTTTGCGCATCGTACTGTTTGGTGCAGTTTCTCACTCGCGCTGTTCTGCTCATCGCACTGTTTTGTGCGATTTACACTCACGCTGTTTTGCGCATCGCACTGTTTTGTGCAGTTTATCACTCGTGCTGTTTCGCGCATCGCACTGTTTTATGCAGTTCATCGCTCGCGTTGTTTTGTGCATCGCACTTTTTTGTGCAGTTTAGACTCGCGTTGTTTTGCGTATCGCACTATTTCGTGCAGTTTATCACTCGCGTTGTTTTGCGTATGGCACCGTTTTGTGCAGTTTAGACTCGCGTTCTTTTGCGCATCGCACTGTTTTGTGCAGTTTCTCACTCGCGCTGTTTTGCGCATCTCAGTGTTTTGTGCAGTTTACACTCGAGCTGCTTTGCGCATCGCACTGTTTTGTACAATTTACACTCGCACTATTTTGCGAATCGCACTGTTTTGTGCAGCTTATCACTCGCGCTGTTTCGCGCATCGCACTGTTTTGTGGAGTTTACAGTCGCGCTGTGTTGCGCATCGCACTGTTTTGTGCAGTTTATCACTCGCGTTGTCTTGCGCATCGCACTGTTTTGTGCAGTTTATGCTCGTGCTGTTTTGCGCATCGCACTGTTTTCTGCAGTTTACCCTCGCCCTGTTTGTGCATCGCACTATTTTGTGCAGTTTATCACTCGCGTTGTTTTGCGCATCGCAATGTTTTGTGGAGTTTACACTCGCGCAGTTTTCCGCATCGCACTGTTTGGTGCAGTTTCTCACTCGCGTTGTTTTTTTCATCGCACTGTTTTGTGCTTTTTACACTCGCGCTGTTTTGCGCGTCGCACTATTTTCTGCAGTTTATCGCTCGCGTTGTTTTGCCCATCGCACTGTTTTGTGCAGTTTAGACTCGCGCCCTTTTGCGCATCGCACTATTTTGTGCAGTTTATCCCTCGCGTTGTTTTGCGCATCGCACCGTTTTGCGCATTTTAGACTCGCGCTGTTTTGCGCATTGCACTGTTTTGCGCAGGTTCTCACTCGCGCTGTTTTGCGCATCTCACTGTTTTGTGCAGTTTCCACTCGCGTTGTTTTGCGCATCGCACAGTTTTGTGCAGTTTATCAGTCGCGGTGTTTTGCGCATCGCACTATTTTGTGCAGTGTATCAGTCGCGCTGTTTTGCGCATCGCACTGTTTTGCGCAGTTTACACTCGCGCTATTTTGCACATCGCACTGTTTTGTGCAGTTTATCTCTCGCGCTCTTTTTCGCATCGCACTGTTTTATGCAGTTTACACTCGCACTGCTTTGCCCATCGCACTGTCTTGTGTAGTTTAGACTCGCGCCCTTTTGCGCATCGCACTATTTTGTGCAGTTTATCCCTCGCATTTTTTTGCGCATCGCACCGTTTTGTGCAGTTTAGACTCGCGCTGTTTTGCGCATTGCACTGTTTTGTGCAGTTTCTGACTCGCGCTGTTTTGCGCATCTCACTGTTTTGTGCAGTTTCCACTCGCGCTGTTTTGCGCATCGCACAGTTTTGTGCAGTTTATCAGTCGCGGTGTTTTGCGCATCGCACTATTTTGTGCAGTGTATCAGTCGCGCTGTTTTGCGCATCGCACTGTTTTGCGCAGTTTACACTCGCGCTATTTTGCACATCGCACTGTTTTGTGCAGTTTATCTCTCGCGCTCTTTTTCGCATCGCACTGTTTTATGCAGTTTACACTCGCACTGCTTTGCCCATCGCACTGTTTTGTGCAGTTTATCAGTCGCGCTGTTTTGCGTATCGCACTGTTTTGTGCAGTTTATCACTCGCGCTGTTTTGCGCATCGCACTGTTTTGTGCAGTTTATCACTGGCGGTGTGTTGCGCATCGCACTATTTTGTGCAGTGTATCAATCGCGCGGTTTTGCGCATCGAACTGTTTTGTGCAGTTTACACTCGCTCTATTTTGCGGATCGCACTGTTATGTGCAGTTTATCACTCGCGCCGTCTTGCGCATCGCACTATTTTGTGCAGTTTATCACTCGCGGTGTTTTGCGCTTCGCACTATTTTGTGCAGTGTATCAGTCGCGCTGTTTTGCGCATCGCACTGTTTTGTGCAGTTTCTCACTCGCGCTGTTCTGCTCATCGCACTGTTTTGTGCGGTTTACACTCGCGCTGTTTTGCGCTTCGCACTGTTTTGTGCTGTTTATCACTCGTGCTGTTTCGCGCATCGCTCTATTTTATGCAGTTTATCGCTCACGTTGTTTTGTACATCGCACTATTTTATGCAGTTTAGACTCGCGCTGTTTTGCGCATCGTACTATTTTGCGCAGTTTATCACTCGCATTGTTTTGCGCATCGCACCGTTTTGTGCAGTTTATCACTCGCACTGTTTTGCGCATCGCACTATTTTGTGCAGTTTATCACTCGCGTTGTTTTGCGCATCGCACCGTTTTAGGCAGTTTAGACTCGCGCTGTTTTGCGCATCGCACTGTTTCGCGCAGTTTACACTCGCGCTGTTTTGCGCATCGCACTGTTTTGTGCAGTTTATCACTCGCGGTATTTTGCGCATCGCACTATTTTGTGCAGTGTATCAGTCGCGCTATTTTGCGCATCGCATTGTTTTGTGCAGTTTCTCACTCGCGCTGTTCTGCTCATCGCACCGTTTTGTGCGGTTTAAACTCGCGATGTTTTGCGCATCGCACTGTTTTGTGCAGTTTCTCACTCGTGCTGTTTCGCGCATCGCACTGTTTTATGCAGTTTATCGCTCGCGTTGTTTTGCGCATCGCACTGTTTTATGCAGTTTAGACTCGCGCTGTTTTGCGCAACGCACTATTTTCTGCAGTTTATCACTCGCGTTGTTTTGCGCATCGCACCGTTTTGTGCAGTTTAGGCTCGCACTGTTTTGTGCATCGCACTGTTTTGTACAGTTTCTCACTTGCCCTGTTTTGCGCATCTCACTGTTTCGTGCAGTTTACACTCGCGTTGCTTTGCGCATCGCACTGTTTTGTACAGTTTACACTCGCACTGTTTTGTGCAACTTATCACTTGCGCTCTTTCGTGCATCGCACTATTTTGTGGAGTTTACACTCGCGCTGTTTTGCGCATCGCACTGTTTTGTGTAGTTTAGACTCGCGCTCTTTTGTGCGTCGCACTATTTTGTGAAGTTTATCACTCGCGTTGTTTTGCGCATCGCACCGTTTTGTGCAGTTTAGACTCGCGCTGTTTTGCGCATCGCACTGTTTTGCGCAGTTTCTCACTCGCGCTGCTTTGCGCATCTCACTGTTTTGTGCAGTTTACACTCGCGCTGTTTTGCGCATCGCACTATGTTGTGCAGTTTATCACTCGCGGGCGCATTGCACTATTTTGTGCAGTGTATCAATCGCGCGGTTTTGCGCATCGCACTGTTTTGTGCAGTTTATCACTCGCGTTGTTTTGCGCATCGCACTGTTTTGTGGAGTTTACACTCGCGCTCTTTTGCGCATTGCACTGTGTGGTGCAGTTTCTCACTCGCGCTGTTCTGCTCATCGCACTGTTTTGTGCGGTTTACACTTGGGCTGTTTTGCGCATCGCACTGTTTTGTGCAGTTTATCACTCGTACTGTTTCGCGCGTCGCACTGTTTTATGCAGTTTATCGCTCGCGTTGTTTTACGCATCGCACTGTTATGTGCAGTTTAGACTCGCGCTGTTTTGCGTATCGCACTATTTTGTGCAGTTTATCACTCGCGTTGTTTTGCGTATCGCACCGTTTTGTGCAGTTTAGACTCGCGCTGTTTTGCGCATCGCACTGTTTTGTGCAGTTTCTCACTCGCGCTGTTTTGCGCATCTCACTGTTTTGTGCAGTTTACACTCGCGCTGTTTTGCGCATCACACGGTTTTGTGTAGTTTATCACTCGCGCTGTTTTGCGCATCGCAGTATTTTCTGCAGTGTATCAATCGCGCTGTTTTGCGCATCGCACTGTTTTGTGCAGTTTCTCACTCGCGCTGTTCTGCTCGTCGCACTATTTTGTGCGGTTTACACTCGCGTTGCTTGGCGCATCGCACTCTTTTGTGCAGTTTATCACTCGTGCTGTTTCGCGCATCATCCTATTTTATGCAGTTTATCGCTCGCGTTGTTTTGCGCATCGCACTGTTTTGTGCAGTTTAGACTCGCGCTGTTTTGCGCATCGCACTATTTTGTGCAGTTTATCACTCGCGTCGTTTTGCGCATCGCACCGTTTTGTGTAGTTTAGACTCGCGCTGTTTTGCGCATCGCACTATTTTGTGCAGTTTTTCACTCACGCTGTTTTGCGCATCTCACTGTTTTGTGCAGTTTACACTCGCGCTGATTTGCGCATCGCACTGTTTTGTACAGTTTACACTCGCACTATTTTGCGAATCGCACTGTTTTGTGCAGCTTATCACTCGTGCTCTTTCGCGCATCGCACCGTTTTGTGGGGTTTACACTAGCGCTGTGTTGCGCATCGCACTGTTGCGCATCGCACTGTTTTGTACTGTTTACACTCACGTTGTTTTGCGAATCGTACTCTTTTGTGCAGCTTATCACTCGCGCTCTTTCGCTCATCGCACTGTTTTGTGGAGTTTACACTCGCACAGTTTTGTGCGTCGCACTGTTTTGTGCAGTTTATCACTCGCGCTGTCTTGCGCATCGCACTGTTTTCTGCAGTTTACACTCACGCTGTTTTGCGCATCGCACTGTTTTGTGCACTTTACACTCGCGCTGTTTTGCGCATGGCACTGTTTTGTGCAGTTTATCCCTCGCGCTGTTTGGCGCATCACACTGTTTTGTGCTGTTTATCCCTCGCACTATTTTGCGGATCGCACTGTTATGTGCAGTTTATCACTCGCGCTCTTTTGTGCATCGCACTGTTTTGTGTACTTTACACTTGCGTTGTTTTGCGCATCGCACTGTTTTGTACAGTTTACACTCGCGCTGTTTTGCGCATCGCACTGTTTTGTGCAATTTATCACTCGCGCTGTTTGGCGCATCACACTGTTTTGTGCAGTTTACACTCGCGCTGTTTTGCCCATCACACTGTTTTGTGCAGTTTATCCCTCGCACTATTTTGCGGATCGCGCTGTTTTCTGCAGTTTGTCACTCGCGGTGTTTTGCGCATCGCACTATTTTGTGCAGTTGATCCCTCGCGCTGTTGTGCGCATCACACTATTTTGTGCAGTTTATCACTCGCGTTGTTTGGTGCATCTCCCTGTTTTGTGCAGTTTACACTCGCGCTGTTTTGCCCATCGCACTGTCTTGTGCAGTTTATCACTCGCGCTGTGTTGCGCATCGCACTATATTGTAAAGTTTATCACCCGCGCTGTCTTGCGCATCGCACTGTTTTGTGCGGTTTACACTCGTGCTGTTTTGCGCATCGCACTGTTTTGTGCTGTTTACACTCACGTTGTTTTGCGCATCGTACTGTTTTGTGCAGTTTCTCACTCGCGTTGTTTTGCGCATCGCACTGTTTTGTGGAGTTTACATTCGTACTGTTTTACGCATCGCACTGTTTGGTGCAGTTTCTCACTCGCGCTGTTCTGCTCATCGCACTGTGTTGTACAGTTTACACTCGCGCTGTTTTGCGCATCGCACTGTTTTGTGCAGTTTATCACTCGCGTTGTTTTGCGCATCACACTGTTTTGTGCAGTTTAGACTCACGCTGTTTTGCGCATCGCACTGTTTTGTGCAGTTTATCACTCGCGGTGTTTTGCGCGTCGCACTATTTTGTGCAGTGTATCAATCGCGCGGTTTTGCGCATCGCACAGTGTTGTGCAGTTTACACTCGCTCTATTTTGCAGATCGCACTGTTATGTGCAGTTTATCACTCGCGCCGTGTTGCGCATCGCACTGTTTTGTGCAGTTTATCACTCGCGTTGTTTTGCGCATCGCACTGTTTTGTGGAGTTTACACTCGCGCTCTTTTGCGCATCGCACTGTTTGGTGCAGTTTCTCACTCGCGCTGTTCTGCTCATCGCACTGTTTTGTGCGGTTTACACTCACGCTGTTTTGCGCATCGCACTGTTCTGTGGAGTTTATCACTTGTGCTGTTTTCTACAGTTTGTCACTCGCGGTGTTTTGCGCATCGCACTGTTTTGTGCAGTTTATCCCTCACGCGGTTTTGCGCATCGCACTATTTTGTGCAGTTTATCACTCGCGCTGTTTGGCGCATCTCCATGTTTTGTGCAGTTTAGACTCGCGCTGTTTTGCCCATCGCACTTTTTTGTGCAGTTTATCACTCGCGCTGTGTTATGCATCGTACTGTTTTGTGCAGTTTACACTCGCGCTGTTTTGCGCATCGCACTGTTTTGTGCAGTGTATCAGTCGCGCTGTTTTGCGCATCGCATTGTTTGGTGCTGTTTACACTTGCGTTGTTTTGCGCATCGTACTGTTTTGTGTAGTTTCTCACTCGCGTTGTTTTGCGCATCGCACTGTTTTGTGGAGTTTACATTCGCGCTGTTTTACGCATCGCATTGTTTGGTGCAGTTTCTCACTCGCGCTGTTCTGCTCATCGCACTGTTTTGTGTGGTTTACACTCGCGCTGTTTTGCACATCGCACTGTTTTGTGCAGTTTATCACTCGCGTTGTTTTGCGCATCGCACGGTTTTGTGGAGTTTAGACTCACGCTGTTTTGCGCATCGCACTATTTTGTGCAGTTTATCACTCACGCAGTTTTGTTCATCGCACCGTTTTGTGCAGTTTAGACTCACGTTGTTTTGCGCATCGCACTGTTTTGTGCAGTTTCTCACTCGCGCTGTTTTGCGCATCTCACTGTTTTGTGCAGTTTACACTCGCGCTGCTTTGCGCATCGCACTGTTTTACGAATCACACTGTTTTGTGCAGTTTATCACTCGCGGTGTTTTGCGCATCGCCCTATTTTGTGCAGTGTATCAGTCGCGCTGTTTTGCGCATCGCATTGTTTTGTGCAATTTTCACTCGCGCAGTTTTGCGCATTGCACTGTTTTGTCCAGTTTATCACTCGCGTTGTTTTGCGCATCGCACTATTTTGTGCAGTGTATCAGTCGCGCTATTTTGCGCATCGCACTATTTTGTGCAGTTTACACTCGCTCTATTTTGCGGATCGCACTGTTACGTGCAGTTTATCACTCGCGCTCTTTTGCGCATCGCACTGTTTTGTGTACTTTACACCCGCGGTGTTTTGCGCATCGCACTATTTTGTACAGTTTATCACTCGCGCTGTTTTGCTGATCGCACTGTTTTGTGCAGTTTATCACTCGCGCGGTTTTGCGCATCGCACTGTTTTGTGCAGTTTATCACTTGTGCGGGTTTGCGCATCGCACTGTTTTCTGCAATTTACACTCGCGCTGTTCTGCGCATCGCGCTGTTTTGTGCAATTTACACTCGCGCTGTTCTGCGCATCGCACTGTTTTGTGTACTTTACACTCGTGCTGTTTTGCGGATCGCACTGTTTCGTGTAGTTCATCTCTCGCGCTCTTTTGCGCATCGCACTGTTTTTTATTGTTTACACTCACGCAGTTTTGCGAATCGCACTGTTTTGTGTAGCTTATCACTCGCGCTCTTTCGCGCATCGCACTGTTTTGTGGAGTTCACACTCGCGCTGTTTTGCGCATCGCACTATTTTGTGCAGTTTATCACTCGTGCTGTCTTGCGCATCGCACTGTTTTGTGCAGTTTACACTGGCGTTGTTTTGTGCAATTTACACTCGCGCTGTTTTGCGCATGGCACTGTTTTGTACAGTTTATCACTCGCGTTGTTTTGTGCATCGCACCATTTTGTGTAGTGTATCAGTCGAGCTGTTTTGCGCATCGCACCGTTTTGTGCAGTTTATCACTCGCGCTGTCTTGCGCATCGTACTGTTTTGTGCAGTTTACCCTCGCACTATTTTGCGCATCGCACTGTTTTGTGCAATTTACACTCGCGCTGTTTTGCGCATTGCACTGTTTTGTGAAGTTTATCACTCGCGTTGTTTTGCGCATCGCACTATTTTGTGCAGTGTATCAGTCGCGCTGTTTTGCGCATCGCACTGTTTTGTCCAATTTACACTCGCGCTGTTCTGCGCATCGCACTGTTTTGTGTACTTTACACTCGCGCTGTTTTGCGGATCGCACTGTTTCGTGCAGTTCATCTCTTGCGCTCTTTTGCGCATCGCACTGTTTTGTACTGTTTACACTCACGTTGTTTTGCGAATCGTACTCTTTTGTGCAGCTTATCACTCGCGCTCTTTCGCTCATCGCACTGTTTTGTGGGGTTTACACTCGCACTGTTTTGCGCATCGCACCGTTTTGTGCAGTTTATCACTCGCGCTGTCTTGCGCATCGCACTTTTTGTGCAGTTTACACTCGCGCTGTTTTGCGCATCGCACTGTTTTGTGCAATTTACCCTCGCGCTGTTTTGCGCATTGCACTGTTTTGTGCAGTTTATCACTCGCGTTGTTTTGCGTATCGCACTATTTTGTGCAGTGTATCAGTCACGCTGTTTTGCGCATCGCATTGTTTTCTGCAGTTTACACTCGTTCTATTTTGCGGATCGCACTGTTATGTGCAGTTTATCACTCGCGCTCTTTTGTGCATCGCACTGTTTTGTGTACTTTACACTTGCGTTGTTTTGCGCATCGCACTGTTTTGTACAGTTTACACTCGCGCTGTTTTGCGCATCGCACTGTTTTGTGCAATTTATCACTCGCGCTGTTTGGCGCATCACACTGTTTTGTGCAGTTTACACTCGCGCTGTTTTGCCCATCACACTTTTTTGTGCAGTTTATCCCTCGCACTGTTTTGCGGATCGCGCTGTTTTCTGCAGTTTGTCACTCGCGGTGTTTTGCGCATCGCACTATTTTGTGCAGTTGATCCCTCGCGCTGTTGTGCGCATCACACTATTTTGTGCAGTTTATCACTCGCGTTGTTTGGCGCATCTCCCTGTTTTGTGCAGTTTACACTCGCGTTGTTTTGTCCATCGCACTGTTTTGTGCAGTTTATCACTCGCGCTGTGTTGCGCATCGCACTATATTGTAAAGTTTATCACCCGCGCTGTCTTGCGCATCGCACTATTTTGTGCAGTGTATCAATCGCGCGGTTTTGCGCATCGCACTGTTTTGTGCAGTTTACACTCGCTCTATTTTGCGGATCGCACTGTTATGTGCTGTTTATCACTCGCGCCGTCTTGCGCATCGCACTGTTTTGTGCAGTTTATCACTCGCGTTGTTTTGCGCATCGCACTGTTTTGTACAGTTTATCAGTCGCGTTGTTTTGCGTATCGCACTGTTTTGTGCAGTTTATCCCTCGTGCTGTTTTGGGCATCGCACTGTTTTGTGCAGTTTATCACTCGCGCTGTTTTGCCGATCGCACTGTTTTCTGCAGTTTATCACTCGCCCTGTTTTGCGCATCGCACTGTTTTGTGCAGTTTATCACTTGCGCGGTTTTGTGCATCGCACTGTTTTGTGCAATTTACACTCGCGCTGTTCTGCGCATCGCACTGTTTTGTGTACTTTACACTCGCACTGTTTTGCGGATCGCACTGTTTCGTGCAGTTCATCTCTCGCGCTCTTTTGCGCATCGCACTGTATTGTGGAGTTTACACTCGCGCTGTTTTGCGCATCGTACTGTTTTGTGTAGTTTATCACTCGCGCTGTCTTGTGCATCGCACTGTTTTGTGCAATTTACACTCGCGCTGTATTGCGCATTGCACTGTTTTGTGCAGTTTATCACTCGCGTTGTTTTGCGCATCGCACTATATTGTGCAGTGTATTGGTCGAGCTGTTTTGCGCATCGCACTGTTTTGTGCAGTTTATCACTCGCGCTGTCTTGCGCATCGCACTGTTTTGTGTAGTTTACACTCGCGCTGTTTTGCGCATCGCATTGTTTTGTGCAATTTACACTCGCGTTGTTTTGCGAATTGCACTGTTTTGTGCAGTTTATCACTCGCGTTGTCTTGCGCATCGCACTATTTTGTGCAGTGTGTCAGTCGCGCTGTTTTGCGCATCGCACTGTTTTGTGCAACTTACACTCGCGCTTTTCTGCGCATCGCACTGTTTTGTGTACATTACACTCGCGCTGTTTTACGGATCGCACTGTTTTGTGCAGTTTATCACTCGTGCAGTTTTGCGGATCGCACTGTTTTCTGCAGTTTATCACTGGCGGTGTTTTGCGCATCGCACTGTTTTGTGCAGTTTATCACTCGCGCTGTCTTGCGCATCGCACTGTTTTGTGCAGTTTACACTCGCGCTGTTTTGCCCATCGCATTGTTTTGTGCAATTTACACTCGCGCTGTTTTGTGCATTGCACTGTTTTGTGCAGTTTCTCACTCGCGTTGTCTTGCGCATCGCACTATTTTGTGCAGTGTATCAGTCGCGCTATTTTTGCGCATCGCACTGTTTTGTGCAATTACACTCGCGCTGTTCTGCGCATCGCACTGTTTTGTGTACTTTACACTCGCGCTGTTTTACGGATCGCACTGTTTCGTGCAGTTCCTCTCTTGCGCTCTTTTGCGCATTGCACTGTTTCGTAGTGTTTACACTCACGCTGTTTTGCGAATCGCACTGTTTTGTGCAGCTTATCACTCGCGCTCTTTTGTGCATCGCACTGTTTTGTGTACTTTACACTTGCGTTGTTTTGCGCATCGCACTGTTTTGTACAGTTTACACTCGCGCTGTTTTGCGCATCGCACTGTTTTGTGCAATTTATCACTCGCGCTGTTTGGCGCATCACACTGTTTTGTGCAGTTTACACTCGCGCTGTTTTGCCCATCACACTGTTTTGTGCAGTTTATCCCTCGCACTATTTTGCGGATCGCGCTGTTTTCTGCAGTTTGTCACTCGCGGTGTTTTGCGCATCACACTATTTTGTGCAGTTGATCCCTCGCGCTGTTGTGCGCATCACACTATTTTGTGCAGTTTATCACTCGCGTTGTTTGGTGCATCTCCCTGTTTTGTGCAGTTTACACTCGCGCTGTTTTGCCCATCGCACTGTCTTGTGCAGTTTATCACTCGCGCTGTGTTGCGCATCGCACTATATTGTAAAGTTTATCACCCGCGCTGTCTTGCGCATCGCACTGTTTTGTGCGGTTTACACTCGTGCTGTTTTGCGCATCGCACTGTTTTGTGCTGTTTACACTCACGTTATTTTGCGCATCGTACTGTTTTGTGCAGTTTCTCACTCGCGTTGTTTTGCGCATCGCACTGTTTTGTGGAGTTTACATTCGTACTGTTTTACGCATCGCACTGTTTGGTGCAGTTTCTCACTCGCGCTGTTCTGCTCATCGCACTGTGTTTTGCGGTTTACACTCGCGCTGTTTTGCGCATCGCACTGTTTTGTGCAGTTTATCACTCGCGTTGTTTTGCGCATCACACTGTTTTGTGCAGTTTAGACTCACGCTGTTTTGCGCATCGCACTGTTTTGTGCAGTTTATCACTCGCGGTGTTTTGCGCGTCGCACTATTTTGTGCAGTGTATCAATCGCGTGGTTTTGCGCATCGCACAGTGTTGTGCAGTTTACACTCGCTCTATTTTGCGGATCGCACTGTTATGTGCAGTTTATCACTCGCGCCGTGTTGCGCATCGCACTGTTTTGTGCAGTTTATCACTCGCGTTGTTTTGCGCATCGCACTGTTTTGTGGAGTTTACACTCGCGCTCTTTTGCGCATCGCACTGTTTGGTGCAGTTTCTCACTCGCGCTGTTCTGCTCATCGCACTGTTTTGTGCGGTTTACACTCACGCTGTTTTGCGCATCGCACTGTTTTGTGCAGTTTATCACTCGTGCTGTTTTCTACAGTTTGTCACTCGCGGTGTTTTGCGCATCGCACTGTTTTGTGCAGTTTATCCCTCGCGCGGTTTTGCGCATCGCACTGTTTTGTGCAGTTTATCACTCGCGCTGTTTGGCGCATCTCCCTGTTTTGTGCAGTTTAGACTCGCGCTGTTTTGCCCATCGCACTTTTTTGTGCAGTTTATCACTCGCGCTGTGTTATGCATCGTACTGTTTTGTGCAGTTTACACTCGCGCTGTTTTGCGCATCGCACTGTTTTGTGCAGTGTATCAGTCGCGCTGTTTTGCGCATCGCATTGTTTGGTGCTGTTTACACTTGCGTTGTTTTGCGCATCGTACTGTTTTGTGTAGTTTCTCACTCGCGTTGTTTTGCGCATCGCACTGTTTTGTGGAGTTTACATTCGCGCTGTTTTACGCATCGCATTGTTTGGTGCAGTTTCTCACTCGCGCTGTTCTGCTCATCGCACTGTTTTGTGTGGTTTACACTCGCGCTGTTTTGCACATCGCACTGTTTTGTGCAGTTTATCACTCGCGTTGTTTTGCGCATCGCACGGTTTTGTGGAGTTTAGACTCACGCTGTTTTGCGCATCGCACTATTTTGTGCAGTTTATCACTCGCGCTGTTTTGCGCATCGCACCGTTTTGTGCAGTTTAGACTCACGTTGTTTTGCGCATCGCACTGTTTTGTGCAGTTTCTCACTCGCGCTGTTTTGCGCATCTCACTGTTTTGTGCAGTTTACACTCGCGCTGCTTTGCGCATCGCACTGTTTTACGAATCACACTGTTTTGTGCAGTTTATCACTCGCGGTGTTTTGCGCATCGCCCTATTTTGTGCAGTGTATCAGTCGCGCTGTTTTGCGCATCGCATTGTTTTGTGCAATTTTCACTCGCGCAGTTTTGCGCATTGCACTGTTTTGTCCAGTTTATCACTCGCGTTGTTTTGCGCATCGCACTATTTTGTGCAGTGTATCAGTCGCGCTATTTTGCGCATCGCACTATTTTGTGCAGTTTACACTCGCTCTATTTTGCGGATCGCACTGTTACGTGCAGTTTATCACTCGCGCTCTTTTGCGCATCGCACTGTTTTTTGTACTTTACACCCGCGGTGTTTTGCGCATCGCACTATTTTGTACAGTTTATCACTCGCGCTGTTTTGCTGATCGCACTGTTTTGTGCAGTTTATCACTCGCGCGGTTTTGCGCATCGCACTGTTTTGTGCAGTTTATCACTTGTGCGGGTTTGCGCATCGCACTGTTTTCTGCAATTTACACTCGCGCTGTTCTGCACATCGCGCTGTTTTGTGCAATTTACACTCGCGCTGTTCTGCGCATCGCACTGTTTTGTGTACTTTACACTCGTGCTGTTTTGCGGATCGCACTGTTTCGTGTAGTTCATCTCTCGCGCTCTTTTGCGCATCGCACTATTTTGTATTGTTTACACTCACGCAGTTTTGCGAATCGCGCTGTTTTGTGTAGCTTATCACTCGCGCTCTTTCGCGCATCGCACTGTTTTGTGGAGTTCACACTCGCGCTGTTTTGCGCATCGCACTATTTTGTGCAGTTTATCACTCGCGCTGTCTTGCGCATCGCACTGTTTTGTGCAGTTTACACTGGCGCTGTTTTGTGCAATTTACACTCGCGCTGTTTTGCGCATGGCACTGTTTTGTGCAGTTTATCACTCGCGTTGTTTTGTGCATCGCACCATTTTGTGCAGTGTATCAGTCGAGCTGTTTTGCACATCGCACCGTTTTGTGCAGTTTATCACTCGCGCTGTCTTGCGCATCGTACTGTTTTGTGCAGTTTACCCTCGCACTATTTTGCGCATCGCACTGTTTTGTGCAATTTACACTCGCGCTGTTTTGCGCATTGCACTGTTTTGTGAAGTTTATCACTCGCGTTGTTTTGCGCATCGCACTATTTTGTGCAGTGTATCAGTCGCGCTGTTTTGCGCATCGCACTGTTTTGTGCAATTTACACTCGCGCTGTTCTGCGCATCGCACTGTTTTGTGTACTTTACACTCGCGCTGTTTTGCGGATCGCACTGTTTCGTGCAGTTCATCTCTTGCGCTCTTTTGCGCATCGCACTGTTTTGTACTGTTTACACTCACGTTGTTTTGCGAATCGTACTCTTTTGTGCAGCTTATCACTCGCGCTCTTTCGCTCATCGCACTGTTTTGTGGGGTTTACACTCGCACTGTTTTGCGCATCGCACCGTTTTGTGCAGTTTATCACTCGCGCTGTCTTGCGCATCGCACTGTTTTGTGCAGTTTACACTCGCGCTGTTTTGCGCATCGCACGGTTTTGTGCAATTTACCCTCGCGCTGTTTTGCGCATTGCACTGTTTTGTGCAGTTTATGACTCGCGTTGTTTTGCGTATCGCACTATTTTGTGCAGTGTATCAGTCGCGCTGTTTTGCGCATCGCATTGTTTTCTGCAGTTTACACTCGTTCTATTTTGCGGATCGCACTGTTATGTGCAGTTTATCACTCGCGCTCTTTTGTGCATCGCACTGTTTTGTGTACTTTACACTTGCGTTGTTTTGCGCATCGCACTGTTTTGTACAGTTTACACTCGCGCTGTTTTGCGAATCGCACTGTTTTGTGCAATTTATCACTCGCGCTGTTTGGCGCATCACACTGTTTTGTGCAGTTTACACTCGCGCTGTTTTGCCCATCACACTGTTTTGTGCAGTTTATCCCTCGCACTATTTTGCGGATCGCGCTGTTTTCTGCAGTTTGTCACTCGCGGTGTTTTGCGCATCGCACTATTTTGTGCAGTAATCCCTCGCGCTGTTGTGCGCATCACACTATTTTGTGCAGTTTATCACTCGCGTTGTTTGGCGCATCTCCCTGTTTTGTGCAGTTTACACTCGCGCTGTTTTGCCCATCGCACTGTTTTGTGCAGTTTATCACTCGCGCTGTGTTGCGCATCGCACTATATTGTAAAGTTTATCACCCGCGCTGTCTTGCGCATCGCACTATTTTGTGCAGTGTATCAATCGCGCGGTTTTGCGCATCGCACTGTTTTGTGCAGTTTACACTCGCTCTATTTTGCGGATCGCACTGTTATGTGCTGTTTATCACTCGCGCCGTCTTGCGCATCGCACTGTTTTGTGCAGTTTATCACTCGCGTTGTTTTGCGCATCGCACTGTTTTGTACAGTTTATCAGTCGCGCTGTTTTGCGTATCGCACTGTTTTGTGCAGTTTATCACTCGCGGTGTTTTGCGCATCGCACTGTTTTGTGCAGTTTATCCCTCGTGCTGTTTTGGGCATCGCACTGTTTTGTGCAGTTTATCACTCGCGCTGTTTTGCCGATCGCACTGTTTTCTGCAGTTCATCACTCGCCCTGTTTTGCGCATCGCACTGTTTTGTGCAGTTTATCACTTGCGCGGTTTTGTGCATCGCACTGTTTTGTGCAATTTACACTCGCGCTGTTCTGCGCATCGCACTGTTTTGTGTACTTTACACTCGCACTGTTTTGCGGATCGCACTGTTTCGTGCAGTTCATCTCTCGCGCTCTTTTGCGCATCGCACTGTATTGTGGAGTTTACACTCGCGCTGTTTTGCGCATCACACTGTTTTGTGTAGTTTATCACTCGCGCTGTCTTGTGCATCGCACTGTTTTGTGCAATTTACACTCGCGCTGTATTGCGCATTGCACTGTTTTGTGCAGTTTATCACTCGCGTTGTTTTGCGCATCGCACTATATTGTGCAGTGTATCGGTCGAGCTGTTTTGCGCATCGCACTGTTTTGTGCAGTTTATCACTCGCGCTGTCTTGCGCATCGCACTGTTTTGTGTAGTTTACACTCGCGCTGTTTTGCGCATCGCATTGTTTTGTGCAATTTACACTCGCGTTGTTTTGCGCATTGCACTGTTTTGTGCAGTTTATCACTCACGTTGTCTTGCGCATCGCACTATTTTGTGCAGTGTGTCAGTCGCGCTGTTTTGCGCATCGCACTGTTTTGTGCAACTTACACTCGCGCTGTTCTGCGCATCGCACTATTTTGTGTATATTACACTCGCGCTGTTTTACGGATCGCACTGTTTTGTGCAGTTTATCACTCGTGCAGTTTTGCGGATCGCACTGTTTTCTGCAGTTTATCACTGGCGGTGTTTTGCGCATCGCACTGTTTTGTGCAGTTTATCACTCGCGCCGTCTTGCGCATCGCACTGTTTTGTGTAGTTTAGACTCGCGCTGTTTTGCGCATCGCATTGTTTTGTGCAATTTACACTCGCGCTGTTTTCCGCGTTGCACTGTTTTGTGCAGTTTATCACTCGCGTTGTCTTGCGCATCGCACTATTTTGTGCAGTGTGTCAGTCGCGCTGTTTTGCGCATCGCACTGTTTTGTGCAACTTACACTCGCGCTGTTCTGCGCATCGCACTGTTTTGTGTACATTACACTCGCGCTGTTTTACGGATCGCACTGTTTTGTGCAGTTTATCACTCGTGCAGGTTTGCGGATCGCACTGTTTTCTGCAGTTTATCACTGGCGGTGTTTTGTGCATCGCACTGTTTTGTGCAGTTTATCACTCGCGCTGTCTTGCGCATCGCACTGTTTTGTGCAGTTTACACTCGCGCTGTTTTGCCCATCGCATTGTTTTGTGCAATTTACACTCGCGCTGTTTTGTGCATTGCACTGTTTTGTGCAGTTTCTCACTCGCGTTGTCTTGCGCATCGCACTATTTTGTGCAGTGTATCAGTCGCGCTATTTTTGCGCATCGCACTGTTTTGTGCAATTTACACTCGCGCTGTTCTGCGCATCGCACTGTTTTGTGTACTTTACACTCGCGCTGTTTTACGGATCGCACTGTTTCGTGCAGTTCCTCTCTTGCGCTCTTTTGCGCATTGCACTGTTTCGTAGTGTTTACACTCACGCTGTTTTGCGAATCGCACTGTTTTGTGCAGCTTATCACTCGCGCTCTTTCGCGCATCGCACTGTTTTGTGGAGTTTACACTCGCGCTGTTTTGCGCATCGCACTGTTTTGTGCAGTTTACACTCGCGTTGTTTTACGCATCGCATTGTTTTGTGCAATTTACACTCGCGCTGTTTTGCGCATTGCACTGTTTTGTGCAGTTTATCACTCGCGTTGTTTTGCGCATCGCACTATTTTGTGCAGTGTATCAGTCGCGCTATTTTGCGCATCGCACTGTTTTGTGCAGTTTACACTCGCTCTATTTTGCGGATCGCACTGTTATGTGCAGTTTATCACTCGCGCTCTTTTGCGCATCGCACTGTTTTGTGTACTTTACACCCGCGGTGTTTTGCGCATCGCACTATTTTGTACAGTTTACACTCGCGCTGTTTTGCGCGTCGCACTGTTTTGTGCAATTTATCACTCGCGCTGTTTGGCGCATCACACTGTTTTGTGCAGTTTACACTCGCGCTGTTTTCCCATCGCACTGTTTTGTGCAGTTTATCACTCGCGCTGTTTTGCGGATCGCACTGTTTTCTACAGTTTGTCACTCGCGGTGTTTTGCGCATCGCACTATTTTGTGCAGTTTATCACTCGCGCTGTGTTATGCATCGCACTGTTTTGTACAGTTTACACTCGCGCTGTTTTGCGCATCGCACTGTTTTGTGCAGTGTATCAGTCACACTGTTTTGCGCATCGCACTGTTTGGTGCTGTTTACACTCGCGTTGTTTTGCGCATCGTACTGTTTTGTGCAGTTTATCACTCGCGCTGTTTTGCGCATCATACTCTTTTGGGCATCGCACCGTTTTGTATTGTTTATACTCACGCTGTTTTGCGAATCGCACTGTTTTGTGCCGCTTATCACTCGCGCTCTTTCGCGCATCGCACTGTTTTGTGGAGTTTACACTCCCGCTGTTTTGCGCATCGCACTGTTTTGTGCAGTTTATCACTCGCGCTGTCTTGCGCATCGCACTGTTTTGTGCAGTTTACAACTGGCGCTGTTTTGCGCATCGCACTGTTTTGTACAATTTACACTCGCGCTGTTTTGCGCATGGCACTGTTTTGTGCAGTTTATCACTCGCGTTGCTTTGCGCATCGCACCATTTTGTGCAGTGTATCAGTCGAGCTGTTTTGCGCATCGCACCGTTTTGTGCAGTTTATCACTCGCGCTGTCTTGCGCATCGTACTGTTTTGTGCAGTTTACACTCGCACTATTTTGCACATCGCACTGTTTTGTGCAATTTACACTCGCGCTGTTTTGCGCATTGCACTGTTTTGTGAAGTTTATCACTCGCGTTGTTTTGCGCATCGTGCTATTTTGTGCAGTGTATCAGTCGCGCTGTTTTGCGCATCGCACTGTTTTGTGCAATTTACACTCGCGCTGTTCTGCGCATCGCACTGTTTTGTGTACTTTACACTCGCGCTGTTTTGCGGATCGCACTGTTTCGTGCAGTTCATCTCTTGCGCTCTTTTGCTCATCGCACTGTTTTGTACTGTTTACACTCACGTTGTTTTGCGAATCGTACTCTTTTGTGCAGTTTATCACTCGCGCTCTTTCGCTCATCGCACTGTTTTGTGGAGTTTACACTCGCACTGTTTTGCGCATCGCACTGTTTTCTGCAGTTTATCACTCGCGTTGTCTTGCGCATCGCACTGTTTTGTGCAGTTTACACTCGCGCTGTTTTGCGCATCGCACTGTTTTGTGCAATTTACCCTCACACTGTTTTGCGCATTGCACTGTTTTGTGCAGTTTATCACTCGCGTTGTTTTGCGTATCGCACTATTTTGTGCAGTGTATCAGTCGCGCTGTTTTGCGCATCGCATTGTTTTCTGCAGTTTACACTCGTTCTATTTTGCGGATCGCACTCTTATGTGCAGTTTATCACTCGCGCTCTTTTGTGCATCGCACTGTTTTGTGTACTTTACACTTGCGTTGTTTTGCGCATCGCACTGTTTTGTACAGTTTACACTCGCGCTGTTTTGCGCATCGCACTGTTTTGTGCAATTTATCACTCGCGCTGTTTGGCGCGTCACACTGTTTTGTGCAGTTTACACTCGCGCTGTTTTGCCCATCACACTATTTTGTGCAGTTTATCCCTCGCACTGTTTTGCGGATCGCGCTGTTTTCTGCAGTTTGTCACTCGCGGTGTTTTGCGCATCGCACTATTTTGTGCAGTTGATCCCTCGCGCTGTTGTGCGCATCACACTATTTTGTGCAGTTTATCACTCGCGTTGTTTGGCGCATCTCCCTGTTTTGTGCAGTTTACACTCGCGCTGTTTTGCCCATCGCACTGTTTTGTGCAGTTTATCACTTGCGCTGTGTTGCGCATCGCACTATATTGTAAAGTTTATCACCCGTGCTGTCTTGCGCATCGCACTGTTTTGTGCGGTTTACACTCGTGCTGTTTTGCGCATCGCACTGTTTTGTGCTGTTTACACTCGCGTTGTTTTGCGCATCGTACTGTTTTGTGCAGTTTCTCACTCGCGTTGTTTTGCGCAACGCACTATTTTGTGGAGTTTACATTCGTACTGTTTTACGCATCGCACTGTTTGGTGCAGTTTCTCACTCGCGCTGTTCTGCTCATCGCACTGTGTTGTGCGGTTTACACTCGCGCTGTTTTGCGCATCGCACTGTTTTGTGCAGTTTATCACTCGCGTTGTTTTGCGCATCACACTGTTTTGTGCAGTTTAGACTCACGCTGTTTTGCGCATCGCACTGTTTTGTGCAGTTTATCACTCGCGGTGTTTTGCGCGTCGCACTATTTTGTGCAGTGTATCAATCGCGCGGTTTTGCGCATCGCACTGTTTTGTGCAGTTTACACTCGCTCTATTTTGCGGATCGCACTGTTATGTGCAGTTTATCACTCGCGTTGTTTTGCGCATCGCACTGTTTTGTGGAGTTTACACTCGCGCTCTTTTGCGCATCGCACTGTTTGGTGCAGTTTCTTACTCGCGCTGTTCTGCTCATCGCACTATTTTGTGCGGTTTACACTCACGCTGTTGTGCGCATCGCACTGTTTTGTGCAGTTTATCACTCGTGCTGTTTCGCGTATCGCACTGTTTTATGCAGTTTATCGCTCGCGTTGTTTTGCGCATCGCACTGTTTTGTGCAGTTTAGACTCGCGTTGTTTTGCGTATCGCACTATTTCGTGCAGTTTATCACTCGCGTTGTTTTGCGTATGGCACCGTTTTGTCCAGTTTAGACTCGCGCTATTTTGCGCATCGCACTGTTTTGTGCAGTTTCTCACTCGCGCTGTTTTGCGCATCTCACTGTTTTGTGCAGTTTACACTCGAGCTGCTTTGCGCATCGCACTGTTTTGTACAATTTACACTCGCACTATTTTGCGAATCGCACTGTTTTGTGCAGCTTATCACTCGCGCTGTTTCGCGCATCGCACTGTTTTGTGGAGTTTACACTCGTGCTGTGTTGCGCATCGCACTGTTTTGTGCAGTTTATCACTCGCGCTGTCTTGCGCATCGCACTGTTTTGTGCAGTTTACGCTCGTGCTGTTTTGCGCATCGCGCTATTTTCTGCAGTTTACCCTCGCCCTGTTTTGTGCATCGCACTATTTTGTGCAGTTTATCACTCGCGTTGTTTTGCGCATCGCAATGTTTTGTGGAGTTTACACTCGCGCAGTTTTCCGCATCGCACTGTTTGGTGCAGTTTCTCACTCGCGCTGTTTTTTTCATGCACTGTTTTGTGCTGTTTACACTCGCGCTGTTTTGCGCGTCGCACTGTTTTCTGCAGTTTATCGCTAGCGTTGTTTTGCCCATCGCACTATTTTGTGCAGTTTATCCCTCGCGTTGTTTTGCGCATCGCACCGTTTTGTGCAGTTTAGACTCGCGCTGTTTTGCGCATTGCACTGTTTTGCGCAGTTTCTCACTCGCGCTGTTTTGCGCATCTCACTGTTTTGTGCAGTTTCCACTCGCGCTGTTTTGTGCATCACACAGTTTTGTGCAGTGTATCAGTCGCGCTGTTTTCGCATCGCACTGTTTTGTGCAGTTTACACTCGCGCTGTTTTGCGCATCGCACTGTTTTGTGCAGTTTATCTCTCGCGCTCTTTTTCGCATCGCACTGTTTTGTGCAGTTTACACTCGCACTGCTTTGCCCATTGCACTGTTTTGTGCAGTTTATCAGTCGCGCTGTTTTGCGTATCGCACTGTTTTGTGCAGTTGATCACTCGCGGTGTTTTGCGCTTCGCACTGTTTTGTGCAGTTTATCCCTCGTGCTGTTTTGGGCATCACACTGTTTTGTGCAGTTTATCACTCGCGCTGTTTTGCCGATCGCACTGTTTTCTGCAGTTTATCACTAGCCCTGTTTTGCGCATCACACTGTTTTGTGCAGTTTATCACTCGCGCGGTTTTGTGCATCGCACTGTTTTGTGCAATTTACACTCGTGCTGTTCTGCGCATCGCACTGTTTTGTGTACTTTACACTCGCACTATTTTGCGGATCGCACTGTTTCGTGCAGTTCATCTCTTGCGCTCTTTTGCGCATCGCACTGTTTTGTGGAGTTTACACTCGCGTTGTTTTGCGCATCGCATTGTTTTCTGCAGTTTACACTCGTTCTATTTTGCGGATCGCACTCTTATGTGCAGTTTATCACTCGCGCTCTTTTGTGCATCGCACTGTTTTGTGTACTTTACACTTGCGTTGTTTTGCGCATCGCACTGTTTTGTACAGTTTACACTCGCGCTGTTTTGCGCATCGCACTGTTTTGTGCAATTTATCACTCGCGCTGTTTGGGCGCGTCACACTGTTTTGTGCAGTTTACACTCGCGCTGTTTTGCCCATCACACTATTTTGTGCAGTTTATCCCTCGCACTGTTTTGCGGATCGCGCTGTTTTCTGCAGTTTGTCACTCGCGGTGTTTTGCGCATCGCACTATTTTGTGCAGTTGATCCCTCGCGCTGTTGTGCGCATCACACTATTTTGTGCAGTTTATCACTCGCGTTGTTTGGCGCATCTCCCTGTTTTGTGCAGTTTACACTCGCGCTGTTTTGCCCATCGCACTGTTTTGTGCAGTTTATCACTTGCGCTGTGTTGCGCATCGCACTATATTGTAAAGTTTATCACCCGTGCTGTCTTGCGCATCGCACTGTTTTGTGCGGTGTACACTCGTGCTGTTTTGCGCATCGCACTGTTTTGTGCTGTTTACACTCGCGTTGTTTTGCGCATCGTACTGTTTTGTGCAGTTTCTCACTCGCGTTGTTTTGCGCAACGCACTATTTTGTGGAGTTTACATTCGTACTGTTTTACGCATCGCACTGTTTGGTGCAGTTTCTCACTCGCGCTGTTCTGCTCATCGCACTGTGTTGTGCGGTTTACACTCGCGCTGTTTTGCGCATCGCACTGTTTTGTGCAGTTTATCACTCGCGTTGTTTTGCGCATCACACTGTTTTGTGCAGTTTAGACTCACGCTGTTTTGCGCATCGCACTGTTTTGTGCAGTTTATCACTCGCGGTGTTTTGCGCGTCGCACTATTTTGTGCAGTGTATCAATCGCGCGGTTTTGCGCATCGCACTGTTTTGTGCAGTTTACACTCGCTCTATTTTGCGGATCGCACTGTTATGTGCAGTTTATCAGTCGCGTTGTTTTGCGCATCGCACTGTTTTGTGGAGTTTACACTCGCGCTCTTTTGCGCATCGCACTGTTTGGTGCAGTTTCTTACTCGCGCTGTTCTGCTCATCGCACTATTTTGTGCGGTTTACACTCACGCTGTTGTGCGCATCGCACTGTTTTGTGCAGTTTATCACTCGTGCTGTTTCGCGTATCGCACTGTTTTATGCAGTTTATCGCTCGCGTTGTTTTGCGCATCGCACTGTTTTGTGCAGTTTAGACTCGCGTTGTTTTGCGTATCGCACTATTTCGTGCAGTTTATCACTCGCGTTGTTTTGCGTATGGCACCGTTTTGTCCAGTTTAGACTCGCGCTATTTTGCGCATCGCACTGTTTTGTGCAGTTTCTCACTCGCGCTGTTTTGCGCATCTCACTGTTTTGTGCAGTTTACACTCGAGCTGCTTTGCGCATCGCACTGTTTTGTACAATTTACACTCGCACTATTTTGCGAATCGCACTGTTTTGTGCAGCTTATCACTCGCGCTGTTTCGCGCATCGCACTGTTTTGTGGAGTTTACACTCGTGCTGTGTTGCGCATCGCACTGTTTTGTGCAGTTTATCACTCGCGCTGTCTTGCGCATCGCACTGTTTTGTGCAGTTTACGCTCGTGCTGTTTTGCGCATCGCGCTGTTTTCTGCAGTTTACCCTCGCCCTGTTTTGTGCATCGCACTATTTTGTGCAGTTTATCACTCGCGTTGTTTTGCGCATCGCAATGTTTTGTGGAGTTTACACTCGCGCAGTTTTCCGCATCGCACTGTTTGGTGCAGTTTCTCACTCGCGCTGTTTTTTTCATGCACTGTTTTGTGCTGTTTACACTCGCGCTGTTTTGCGCGTCGCACTGTTTTCTGCAGTTTATCGCTAGCGTTGTTTTGCCCATCGCACTATTTTGTGCAGTTTATCCCTCGCGTTGTTTTGCGCATCGCACCGTTTTGTGCAGTTTAGACTCGCGCTGTTTTGCGCATTGCACTGTTTTGCGCAGTTTCTCACTCGCGCTGTTTTGCGCATCTCACTGTTTTGTGCAGTTTCCACTCGCGCTGTTTTGTGCATCACACAGTTTTGTGCAGTGTATCAGTCGCGCTGTTTTCGCATCGCACTGTTTTGTGCAGTTTACACTCGCGCTGTTTTGCGCATCGCACTGTTTTGTGCAGTTTATCTCTCGCGCTCTTTTTCGCATCGCACTGTTTTGTGCAGTTTACACTCGCACTGCTTTGCCCATTGCACTGTTTTGTGCAGTTTATCAGTCGCGCTGTTTTGCGTATCGCACTGTTTTGTGCAGTTGATCACTCGCGGTGTTTTGCGCTTCGCACTGTTTTGTGCAGTTTATCCCTCGTGCTGTTTTGGGCAACACACTGTTTTGTGCAGTTTATCACTCGCGCTGTTTCGCCGATCGCACTGTTTTCTGCAGTTTATCACTAGCCCTGTTTTGCGCATCACACTGTTTTGTGCAGTTTATCACTCGCGCGGTTTTGTGCATCGCACTGTTTTGTGCAATTTACACTCGTGCTGTTCTGCGCATCGCACTGTTTTGTGTACTTTACACTCGCACTATTTTGCGGATCGCACTGTTTCGTGCAGTTCATCTCTTGCGCTCTTTTGCGCATCGCACTGTTTTATGGAGTTTACACTGCGTTGTTTTGCGCATCGCACTGTTTTGTGTAGTTTATCACTCGCGCTGTCTTGTGCATCGCACTATTTTGTTCAGTTTACACTCGCGCTGTATTGCGCATAGCACTGTTTTGTGCAGTTTATCACTCACGTTGTTTTGCGCATCGCACTATATTGTGCAGTGTATCAGTCGAGCTGTTTTGCGCATTGCACTGTTTTGTGCAGTTTATCACTCGCGCTGTCTTGCGCATCGCACTGTTTTGTGTAGTTTACACTCGCGCTGTTTTGCCATCGCATTGTTTTGTGCAATTTACACTCGCGCTGTTTTGCGCATTGCACTGTTTTGCGCAGTTTATCACTCGCGTTGTCTTGCGCATCGCACTATTTTGTGCAGTTTATCAGTCGCGCTGTTTTGCGCATCGCACTGTTTTGTGCAATTTACACTCGCGCTGTTCTGCGCATCGCACTGTTTTGTGTACTTTACACTCGCGCTGTTTTACGGATCGCACTGTTTCGTGCAGTTCCTCTCTCGCGCTCTTTTGCGCATCACACTATTTCGTAGTGTTTACACTCACGCTGTTTTACGAATCACACTGTTTTGTGCAGCTTATCACTCGCCCACTTTCGCGCATCGCACTGTTTTGTGGAGTTTACATTCGCGCTGTTTTGCGCATCGCATTGTTTTGTGCAATTTACACTCGCGCTGTTTTGCGCATTGCACTGTTTTGTGCAGTTTATCACTCGCGTTGTTTTGCGCATCGCACTATTTTGTGCAGTGTATCAGTCGCGCTATTTTGCGCATCGCACTGTTTTGTGCAGTTTACACTCGCTCTATTTTGCGGATCACACTGTTATGTGCAGTTTATCACTCGCGCTCTTTTGCGGATCGCACTGTTTTGTGTACTTTACACCCGCGGTGTTTTGCGCATCGCACTATTTTGTACAGTTTACACTCGCGCTGTTTTGCGCATCTCACTGTTTTGTGCAATTTATCGCTCGCGCTGGTTGGCGCATCACACTGTTTTGTGCAGTTTACACTCGCGCTGTTTTTCCATCGCACTATTTTGTGCAGTTTATCACTCGCGCTGTTTTACGGATCGCACTGTTTTCTGCAGTTTGTCACTCGCGGTGTTTTACGGATCGCACTGTTTTGTGCAGTTTACACTCGCGCTGTTTTGCGCCTCGCACTGTTTTGTGCAGTTTATCACTCGCGCTCTTTTTCGCATCGCACTGTTTTGTGCAGTTTACACTCGCACTGCTTTGCCCATCGCACTGTGTTTGTGCAGTTTATCAGTCGCGCTGTTTTGCGTATGGCACTGTTTTGTGCAGTTTATCACTCGCGGTGTTTTGCGCATCGCACTGTTTTGTGCAGTTTATCCCTCGTGCTGTTTTGGGCATCGCACTGTTTTGTGCAGTTTATCACTCGCGCTATTTTGCGGATCGCACTGTTTTGTGCAATTTATCCCTCGCGCTGTTTTGCGCATCGCACTGTTTTGTGCAGTTTATCACTCGCGCTGTTTGGCGCATCTCCCTGTTTTGTGTAGTTTAGACTCGCGCTGTTTTGCCCATCGCACTGTTTTGTGCAGTTTATCACTCGCGCTGTGTTATGCATCGCACTATTTTGTAAAGTTTATCACTCGCACTATCTTGTGCATCGTACTGTTTTGTGCGGTTTACACTCGTGCTGTTTTGCGCATCACACTGTTTGGTGCTGTTTACACTTGCGTTGTTTTGCGCATCTTACTGTTTTGTGTAGTTTCTCACTCGCGTTGTTTTGCGCATCGCACTGTTTTGTGGAGTTTACATTCGCGCTGTTTTACGGATCGCATTGTTTGGTGCAGTTTCTCACTCGCGCTGTTCTGCTCATCGCACTGTTTTGTGTGGTTTACACTCGCGCTGTTTTGCGCATCGCACTGTTTTGTGCAGTTTATCACTCGCGTTGCTTTTGTGCATCGCACTGTTTTGTGCAGTTTAGACTCCCGCTGTTTTGCGCATCGCACTATTTTGTGCAGTTTATCACTCGCGCTGTTTTGCGCATCGCACCGTTTTGTGCAGTTTAGACTCACGCTGTTTTGCGCATCGCACTGTTTTGTGCAGTTTCTCACTCGCGCTGTTTTGCGCATCTCACTGTTTTGTGCAGTTTACACTCGCGCTGCTTTGCGCATCGCACTATTTTGTACAGTTTACACTCGCACTGTTTTACGAATCGCACTGTTTTGTGCAGTTTATCACTCGCGGTGTTTTGCGCATCGCACTATTTTGTGCAGTGTATCAGTCGCGCTGTTTTGCGCATCGCACTGTTTTGTGCAGTTTACACTCGCTCTATTTTGCGGATCACACAGTTATGTGCAGTTTATCACTTGCGCTCCTTTGCGCATTGCACTGTTTTGTGTACTTTACACTCGCGCTGTTTTTCTCATCGCACTATTTTGTGCAGTTTACGCTCGCGCTGTTTGCCCATCGCACTGTTTTGTGCAGTTTATCACTCGCACTGTTTTGTGCAGTTTAGACTTGCGCTCTTTTGCGCATCGCACTATTTTGTGCAGTTTATCCCTCGCGTCGTTTTGCGCAGCGCACCGTTTTGTGCAGTTTAGACTCGCGCTGTTTTGTGCATTGCACTGTTTTGCGCAGTTTCTCACTGGCGCTATTTTGCGCATCTCACTATTTTGTGCAATTTACACTCGCGTTGTTTTGCGCATCGCACTGTTTTGTGCAGTTTATCGCTCGCGGTGTTTTGCGCATCGTACTGTTTTGTGCAGTGTATCAGTCGCGCTGTTTTGGGCAACGCACTTTTTTGTGCAGTTTTCACTCGCTCTATTTTGCGGATCGCACTGTTATGTGCAGTTTATCACTCGCGCTCTTTTCCGCATCGCACTGTTTTGTGTACTTTACACTCGCGCTGTTTTGCGCATCGCACTGTTTTGTGCAGTTTATCTCTCGAACTCTTTTTCGCATCGCACTGTTTTGTGCAGTTTACACTCGCGCTGCTTTGCCCATCGCACTATTTTGTGCAGTTTATCACTCGCGGTGTTTTGGGCATCGCACTGTTTTGTGCAGTTTATCCCTCTTGCTGTTTTGCGCATCGCACTGTTTTGCGCATCGCACTGTTTTGTGCAGTTTATCACTCGCGCTGTTTTGCCAATTGCACTGTTTTCTGCAGTTTATCACTCGCCCTGTTTTTATGCAACGCACTGTTTTGTGCAGTTTGTCACTCGCGCGGCTTTGCGCATTGCACTGTTTTGTGCAATATACACTCGCGTTGTTTTCCGCATCGCACTGTTTGGTGCTGTTTACACTCGCGTTGTTTTGCGCATCGTACTGTTTTGTGTAGTTTCTCACTCGCGCCCTTTTGCGCATCGCACTGTTTTGTATTGTTTACATTCGCGCTGTTTTACGCATCGCACTGTTTAGTGCAGTTTCTCACTCGCGCTGTTCTGCTCATCGCACTGTTTTGTGTGGTTTACACTCGCACTGTTTTGCGCATCGCACTGTTTTGTGCAGTGTATCAGTCGCGCTATTTTGCGCATCGCACTGTTTGGTGCTGTTTACACTCGCGTTATTTTGCGCATCGTACTGTTTTGTGTAGTTTCTCACTCGCGTTGTTTTGCGCATCGCACTGTTTTCTGCAGTTTAGACTCCCGCTGTTTTGCGCATCGCACTATTTTGTGCAGTTTATCACTCGCGCTGTTTTGTGCATCGCACCGTTTTGTGCAGTTTAGACTCACACTGTTTTGCGCATCGCACCGTTTTGTGCAGTTTAGACTCACGCTGTTTTGCGCATCTCACTGTTTTGTGCAGTTTACACTCGCGCTGCTTTGCGCATCGCACTGTTTTGTACAGTTTACACTCGCACTGTTTTCCGAATCGCACTGTTTTGTGCAGTTTATCACTATCGGTGTTTTGCGCGTCGCACTATTTTGTGCAGTGTATCAGTCGCGCTGTTTTGCACATCGCACTGTTCTGTGCAGTTTACACTCGCTCTATTTTGCGGATCACACAGTTATGTGCAGTTTATCACTTGCACTCCTTTGCGCATTGCACTGTTTTGTGTACTTTACACTCGCGCTGTTTTTCTCATCGCACTATTTTGTGCAGTTTACACTCGCGCCGTTTTGCCCATCGCACTGTTTTGTGCAGTTTATCACTCGCGCTATTTTGCGTATCGCACTGTTTTGTGCAGTTTAGACTTGCGCCCTTTTGCGCATCGCACTATTTTGTGCAGTTTATCCCTCGCGTCGTTTTGCGCATCGCACCGTTTTGTGCAGTTTAGACTCGCGCTGTTTTGCGCATTGCACTGTTTTGCGCAGTTTCTCACTCGCGCTATTTTGCGCATCTCACTGTTTTGTGCAATTTACACTCGCGTTGTTTTGCGCATCGCACTATTTTGTGCAGTTTATCGCTCGCGGTGTTTTGCGCATCGCACTGTTTTGCGCAGTGTATCAGTCGCGCTGTTTTGGGCATCGCACTTTTTTGTGCAGTTTACACTCGCTCTATTTTGCGGATCGCACTGTTATGTGCAGTTTATCACTCGCGCTCTTTTCCGCATCGCACTGTTTTGTGTACTTTACACTCGCGCTGTTTTGCGCATCGCACTGTTTTGTGCAGTTTATCTCTCGCGCTCTTTTTCGCATCGCACTGTTTTGTACAGTTTACACTCGCGCTGCTTTCCCATCGCACTATTTTGTGCAGTTTATCACTAGCGGTGTTTTGGGCATCGCACTGTTTTGTGCAGTTTATCCCTCGTGCTGTTTTGCGCATCGCACTGTTTTGTGCAGTTTATCACTCGCGCTGTTTTGCCGATTGCACTGTTTTCTGCAGTTTATCACTCGCCCTGTTTTGCGCATCGCACTGTTTTGTGCAGTTTGTCACTCGCGCGGTTTTGCGCATCGCACTGTTTTGTGCAATATACACTCGCGCTGTTCTGCGCATCGCACTGTTTTGTGTACTTTACACTCGCGCTGTTTTGCGGATCGCACTGTTTCGTGCTGTTCATCTCTCGCGCTCTTTTGCGCATCGCACTGTTTTGTACTGTTTATACTCACGCTGTTTTGCGAATCGCACTGTTTTGTGCAGCTTATCACTCGCGTTCTTTCGCGCATCGCACTGTTTTGTGGAGTTTACACTCGCGCTGTTTTGCGCATCGCACTGTTTTGTGCGGTTTATCACTCGCAATGTCTTGCGCATCGCACTGTTTTGTGCAGTTTACACTCGCGTTGTTCTGCGCTTCGCACTATTTTGTGCAGTGTATCAGTCGCGCTGTTTTGCGCATCGCACTGTTTGGTGCTGTTTACACTCGCGTTGTTTTGCGCATCGTACTGTTTTGTGTAGTTTCTCACTCGCGTTGTTTTGCGCATCGCACTGTTTTGTGGAGTTTACATTCGCGCTGTTTTACGCATCGCACTGTTTGGTGCAGTTTCTCACTCGCGCTGTTCTGCTCATCGCACTGTTTTGTGTGGTTTACACTCGCGTTGTTTTGCGCATTGCACTGTTTTGTGCAGTTTATCACTTGCGTTGTTTTGCACATCGCACTGTTTTGTGCAGTTTACACTCACGCTGTTTTGCGCATTGCACTATTTTGTGCAGTTTATCACTCGCGCTGTTTTGCGCATCGCACCATTTTGTGCAGTTTAGACTCACGCTGTTTTGCGCATCGCACTGTTTTGTGCAGTTTCTCACTCGCGCTGTTTTGCGCATCTCACTGCTTTGTGCAGTTTACACTCGCGCTACTTTGCGCATCGCACTATTTTGTACAGTTTACACTCGCACTGTTTTACGAATCGCACTGTTTTGTGCAGTTTATCACTCGCGGTGTTTTGCGCATCGCACTATTTTGTGCAGTGTATCAGTCGCGCTGTTTTGCGCATCGCACTGTTTTGTGCAGTTTACACTCGCTCTATTTTGCGGATCACACAGTTATGTGCAGTTTATCACTTGCGCTCCTTTGCGCATTGCACTGTTTTGTGTACTTTACACTCGCGCTGTTTTTCTCATCGCACTATTTTGTGCAGTTTACACTCGCGCTGTTTTGCCCATCGCACTGTTTTGTGCAGTTTATCACTCGCGGCTATTTTGCGTATCGCACTGTTTTGTGCAGTTTAGACTCGCGCTCTTTTGCGCATCGCACTATTTTGTGCAGTTTATCCCTCGCGTCGTTTTGCGCATCGCACCGTTTTGTGCAGTTTAGACTCGCGCTGTTTTGCGCATTGCACTGTTTTGCGCAGTTTCTCACTCGCGCTGTTTTGCGCATCTCACTGTTTTGTGCAATTTACACTCGCGTTGTTTTGCGCATCGCACTGTTTTGTGCAGTTTATCGCTCGCGGTGTTTTGCGCATCGCACTATTTTGTGCAGTGTATCAGTCGCGCTATTTTGGGCATCGCACTTTTTTGTTCAGTTTACACTCGCTCTATTTTGCGGATCGCACTGTTATGTGCAGTTTATCACTCGCGCTCTTTTCCGCATCGCATTGTTTTGTGTACTTTACACTTGCGCTGTTTTGCGCATCGCACTGTTTTGTGCAGTTTATCTCTCGCGCTCCTTTTCGCATCGCACTGTTTTGTGCAGTTTACACTCGCGCTGCTTTGCCCATCGCACTATTTTGTGCAGTTTATCACTCGCGGTGTTTTGGGCATCGCACTGTTTTGTGCAGTTTATCCCTCGTGCTGTTTTGCGCATCGCACTGTTTTGTGCAGTTTATCACTCGCGCTGTTTTGCCGATTGCACTGTTTTCTGCAGTTTATCACTCGCCCTGTTTTGCGCATCGCACTGTTTTGTGCAGTTTGTCACTCGCGCGGTTTTGCGCATCGCACTGTTTTGTGCAATATACACTCGCGCTGTTCTGCGCATCGCACTGTTTTGTGTACTTTACACTCGCGCTGTTTTGCGGATCGCACTGTTTCGTGCTGTTCATCTCTCGCGCTCTTTTGCGCATCGCACTGTTTTGTACTGTTTATACTCACGCTGTTTTGCGAATCGCACTGTTTTGTGCAGCTTATCACTCGCGTTCTTTCGCGCATCGCACTGTTTTGTGGAGTTTGCACTCGCGCTGTTTTGCGCATCGCACTGTTTTGTGCAGTTTATCACTCGCAATGTCTTGCGCATCGCACTGTTTTGTGCAGTTTACACTCGCGTTGTTCTGCGCATCGCACTGTTTTGTGCAGTGTATCAGTCGCGCTGTTTTGCGCATCGCACTGTTTGGTGCTGTTTACACTCGCGTTGTTTTGCGCATCGTACTGTTTTTGTGTAGTTTCTCACTCGCGTTGTTTTGCGCATCGCACTGTTTTGTGGAGTTTACATTCGCGCTGTTTTACGCATCGCACTGTTTGGTGCAGTTTCTCACTCGCGCTGTTCTGCTCATCGCACTGTTTTGTGTGGTTTACACTCGCGTTGTTTTGCGCATTGCACTGTTTTGTGCAGTTTATCACTTGCGTTGTTTTGCACATCGCACTGTTTTGTGCAGTTTACACTCACGCTGTTTTGCGCATTGCACTATTTTGTGCAGTTTATCACTCGCGCTGTTTTGCGCATCGCACCATTTTGTGCAGTTTAGACTCACGCTGTTTTGCGCATCGCACTGTTTTGTGCAGTTTCTCACTCGCGCTGTTTTGCGCATCTCACTGCTTTGTGCAGTTTACACTCGCGCTACTTTGCGCATCGCACTATTTTGTACAGTTTACACTCGCACTGTTTTACGAATCGCACTGTTTTGTGCAGTTTATCACTCGCGGTGTTTTGCGCATCGCACTATTTTGTGCAGTGTATCAGTCGCGCTGTTTTGCGCATCGCACTGTTTTGTGCAGTTTACACTCGCTCTATTTTGCGGATCACACAGTTATGTGCAGTTTATCACTTGCGCTCCTTTGCGCATTGCACTGTTTTGTGTACTTTACACTCGCGCTGTTTTTCTCATCGCACTATTTTGTGCAGTTTACACTCGCGCTGTTTTGCCCATCGCACTGTTTTGTGCAGTTTATCACTCGCGCTATTTTGCGTATCGCACTGTTTTGTGCAGTTTAGACTCGCGCTCTTTTGCGCATCGCACTATTTTGTGCAGTTTATCCCTCGCGTCGTTTTGCGCATCGCACCGTTTTGTGCAGTTTAGGACTCGCGCTGTTTTGCGCATTGCACTATTTTGCGCAGTTTCTCACTCGCGCTGTTTTGCGCATCTCACTGTTTTGTGCAATTTACACTCGCGTTGTTTTGCACATCGCACTGTTTTGTGCAGTTTATCGCTCGCGGTGTTTTGCGCATCGCACTATTTTGTGCAGTGTATCAGTCGCGCTATTTTGGGCATCGCACTTTTTTGTTCAGTTTACACTCGCTCTATTTTGCGGATCGCACTGTTATGTGCAGTTTATCACTCGCGCTCTTTTCCGCATCGCATTGTTTTGTGTACTTTACACTTGCGCTGTTTTGCGCATCGCACTGTTTTGTGCAGTTTATCTCTCGCGCTCCTTTTCGCATCGCACTGTTTTGTGCAGTTTACACTCGCGCTGCTTTGCCCATCGCACTATTTTGTGCAGTTTATCACTCGCGGTGTTTTGGGCATCGCACTGTTTTGTGCAGTTTATCCCTCGTGCTGTTTTGCGCATCGCACTGTTTTGTGCAGTTTATCACTCGCGCTGTTTTGCCGATTGCACTGTTTTCTGCAGTTTATCACTCGCCCTGTTTTGCGCATCGTACTGTTTTGTGCAGTTTGTCACTCGCGCGGTTTTGCGCATCACACTGTTTTGTGCAATATACACTCGCGCTGTTCTGCGCATCGCACTGTTTTGTGTACTTTACACTCGCGCTGTTTTGCGGATCGCACTGTTTCGTGCAGTTCATCTCTCGCGCTCTTTTGCGCATCGCACTGTTTTGTACTGTTTATACTCACGCTGTTTTGCGAATCGCACTGTTTTGTGCAGCTTATCACTCGCGTTCTTTCGCGCATCGCACTGTTTTGTGGAGTTTACACTCGCGCTGTGTTGCGCATCGCACTGTTTTGTGCAGTTTATCACTCGCGATGTCTTGCGCATCGCACTGTTTTGTGCAGTTTGCACTCGCGCTGTTTTGCGCATCGTACTGTTTTGTGTAGTTTCTCACTCGTGTTGTTTTGCGTATCGCACTGTTTTGTGGAGTTTACATTCGCGCTGTTTTACGCATCGCACTGTTTGGTGCAGTTTCTCACTCGCGCTGTTCTGCTCATCGCACTGTTTTGTGTGGTTTAGACTCGCGCTGTTTTGCGCATCGCACTGTTTTGTGCAGTTTATCACTTGCGTTGTTTTGCGCATCGCACTGTTTTGTGCAGTTTAGGACTCACGTTGTTTTGCGCATCGCACTCTTTTGTGCAGTTTATCACTCGCGCTGTTTTGCGCATCGCACCGTTTTGTGCAGTTTAGACTCACGCTGTTTTGCGCATCGCACTGTTTTGTGCAGTTTCTCACTCGCGCTGTTTTGCGCATCTCACTGTTTTGTGCAGTTTACACTCGCGCTGCTTTGCGCATCGCACTGTTTTGTACAGTTTACACTCGCACTGTTTTACGAATCGCACTGTTTTGTGCAGTTTATCACTCGCGGTGTTTTGCGCATCGCACTATTTTGTGCAGTGTATCAGTCGCGCTGTTTTGCGCATCGCACTGTTTTGTGCAGTTTACACTCGCTCTATTTTGCGAATCACACAGTTATGTGCAGTTTATCACTTGCGCTCCTTTGCGCATTGCACTGTTTTGTGTACTTTTACACTCGCGCTGTTTTTCTCATCGCACTATTTTGTGCAGTTTACACTCGCGCTGTTTCGCCCATCGCACTGTTTTGTGCAGTTTATCACTCGCGCTATTTTGCGTATCGCACTGTTTTGTGCAGTTTAGACTCGCGCTCTTTTACGCATCGCATTATTTTGTGCAGTTTATCCCTCGCGTCGTTTTGCACATCGCACCGTTTTGTGCAGTTTAGACTCGCGCTGTTTTGCGCATTGCACTGTTTTGCGCAGTTTCTCACTCGAGCTGTTTTGCGCATCTCACTGTTTTGTGCAATTTACACTCGCATTGTTCTGCGCATCGCACTGTTTTGTGGAGTTTATCGCTCGCGGTGTTTTGCGCATCGCACTGTTTCGTGCAGTGTATCAGTCGCGCTGTTTTGGGCATCGCACTTTTTTGTGGAGTTTACACTCGCTCTATTTTGCGGATCGCACTGTTATGTGCAGTTTATCACTCGCGCTCTTTTCCGCATCGCACTGTTTTGTGTACTTTACACTCGCGCTGTTTTGCGCATCGCACTGTTTCGTGCAGTTCATCTCTCGCGCTCTTTTGCGCATCGCACTGTTTTGTACTGTTTATACTCCCGCTATTTTGCGAATCGCATTGTTTTGTGCAGCTTATCACTCGCGGTGTTTTGGGCATCGCACTGTTTTGTGCAGTTTATCCCTCGTGCTGTTCTGCGCATCGCACTGTTTTGTGCAGTTTATCACTCGCGCTGTTTTGCCGATTGAACTGTTTTCTGCAGTTTATCACTCGCCCTGTTTTGCGCATCGCACTGTTTTTGTGCAGTTTGTCACTCGCGCGGTTTTGCGCATCGCACTGTTTTGTGCAATATACACTCGCGCTGTTCTGCGCATCGCACTGTTTTGTGTACTTTACACTCGCGCGGTTTTGCGGATCGCACTGTTTCGTGCAGTTCATCTCTCGCGCTCTTTTGCGCATCGCACTGTTTTGTACTGTTTATACTCACGCTGTTTGCGAATCGCACTGTTTTGTGCAGCTTATCACTCGCGTTCTTTCGCGCATCGTACTGTTTTGTGGAGTTTACACTCGCGCTGTTTTGCGCATCGCACTGTTTTGTGCAGTTTATCACTCGCGATGTCTTGCGCATCGCACTGTTTTGTGCAGTTTACACTCGCGCTGTTTTGCGCATCGCACTGTTTTGTGCAGTGTATCAGTCGCGCTGTTTTGCGCATCGCACTGTTTGGTGCTGTTTACACTCGCGTTGTTTTGCGCATCGTACTGTTTTGTGTAGTTTCTCACTCGCGTTGTTTTGCGCATCGCACTGTTTTGTGGAGTTTACATTCGCGCTGTTTTACGCATCGCACTGTTTGGTGCAGTTTCTCACTCGCGCTGTTCTGCTCATCGCACTGTTTTGTGTGGTTTACACTCGCGCTGTTTTGCGCATCGCACTGTTTTGTGCAGTTTATCACTCGCGTTGTTTTGCGCATCGCACTGTTTTGTGCAGTTTAGATTCACGCTGTTTTGCGCATCGCACTCTTTTGTGCAGTTTATCACTCGCGCTGTTTTGCGCATCGTACCGTTTTGTGCAGTTTAGACTCACGCTATTTTGCGCATCGCATTGTTTTGTGCAGTTTCTCACTCGCGCTGTTTTGCGCATCTCACTGTTTTGTGCAGTTTACACTCGCGCTGCTTTGCGCATCGCACTGTTTTGTACAGTTTACACTTGCACTGTTTTACGAATCGCACTGTTTTGTGCAGTTTATCACTCGCGGTGTTTTGCGCATCGCACTATTTTGTGCAGTGTATCAGTCGCGCTGTTTTGCGCATCGCACTGTTTTGTGCAGTTTACACTCGCTCTATTTTGCGTATCACACAGTTATGTGCAGTTTATCACTTGCGCTCCTTTGCGCATTGCACTGTTTTGTGTACTTTACACTCTCGTTGTTTTTCTCATCGCACTATTTTGTGCAGTTTACACTCGCGCTGTTTTGCCCATCGCACTGTTTTGTGCAGTTTATCACTCGCGCTATTTTGCGTATCGCACTGTTTTGTGCAGTTTAGACTCGCGCTCTTTTACGCATCGCACTATTTTGTGCAGTTTATCCCTCGCGTCGTTTTGCGCATCGCACCGTTTTGTGCAGTTTAGACTCGCGCTGTTTTGCGCATTGCACGGTTTTGCACAGTTTCTCACTCGAGCTGTTTTGCGCATCTCACTGTTTTTTGCAGTTTATCGCTCGCGGTGTTTTGCGCATCGCACTGTTTCGTGCTGTGTATCAGTCGCGCTGTTTTGGGCATCGCACTTTTTTGTGCAGTTTACACTCACTCTATTTTGCGGATCGCACTGTTATGTGCAGTTTATCACTCGCGCTCTTTTCCGCATCGCACTGTTTTGTGCACTTTACACTCGCGCTGTTTTGCGCATCGCACTGTTTCGTGCAGTTCATCTCTCGCGCTCTTTTGCGCATCGCACTGTTTTGTACTGTTTATACTCGCGCTGCTTTGCGAATCGCACTGTTTTGTGCAGCTTATCACTCGCGATGTTTTGGGCATCGCACTGTTTTGTGCAGTTTATCCCTCGTGCTGTTTTGCGCATCGCACTGTTTTGTGCAGTTTATCACTCGCGCTGTTTTGCCGATTGAATTGTTTTCTGCAGTTTATCACTCGCCCTGTTTTGCGCATCGCACTGTTTTGTGCAGTTTGTCACTCGCGCGGTTTTGCGCATCGCACTGTTTTGTGCAATATACACTCGCGCTGTTCTGCGCATCGTACTGTTTTGTGTACTTTACACTCGCGCTGTTTTGCGGATCGCACTGTTTCGTGCAGTTCATCTCTCGCGCTCTTTTGCGCATCGCACTGTTTTGCACTGTTTATACTCACGCTGTTTTACGAATCGCACTGTTTTGTGCAGCTTATCACTCGCGTTCTTTCGCGCATCGCACTGTTTTGTGGAGTTTACACTCGCGCTGTTTTGCGCATCGCACTGTTTTGTGCAGTTTATCACTCGCGAGGTCTTGCGCATCGCACTGTTTTGTGCAGTTTACACTCGCGCTGTTTTGCGCATCGCACTATTTTGTGCAGTGTATCAGTCGCGCTGTTTTGCGCATCGCACTGTTTGGTGCTGTTTACACTCGCGTTGTTTTGCGCATCGTACTGTTTTGTGTAGTTTCTCAATCGCGTTGTTTTGCGCATCGCACTATTTTGTGGAGTTTACATTCGCGCTGTTTTACGCATCGCACGGTTTGGTGCAGTTTCTCACTCGCACTGTTCTGCTCATCGCAATGTTTTATGTTGTTTAGAATCGCGCTGTTTTGCGCATCGCACTGTTTTGTGCAGTTTATCACTCGTGCTGTTTTGCGCATCGCACCGTTTTGTGCAGTTTAGACTCACGCTGTTTTGCGCATCGCACTGTTTTGTGCAATTTCTCACTCGCGCTGTTTTGCGCATCTCACTGTTTTGTGCAGTTTACACTCGCGCTGCTTTGCGCATCGCACTGTTTTGTACAGTTTACACTCGCACTGTTTTACGAGTCGCACTGTTTTGTGCAGTTTCTCACTCGTGGTGTTTTACGCATCGCACTATTTTGTGCAGTGTATCAGTCGCGCTGTTTTGCGCATCGCACTGTTTTGTGCAGTTTACACTCGCTCTATTTTGCGGATCACACAGTTATGTGCAGTTTATCACTTGCGCTCCTTTGCGCATTGCACTGTTTTGTGTACTTTACACGCACGCTGTTTTTCTCATCGCACTATTTTGTGCAGTTTACACTCGCGCTGTTTTGCCCATCGCACTGTTTTGTGCAGTTTATCACTCGCGCTATTTTGCGTATCGCACTATTTTGTGCAGTTTAGACTCGCGCTCTTTTGCGCATCGCACTATTTTGTGCAGTTTATCCCTCGCGTCGTTTTGCGCATCGCACCGTTTTGTGCAGTTTAGACTCGCGCTGTTTTGCGCATTGCACTATTTTGCGCAGTTTCTCACTCGCGCTGTTTTGCGCATCTCACTGTTTTGTGCAATTTACACTCGCGTTGTTTTGCGCATCGCACTGTTTTGTGCAGTTTATCGCTCGCGGTGTTTTGCGCATCGCACTATTTTGTGCAGTGTATCAGTCGCGCTGTTTTGGGCATCGCACTTTTTTGTGCAGTTTACACTCGCTCTATTTTGCGGATCGCACTGTTATGTGCAGTTTATCACTCGCGCTCTTTTCCGCATCGCACTGTTTTGTGTACTTTACACTCGCGCTGTTTTGCGCATCGCACTGTTTTGTGCAGTTTATCTCTCGCGCTCTTTTTCGCATCGCACTGTTTTGTGCAGTTTACACTCGCGCTGCTTTGCCCATCGCACTATTTTGTGGAGTTTATCACTAGCGGTGTTTTGGGCATCGCACTGTTTTGTGCAGTTTATCCCTCGTGCTGTTTTGCGCATCGCACTGTTTTGTGCAGTTTATCACTCGCGCTGTTTTGCCGATTGCACTGTTTTCTGCAGTTTGTCACTCGCCCTGTTTTGCGCATCGCACTGTTTTGTGCAGTTTGTCACTCGCGCGGTTTTGCGCATCGCACTGTTTTGTGCAATATACACTCGCGCTGTTCTGCGCATCGCACTGTTTTGTGTACTTTACACTCGCGCTGCTTTGCGGATCGCACTGTTTCGTGCAGTTCATCTCTCACGCTCTTTTGCGCATCGCACTGTTTTGTACTGTTTATACTCACGCTGTTTTGCGAATCGCACTGTTTTGTGCAGCTTATCACTCGCGTTCTTTCGCGCATCGCACTGTTTTGTGGAGTTTACACTCGCGCTGTTTTGCGCATCGCACTGTTTTGTGCAGTTTATCACTCGCGATGTCTTGCGCATCGCACTATTTTGTGCAGTTTACACTCGCGCTGTTTTGCGCATCGCACTGTTTTGTGCAGTGTATCAGTCACGCTGTTTTGCGCATCGCACTGTTTGGTGCTGTTTACAGTTACGTTGTTTTGCGCATCGTACTGTTTTGTGTAGTTTCTCAATCGCGTTGTTTTGCGCATCGCACTGTTTTGTGGAGTTTACATTCGCGCTGTTTTACGCATCGCACGGTTTGGTGCAGTTTCTCACTCGCGCTGTTCTGCTCATCGGACTGTTTTATGTGGTTTACACTCGCGCTGTTTTGCGCATCGCACTGTTTTGTGCAGTTTATCACTCGCGTTGTTTTGCGCATCGCACTGTTTTGTGCAGTTTAGACTCACGCTGTTTTGCGCATCGCACTCTTTTGTGCAGTTTATCACTCGCGCTGTTTTGCGCATCGCACCGTTTTGTGCAGTTTAGACTCACGATGTTTTGCGCATCGCACTGTTTTGTGCAATTTCTCACTTGCGCTGTTTTGCGCATCTCACTGTTTTGTGCAGTTTACACTCGTGCTGCTTTGCGCATCGCACTGTTTTGTACAGTTTACACTCGCACTGTTTTACGAGTCGCACTGTTTTGTGCAATTTCTCACTCGCGGTGTTTTACGCATCGCACTATTTTGTGTAGTGTATCAGTCGCGCTGTTTTGCGCATCGCACTGTTTTGTGCAGTTTACACTCGCTCTATTTTGCGGATCACACAGTTATGTGCAGTTTATCACTTGCGCTCCTTTGCGCATTGCACTGTTTTGTGTACTTTACACTCGCGCTGTTTTTCTCATCGCACTATTTTGTGCGGTTTACACTCGCGCTGTTTTGCCCATCGCACTGTTTTGTGCAGTTTATCACTCGCGCTATTTTGCGTATCGCACTACTTTGTGCAGTTTAGACTCGCGCTCTTTTGCGCATCGCACTATTTTGTGCAGTTTATCCCTCGCGTCGTTTTGCGCATCGCACCGTTTTGTGTAGTTTAGACTCGCGCTGTTTTGCGCATTGCACTGTTTTGCGCAGTTTCTCACTCGCGCTGTTTTGCGCATCTCACTGTTTTGTGCAATTTACACTCGCGTTGTTTTGCGCATCGCACTGTTTTGTGCAGTTTATCGCTCGCGGTGTTTTGCGCATCGCACTGTTTTGTGCAGTGTATCAGTCGCGCTGTTTTGGGCATCGCACTTTTTTGTGCAGTTTACACTCGCTCTATTTTGCGGATCGCACTGTTATGTGCAGTTTATCACTCGCGCTCTTTTCCGCATCGCACTGTTTTGTGTACTTTACACTCGCGCTGTTTTGCGCATCGCACTGTTTTGTGCAGTTTACACTCGCGCTGCTTTGCCCATCGCACTATTTTGTGCAGTTTATCACTCGCGGTATTTTGGGCATCGCACTATTTTGTGCAGTTTATCCCTCGTGCGGTTTTGCGCATCGCACTATTTTGTGCAGTTTATCACTCGCGCTGTTTTGCCGATTGCACTGTTTTCTACAGTTTATCACTCGCCCTGTTTTGCGCATCGCACTGTTTTGTGCAGTTTGTCACTCGCGCGGTTTTGCGCATCGCAATGTTTTGTGCAATATGCACTCGCGCTGTTCTGCGCATCGCACTGTTTTGTGTACTTTACACTCGCGCTGTTTTGCGGATCGCACTGTTTCGTGCAGTTCATCTCTCGCGCTCTTTTGCGCATCGCACTGTTTTGTACTGTTTATACTCACGCTGTTTTGCGAATCGCACTGTTTTGTGCAGCTTATCACTCGCGTTCTTTCGCGCATCGCACTGTTTTGTGGAGTTTACACTCGCGCTGTTTTGCGCATCGCACTGTTTTGTGCAGTTTATCACTCGCGATGTCTTGCGCATCGCACTGTTTTGTGCAGTTTGCACTCGCGCTGTTTTGCGCATCGCACTGTTTTGTGCAGTGTATCAGTCGTGCTATTTTGCGCATCGCACTGTTTGGTGCTGTTTACACCGCGTTGTTTTGCGCATCGTACTGTTTTGTGTAGTTTCTCACTCGCGTTGTTTTGTGCATCGCACTGTTTTGTGGAGTTTACATTCGCGCTGTTTTACGCATCGCACTGTTTGGTGCAGTTTCTCACTCCCGCGGTTCTGCTCATCGCACTGTTTTGTGTGGTTTACACTCGCGTTGTTTTGCGCATCGCATTGTTTTGTGCAGTTTATCACTCGCGTTGTTTTGCGCATCGCCCTATTTTGTGCAGTTTAGACTCATGCTGTTTTGCACATCGCACTATTTTGTGCAGTTTATCACTCGCGCTGTTTTGCGCATCTCACTGCTTTGTGCAGTTTACACTCGCGCTACTTTGCGCATCGCACTGTTTTGTACAGTTTACACTCGCACTGTTTTACGAATCGCACTGTTTTGTGCAGTTTATCACTCGCGGTGTTTTGCGCATTGCACTATTTTGTGCAGTGTATCAGTCGCGCTGTTTTGCGGATCGCTCCGTTTTGTGCATTTTACACTCGCTCTATTTTGCGGATCACACAGTTATGTGCAGTTTATCACTTGCGCTCCTTTGCGCATTGCACTGTTTTGTGTACTTTACACTCGCGCTGTTTTTCTCATCGCACTATTTTGTGCAGTTTACACTCGCGCCGTTTTGCCCATCGCATTGTTTTGTGCAGTTTATCACTCGCGCTATTTTGCGTATCGCACTGTTTTGTGCAGTTTAGACTCGCGCTGTTTTGCGCATCGCACTATTTTGTGCAGTTTATCCCTCGCGTCGTTTTGCGCATCGCACCGTTTTGTGCAGTTTAGACTCGCGCTGTTTTGCGCATTGCACTGTTTTGCGCAGTTTCTCACTCGCGCTGTTTTGCGCATCTCACTGTTTTGTGCAATTTACACTCGCGTTGTTTTGCGCATCGCACTTTTTTGTGCAGTTTATCGCTCGCGGTGTTTTGCGCATCGCACTGTTTTGTGCAGTGTATCAGTCGCGCTGTTTTGGGCATCGCACTTTTTTGTGCAGTTTACACTCGCTCTATTTTGCGGATCGCACTGTTATGTGCAGTTTATCACTCGCGCTCTTTTCCGCATCGCACTGTTTTGTGTACTTTACACTCGCGCTGTTTTGCGCATCGCACTGTTTTGTGCAGTTTACACTCGCGCTGCTTTGCCCATCGCACTATTTTGTGCAGTTTATCACTCGCGTTGTTTTGGGCATCGCACTATTTTGTGCAGTTTATCCCTCGTGCTGTTTTGCGCATCGCACTGTTTTGTGCAGTTTATCACTCGCGCTGTTTTGCCGATTGCACTGTTTTCTACAGTTTATCACTCGCCCTGTTTTGCGCATCGCACTGTTTTGTGCAGTTTGTCACTCGCGCGGTTTTGCGCATCGCAATGTTTTGTGCAATATGCACTCGCGCTGTTCTGCGCATCGCACTGTTTTGTGTACTTTACACTCGCGCTGTTTTGCGGATCGCACTGTTTCGTGCAGTTCATCTCTCGCGCTCTTTTGTGCATCGCACTGTTTTGTACTGTTTATACTCACGCTGTTTTGCGAATCGCACTGTTTTGTGCAGCTTATCACTCGCGTTCTTTCGCGCATCGCACTGTTTTGTGGAGTTTACACTCGCGCTGTTTTGCGCATCGCACTGTTTTGTGCAGTTTATCACTCGCGATGTCTTGCGCATCGCACTGTTTTGTGCAGTTTGCACTCGCGCTGTTTTGCGCATCGCACTGTTTTGTGCAGTGTATTAGTCGCGCTATTTTGCGCATCGCACTGTTTGGTGCTGTTTACACCGCGTTGTTTTGCGCATCGTACTGTTTTGTGCAGTGTATCAGTCACGCTGTTTTGCGCATCGCACTGTTTGGTGCTGTTTACACTTACGTTGTTTTGCGCATCGTACTGTTTTGTGTAGTTTCTCAATCGCGTTGTTTTGCGCATCGCACTGTTTTGTGGTGTTTACATTCGCGCTGTTTTACGCATCGCACGGTTTGGTGCAGTTTCTCACTCGCGCTGTTCTGCTCATCGGACTGTTTTATGTGGTTTACACTCGCGCTGTTTTGCGCATCGCACTGTTTTGTGCAGTTTATCACTCGCGTTGTTTTGCGCATCGCACTGTTTTGTGCAGTTTAGACTCACGCTGTTTTGCGCATCGCACTCTTTTGTGCAGTTTATCACTCGCGCTGTTTTGCGCATCTCACCGTTTTGTGCAGTTTAGGCTCACGATGTTTTGCGCATCGCACTGTTTTGTGCAATTTCTCACTTGCGCTGTTTTGCGCATCTCACTGTTTTGTGCAGTTTACACTCGTGCTGCTTTGCGCATCGCACTGTTTTGTACAGTTTACACTCGCACTGTTTTACGAGTCGCACTGTTTTGTGCAGTTTCTCACTCGCGGTGTTTTACGCATCGCACTATTTTGTGTAGTGTATCAGTCGCGCTGTTTTGCGCATCGCACTGTTTTGTGCAGTTTACAGTCGCTCTATTTTGCGGATCACACAGTTATGTGCAGTTTATCACTTGCGCTCCTTTTGCGCATTGCACTGTTTTGTGTACTTTACACTCGCGCTGTTTTTCTCATCGCACTATTTTGTGCGGTTTACACTCGCGCTGTTTTGCCCATCGCACTATTTTGTGCAGTTTATCACTCGCGCTATTTTGCGTATCGCACTACTTTGTGCAGTTTAGACTCGCGCTCTTTTGCGCATCGCACTATTTTGTGCAGTTTATCCCTCGCGTCGTTTTGCGCATCGCACCGTTTTGTGTAGTTTAGACTCGCGCTGTTTTGCGCATTGCACTGTTTTGCGCAGTTTCTCACTCGCGCTGTTTTGCGCATCTCACTGTTTTGTGCAATTTACACTCGCGTTGTTTTGCGCATCGCACTGTTTTGTGCAGTTTATCGCTCGCGGTGTTTTGCGCATCGCACTGTTTTGTGCAGTGTATCAGTCGCGCTGTTTTGGGCATCGCACTTTTTTGTGCAGTTTACACTCGCTCTATTTTGCGGATCGCACTGTTATGTGCAGTTTATCACTCGCGCTCTTTTCCGCATCGCACTGTTTTGTGTACTTTACACTCGCGCTGTTTTGCGCATCGCACTGTTTTGTGCAGTTTACACTCGCGCTGCTTTGCCCATCGCACTATTTTGTGCAGTTTATCACTCGCGGTGTTTTGGGCATCGCACTATTTTGTGCAGTTTATCCCTCGTGCTGTTTTGCGCATCGCACTATTTTGTGCAGTTTATCACTCGCGCTGTTTTGCCGATTGCACTGTTGTCTACAGTTTATCACTCGCCCTGTTTTGCGCATCGCACTGTTTTGTGCAGTTTGTCACTCGCGCGGTTTTGCGCATCGCAATGTTTTGCGCAATATGCACTCGCGCTGTTCTGCGCATCGCACTGTTTTGTGTACTTTACACTCGCGCTGTTTTGCGGATCGCACTGTTTCGTGCAGTTCATCTCTCGCGCTCTTTTGCGCATCGCACTGTTTTGTACTGTTTATACTCACGCTGTTTTGCGAATCGCACTGTTTTGTGCAGCTTATCACTCGCGTTCTTTCGCGCATCGCACTGTTTTGTGGAGTTTACACTCGCGCTGTTTTGCGCATCGCACTGTTTTGTGCAGTTTATCACTCGCGATGTCTTGCGCATCGCACTGTTTTGTGCAGTTTGCACTCGCGCTGTTTTGCGCATCGCACTGTTTTGTGCAGTGTATCAGTCGTGCTATTTTGCGCATCGCACTGTTTGGTGCTGTTTACACCGCGTTGTTTTGCGCATCGTACTGTTTTGTGTAGTTTCTCACTCGCGTTGTTTTGTGCATCGCACTGTTTTGTGGAGTTTACATTCGCGCTGTTTTACGCATCGCACTGTTTGGTGCAGTTTCTCACTCCCGCGGTTCTGCTCATCGCACTGTTTTGTGTGGTTTACACTCGCGTTGTTTTGCGCATCGCACTGTTTTGTGCAGTTTATCACTCGCGTTGTTTTGCGCATCGCCCTATTTTGTGCAGTTTAGACTCATGCTGTTTTGCACATCGCACTATTTTGTGCAGTTTATCACTCGCGCTGTTTTGCGCATCTCACTGCTTTGTGCAGTTTACACTCGCGCTACTTTGCGCATCGCACTGTTTTGTACAGTTTACACTCGCACTGTTTTACGAATCGCACTGTTTTGTGCAGTTTATCACTCGCGGTGTTTTGCGCATTGCACTATTTTGTGCAGTGTATCAGTCGCGCTGTTTTGCGGATCGCTCCGTTTTGTGCATTTTACACTCGCTCTATTTTGCGGATCACACAGTTATGTGCAGTTTATCACTTGCGCTCCTTTGCGCATTGCACTGTTTTGTGTACTTTACACTCGCGCTGTTTTTCTCATCGCACTATTTTGTGCAGTTTACACTCGCGCCGTTTTGCCCATCGCATTGTTTTGTGCAGTTTATCACTCGCGCTATTTTGCGTATCGCACTGTTTTGTGCAGTTTAGACTCGCGCTGTTTTGCGCATCGCACTATTTTGTGCAGTTTATCCCTCGCGTCGTTTTGCGCATCGCACCGTTTTGTGCAGTTTAGACTCGCGCTGTTTTGCGCATTGCACTGTTTTGCGCAGTTTCTCACTCGCGTTGTTTTGCGCATCTCACTGTTTTGTGCAATTTACACTCGCGTTGTTTTGCGCATCGCACTTTTTTGTGCAGTTTATCGCTCGCGGTGTTTTGCGCATCGCACTGTTTTGTGCAGTGTATCAGTCGCGCTGTTTTGGGCATCGCACTTTTTTGTGCAGTTTACACTCGCTCTATTTTGCGGATCGCACTGTTATGTGCAGTTTATCACTCGCGCTCTTTTCCGCATCGCACTGTTTTGTGTACTTTACACTCGCGCTGTTTTGCGCATCGCACTGTTTTGTGCAGTTTATCTCTCGCGCTCTTTTTCGCATCGCACTATTTTGTGCAGTTTACACTCGCGCTGCTTTGCCCATCGCACTATTTTGTGCAGTTTATCACTCGCGGTGTTTTGGGCATCGCACTGTTTTGTGCAGTTTATCCCTCGTGCTGTTTTGCGCATCGCACTGTTTTGTGCAGTTTATCACTCGTGCTGTTTTGCCGATTGCACTGTTTTCTGCAGTTTATCACTCGCCCTGTTTTGCGCATCGCACTGTTTTGTGCAGTTTGTCACTCGCGCGGTTGTGCGCATCGCACTGTTTTGTGCAATATACACTCGCGCTGTTCTGCGCATCGCACTGTTTTGTGTACTTTACACTCGCGCTGTTTTGCGGATCGCACTGTTTCGTGCAGTTCATCTCTCGCGCTCTTTTGCGCATCGCACTATTTTGTACTGTTTATACTCACGCTGTTTTGCGAATCGCACTGTTTTGTGCAGCTTATCACTCGCGTTCTTTCGCGCATCGCACTGTTTTGTGGAGTTTACACTCGCGCTGTTTTGCGCATCGCACTGTTTTGTGCAGTTTATCACTCGCGATGTCTTGCGCATCGCACTGTTTTGTGCAGTTTGCACTCGCGCTGTTTTGCGCATCGCACTGTTTTGTGCAGTGTATCAGTTGCGCTGTTTTGCGCATCGCACTGTTTGGTGCTGTTTACACTCGCGTTGTTTTGCGCATCGTACTGTTTTGTGTAGTTTCTCACTCGCGTTGTTTTGCGCATCGCACTGTTTTGTGGAGTTTACATTCGCGCTGTTTGACGCATCGCACTGTTTGGTGCAGTTTCTCACTCCCGCGGTTCTGCTCATCGCACTGTTTTGTGTGGTTTACACTCGTGCTGTTTTGCGCATCGCACTGTTTTGTGCAGTTTATCACTCGCGTTGTTTTGCGCATCGCCCTATTTTGTGCAGTTTAGACTCACGCTGTTTTGCACATCGCACTATTTTGTGCAGTTTATCACTCCCGCTGTTTTGCGCATCTCACTGTTTTGTGCAGTTTACACTCGCGCTGCTTTGCGCATCGCACTGTTTTGTACAGTTTACACTCGCACTGTTTTACGAATCGCACTGTTTTGTGCAGTTTATCACTCGCGGTGTTTTGCACATCGCACTTTTTTGTGCAGTGTATCAGTCGCGCTGTTTTGCGCATCGCTCCGTTTTGTGCAGTTTACACTCGCTCTATTTTGCGGATCACACAGTTATGTGCAGTTTATCACTTGCGCTCCTTTGCGCGTTGCACTGTTTTGTGTACTTTACACTCGCGCTGTTTTTCTCATCGCACTATTTTGTGCAGTTTACACTCGCGCCGTTTTGCCCATCGCATTGTTTTGTGCAGTTTATCACTCGCGCTATTTTGCGTATCGCACTGTTTTGTGCAGTTTAGACTCGCGCTCTTTTGCGCATCGCACTATTTTGCGCAGTTTATCCCTCACGTCGTTTTGCGCATCACACCGTTTTGTGCAGTTTAGACTCGCGCTGTTTTGCGCATTGCACTGTTTTGCGCAGTTTCTCACTCGCGCTGTTTTGCGCATCTCACTGTTTTGTGCAATTTACACTCGCGTTGTTTTGCGCATCGCACTGTTTTGTGCAGTTTATCGCTCGCGGTGTTTTGCGCATCGCACTGTTTTGTGCAGTGTATCAGTCGCGCTGTTTTGGGCATCGCACTTTTTTGTGCAGTTTACACTCGCTCTATTTTGCGGATCGCACTGTTATGTGCAGTTTATCACTCGCGCTCTTTTCCCCATCGCACTGTTTTGTGTACTTTACACTCGCGTTGTTTTGCGCATCGCACTGTTTTGTGCAGTTTATCTCTCGCGCACCTTTTCGCATCGCACTGTTTTGTGCAGTTTACACTCACGCTGCTTTGCCCATCGCACTATTTTGTGCAGTTTATCACTCGCGGTGTTTTGGGCATCGCACTGTTTTGTGCAGTTTATCACTCGTGCTGTTTTGCGCATCGCACTGTTTTGTGCAGTTTATCCCTCGCGTTGTTTTGCGCATCGCCCTATTTTGTGCAGTTTAGACTCACGCTGTTTTGCACATCGCACTATTTTGTGCAGTTTATCACTCCCGCTGTTTTGCGCATCTCACTGTTTTGTGCAGTTTACACTCGCGCTGCTTTGCGCATCGCACTGTTTTGTACAGTTTACACTCGCACTGTTTTACGAATCGCACTGTTTTGTGCAGTTTATCACTCGCGGTGTTTTGCACATCGCACTTTTTTGTGCAGTGTATCAGTCGCGCTGTTTTGCGCATCGCTCCGTTTTGTGCAGTTTACACTCGCTCTATTTTGCGGATCACACAGTTATGTGCAGTTTATCACTTGCGCTCCTTTGCGCGTTGCACTGTTTTGTGTACTTTACACTCGCGCTGTTTTTCTCATCGCACTATTTTGTGCAGTTTACACTCGCGCCGTTTTGCCCATCGCATTGTTTTGTGCAGTTTATCACTCGCGCTATTTTGCGTATCGCACTGTTTTGTGCAGTTTAGACTCGCGCTCTTTTGCGCATCGCACTATTTTGCGCAGTTTATCCCTCACGTCGTTTTGCGCATCACACCGTTTTGTGCAGTTTAGACTCGCGCTGTTTTGCGCATTGCACTGTTTTGCGCAGTTTCTCACTCGCGCTGTTTTGCGCATCTCACTGTTTTGTGCAATTTACACTCGCGTTGTTTTGCGCATCGCACTGTTTTGTGCAGTTTATCGCTCGCGGTGTTTTGCGCATCGCACTGTTTTGTGCAGTGTATCAGTCGCGCTGTTTTGGGCATCGCACTTTTTTGTGCAGTTTACACTCGCTCTATTTTGCGGATCGCACTGTTATGTGCAGTTTATCACTCGCGCTCTTTTCCGCATCGCACTGTTTTGTGTACTTTACACTCGCGTTGTTTTGCGCATCGCACTGTTTTGTGCAGTTTATCTCTCGCGCACCTTTTCGCATCGCACTGTTTTGTGCAGTTTACACTCACGCTGCTTTGCCCATCGCACTATTTTGTGCAGTTTATCACTCGCGGTGTTTTGGGCATCGCACTGTTTTGTGCAGTTTATCACTCGTGCTGTTTTGCGCATCGCACTGTTTTGTGCAGTTTATCCCTCGTGCTGTTTTACCCATCGCACTGCTTTGTGCAGTTTATCACTCGCGCTGTTTTGCCGATTGAACTGTTTTCTGCAGTTTATCACTCGCCCTGTTTTGCGCATCGCACTGTTTTGTGCAGTTTGTCACTCGCGCGATTTTGCGCATCGCACTGTTTTGTGCAATATACACTCGCGCTGTTCTGCGCATCGCACTGTTTTGTGTACTTTACACTCGCGCTGTTTTGCGGATCGCACTGTTTCGTGCAGTTCATCTCTCGCGCTCTTTTGCGCATCGCACTGTTTTGTACTGTTTATACTCACGCTGTTTTGCGAATCGCACTGTTTTGTGCAGCTTATCACTCGCGTTCTTTCGCGCATCGCACTGTTTTGTGGAGTTTACACTCGCGATGTTTTGCGCATCGCACTGTTTTGTGCAGTTTATCACTCGCGATGTCTTGCGCATCGCACTGTTTTGTGCAGTTTGCACTCGCGCTATTTTGCGCATCGCACTGTTTTGTGCAGTGTATCAGTCGCGCTGTTTTGCGCATCGCACTGTTTGGTGCTGTTTACACTCGCGTTGTTTTGCGCATCGTACTGTTTTGTGTAGTTTCTCACTCACGTTGTTTTGCGCATCGCACTGTTTTGTGGAGTTTACATTCGCGCTGTTTTACGCATCGCACTGTTTGGTGCAGTTTCTCACTCCCGCGGTTCTGCTCATCGCACTGTTTTGTGTGGTTTACACTCGCGCTGTTTTGCGCATCGCACTGTTTTGTGCAGTTTATCACTCGCGTTGTTTTGCGCATCGCCCTATTTTGTGCAGTTTAGACTCACGCTGTTTTGCACATCGTACTATTTTGTGCAGTTTATCACTCGCGCTGTTTTGCACATCTCACTGTTTTGTGCAGTTTACACTCGCGCTGCTTTGCGCATCGCACTGTTTTGTACAGTTTACACTCGCACTGTTTTACGAATCGCACTGTTTTGTGCAGTTTATCACTCGCGGTGTTTTGCGCATCGCACTATTTTGTGCAGTGTATCAGTCGCGCCGTTTTGCGCATCGCTCCGTTTTGTGCAGTTTACACTCGCTCTATTTTGCGGATCACACAGTGATGTGCAGTTTATCACTTGCGCTCCTTTGCGCATTGCACTGTTTTGTGTACTTTACACTCGCGCTGTTTTTCTCATCGCACTATTTTGTGCAGTTTACACTCGCGCCGTTTTGCCCATCGCATCGTTTTGTGCAGTTTATCACTCGCGCTATTTTGCGTATCGCACTGTTTTGTGCAGTTTAGACTCGCACTCTTTTGCGCATCGCACTCTTTTGTGCAGTTTATCCCTCGCGTCGTTTTGCGCATCGCACCGTTTTGTGCAGTTTAGACTCGCGCTGTTTTGCGCAGTTTCTCACTCGCGCTGTTTTGCGCATCTCACTGTTTTGTGCAATTTACACTCGCGTTGTTTTGCGCATCGCACTGTTTTGTGCAGTTTATCGCTCGCAGTGTTTTGCGCATCGCACTGTTTTGTGCAGTGTATCAGTCGCGCTGTTTTGGGCATCGCACTTTTTTGTGCAGTTTACACTCGCTCTATTTTGCGGATCGCACTGTTATGTGCAGTTTATCACTCGCGCCCTTTTCCGCATCGCACTGTTTTGTGAACTTTACACTCGCGCTGTTTTGCGCATCGCACTGTTTTGTGCAGTTTATCTCTCGCGCTCCTTTTCGCATCACACTATTTTGTGCAGTTTACACTCGCGCTGCTTTGCCCATCGCACTATTTTGTGCAGTTTATCACTCGCGGTGTTTTGGGCATCGCACTGTTTTGTGCAGTTTATCAGTCGCGCTGTTTTGCGCATCGCACTGTTTTGTGTACTTTACACTCGCGCTCTTTTGCGCATCGCACTGTTTCGTGCAGTTCATCTCTCGCGCTCTTTTGCGCATCGCACTGTTTTGTACTGTTTATACTCACGCTGTTTTGCGAATCGCACTGTTTTGTGCAGCTTATCACTCGCGTTCTTTCGCGCATCGCACTGTTTTGTGGAGTTTACACTCGCGCTGTGTTGCGCATCGCACTGTTTTGTGCAATTTATCACTCGCGATGTCTTGCGCATCGCACTGTTTTGTGCAGTTTGCACTCGCGCTGTTTTGCGCATCGCACTGTTTTGTGCAGTGTATCAGTCGCGCTGTTTTGCGCATCGCACTGTTTGGTGCTGTTTACACTCGCGTTGTTTTGCGCATCGTACTGTTTTGTGTAGTTTCTCACTCGCGTTGTTTTGCGCATCGCACTGTTTTGTGGAGTTTACATTCGCGCTGTTTGACGCATCGCACTGTTTGGTGCAGTTTCTCACTCCCGCGGTTCTGCTCATCGCACTGTTTTGTGTGGTTTACACTCGCGCTGTTTTGCGCATCGCACTGTTTTGTGCAGTTTATCACTCGCGTTGTTTTGCGCATCGCCCTATTTTGTGCAGTTTCGACTCACGCTGTTTTGCACATCGCACTATTTTGTGCAGTTTATCACTCCCGCTGTTTTGCGCATCTCACTGTTTTGTGCAGTTTACACTCGCGCTGCTTTGCGCATCGCACTGTTTTGTACAGTTTACACTCGCACTGTTTTACGAATCGCACTGTTTTGTGGAGTTTACATTCGCGCTGTTTTACGCATCGCACTGTTTGGTGCAGTTTCTCACTCGCGCTATTCTGCTCATCGCACTGTTTTGTGTGGTTTACACTCGCGCTGTTTTGCGCATCGCACTATTTTGTGCAGTTTATCACTCGCGTTGTTTTCCGCATCGCACTATTTTGTGCAGTTTAGACTCACGCTGTTTTGCGCATCGCACTCTTTTGTGCAGTTTATCACTCGCGCTGTTTTGCGCATCGCACCGTTTTGTGCAGTTTAGACTCACGCTGTTTTGCGCATCGCACTGTTTTGTGCAGTTTCTCACTCGCGCTGTTTTGCGCATCGCACTATTTTGTACAGTTTACATTCGCACTGTTTTACGAATCGCACTGTTTTGTGCAGTTTATCACTCGCGGTGTTTTGCGCATCGCACTATTTTGTGCAGTGTATCAGTCGCGCTGTTTTGCGCATCGCACTGTTTTGTGCAGTTTACACTCGCGCTGCTTTGCCCATCGCACTATTTTGTGCAGTTTATCACTCGCGGTGTTTTGGGCATCGCACTGTTTTGTACAGTTTATCCCTCGTGCTGTTTTGCCCATCGCACTGTTTTGTGCAGTTTATCACTCGCGCTGTTTTGCCGATTGAACTGTTTTCTGCAGTTTATCACTCGCCCTGTTTTGCGCATCGCACTGTTTTGTGCAGTTTGTCACTCGCGCGGTTTTGCGCATCGCACTGTTTTGTGCAATATACACTCGCGCTGTTCTGCGCATCGCACTGTTTTGTGTACTTTACACTCGCGCTGTTTTGCGGATCGCACTGTTTCGTGCAGTTCATCTCTCGCGCTCTTTTGCGCATCGCACTGTTTTGTACTGTTTATACTCACGCTGTTTTGCGAATCGCACTGTTTTGTGCAGCTTATCACTCGCGTTCTTTCGCGCATCGCACTGTTTTGTGGAGTTTACACTCGCGCTGTTTTGCGCATCGCACTGTTTTGTGCAGTGTATCAGTCGCGCTGTTTTGCGCATCGCACTGTTTGGTGCTGTTTACACTCGCGTTGTTTTGCGCATCGTACTGTTTTGTGTAGTTTCTCAATCGCGTTGTTTTGCGCATCGCACTGCTTTGTGGAGTTTACATTCGCGCTGTTTTACGCATCGCACTGTTTGGTGCAGTTTCTCACTCGCGATGTTCTGCTCATCGCACTGTTTTATGTGGTTTACACTCGCGCTGTTTTGCGCATCGCACTGTTTTGTGCAGTTTATCACTCGCGTTGTTTTGCGCATCGCACTGTTTTGGGCAGTTTAGACTCACGCTGTTTTGCGCATCGCACTCTTTTGTGCAGTTTATCACTCGCACTATTTTGCGCATCGCACCGTTTTGTGCAGTTTAGACTCACGTTGTTTTGCGCATCGCACTGTATTGTGCAATTTCTCACTCGCGCTGTTTTACGCATCTCACTGTTTTGTGCAGTTTACACTCGCGCTGCTTTGCGCATCGCACTGTTTTGTACAGTTTACACTCGCACTGTTTTACGAATCGCACTATTTTGTGCAGTTTATCACTCGCGGTGTTTTCCGCATCGCACTATTTTGTGCAGTGTATCAGTCGCGCTGTTTTGCGCATCGCACTGTTTTGTGCAGTTTACACTCGCTCTATTTTGCGGATCACACAGTTATGTGCAGTTTATCACTTGCGCTCCTTTGCGCATTGCACTGTTTTTTGTACTTTACACTCACGCTGTTTTTCTCATCGCACTATTTTGTGCAGTTTACACTCGCGCTGTTTTGCCCATCGCACTGTTTTGTGCAGTTTATCACTCGCGCTATTTTGCGTATCGCACTATTTTGTGCAGTTTAGACTCGCGCTCTTTTGCGCATCGCACTATTTTGTGCAGTTTATCCCTCGCGTCGTTTTGCGCATCGCACCGTTTTGTGCAGTTTAGACTCGCGCTGTTTTGCGCATTGCACTGTTTTGCGCAGTTTCTCACTCGCGCTGTTTTGCGCATCTCACTGTTTTGTGCAATTTACACTCGCGTTGTTTTGCGCATCGCACTGTTTTGTGCAGTTTATCGCTCGCGGTGTTTTGCGCATCGCACTGTTTTGTGCAGTGTATCAGTCGCGCTGTTTTGGGCATCGCACTTTTTTGTGCAGTTTAAAATCGCTCTATTTTGCGGATCGCACTGTTATGTGCAGTTTATCACTCGCGCTCTTTTCCGCATCGCACTGTTTTGTGTACTTTACACTCGCGCTGTTTTGCGCATCGCACTGTTTTGTGCAGTTTATCCCTCGTGCTGTTTTGCGCATCGCACTGTTTTGTGCAGTTTATCACTCGCACTGTTTTGCTGATTGCACTGTTTTCTGCAGTTTATCACTCGCCCTGTTTTGCGCATCGCACTGTTTTGTGCAGTTTGTCACTCGCGCGGTTTTGCGCATCGCAATGTTTTGTGCAATATACACTCGCGCTGTTCTGCGCATCGCACTGTTTTGTGTACTTTACACTCGCGCTGTTTTGCGGATCGCACTGTTTCGTGCAGTTCATCTCTCGCGCTCTTTTGCGCATCGCACTGTTTTGTACTGTTTATACTCACGCTGTTTTGCGAATCGCACTGTTTTGTGCAGCTTATCACTCGCGTTCTTTCGCGCATCGCACTATTTTGTGGAGTTTACACTCGCGCTGTTTTGCGCATCGCACTGTTTTGTGCAGCTTATCACTCGCGTTCTTTCGCGCATCGCACTGTTTTGTGGAGTTTACACTCGCGCTGTTTTGCGCATCGCACTGTTTTGTGCAGTGTATTAGTCGCGCTGTTTTGCGCATCGCACTGTTTGGTGCTGTTTACACTCGCGTTGTTTTGCGCATCGTACTGTTTTGTGTAGTTTCTCACTCGCGTTGTTTTGCGCATCGCACTGTTTTGTGGAGTTTACATTCGCGCTGTTTTACGCATCGCACTGTTTGGTGCAGTTTCTCACTCCCGCGGTTCTGCTCATCGCACTGTTTTGTGTGGTTTACACTCGCGCTGTTTTGCGCATCGCACTGTTTTGTGCAGTTTATCACTCGCATTGTTTTGCGCATCGCCCTATTTTGTGCAGTTTAGACTCACGCTGTTTTGCACATCGTACTATTTTGTGCAGTTTATCACTCGCGCTGTTTTGCGCATCTCACTGTTTTGTGCAGTTTACACTCGCGCTGCTTTGCGCATCGCACTGTTTTGTACAGTTTACACTCGCACTGTTTTACGAATCGCACTGTTTTGTGCAGTTTATCACTCGCGGTGTTTTGCGCATCGCACTATTTTGTGCAGTGCATCAGTCGCGCTGTTTTGCGCATCGCTTCGTTTTGTGCAGTTTACACTCGCTCTATTTTGCGGATCACACAGTTATGTGCAGTTTATCACTTGCGCTCCTTTGCGCATTGCACTGTTTTGTGTACTTTACACTCGTGCTGTTTTTCTCATCGCACTATTTTGTGCAGTTTACACTCGCGCTGTTTTGCCCATCGCACTGTTTTGTGCAGTTTATCACTCGCGCTATTTTGCGTATCGTACTATTTTGTGCAGTTTAGAATCGCGCTCTTTTGCGCATCGCACTATTTTGTGCAGTTTATCCCTCGCGTCGTTTTGCGCATCGCACTGTTTTGTGCAGTTTATCACTCGCGCTATTTTGCGTATCGTACTATTTTGTGCAGTTTAGAATCGCGCTCTTTTGCGCATCGCACTATTTTGTGCAGTTTATCCCTCGCGTCGTTTTGCGCATCGCACTGTTTTGTGCAGTTTAGACTCGCGCTGTTTTGCGCATTGCACTGTTTTGCGCAGTTTCTCACTCGCGCTGTTTTGCGCATCTCACTGTTTTGTGCAATTTACACTCGCGTTGTTTTGCGCATCGCACTGTTTTGTGCAGTTTATCGCTCGCGGTGTTTTGCGCATCGCACTGTTTTGTGCAGTGTATCAGTCGCGCTGTTTTGGGCATCGCACTTTTTTGTGCAGTTTACACTCGCTCTATTTTGCGGATCGCACTGTTATGTGCAGTTTATCACTCGCGCTCTTTTCCGCATCGCACTGTTTTGTGTACTTTACACTCGCGCTGTTTTGCGCATCGCACTGTTTTGTGCAGTTTATCTCTCGCGCTCTTTTTCGCATCGCACTGTTTTGTGCAGTTTACACTCGCGCTGCTTTGCCCATCGCACTATTTTGTGCAGTATATCACTCGCGGTGTTTTGGGCATCGCACTGTTTTGTGCAGTTTATCCCTCGTGCTGTTTTGCGCATCGCACTATTTTGTGCAGTTTATCACTCGCGCTGTTTTGCGCATCGCACTGTTTTGTGCAGTTTATCACTCGCGCTGTTTTGCCGATGGCACTGTTTTCTGCAGTTTATCACTCGCCCTGTTTTGCGCATCGCACTGTTTTCTGCAGTTTATCACTCGCACCGTTTTGCGCATCGCACTGTTTTGTGCAGTTTGTTACTCGCGCGGTTTTGCGCATCGCACTGTTTTGTGCAATATACACTCGCGCTGTTCTGCGCATCGCACTGTTTTGTGTACTTTACACTCGCGCTGTTTTGCGGATCGCACTGTTTCGTGCAGTTCATCTCTCGCGCTCTTTTGCGCATCGCACTGTTTTGTATTGTTTATACTCACGCTGTTTTGCGAATCGCACTGTTTTGTGCAGCTTATCACTCGCGTTCTTTCGCGCATCGCACTGTTTTGTGGAGTTTACACTCGCGCTGTTTTGCGCATCGCACTGTTTTGTGCAGTGTATTAGTCGCGCTGTTTTGCGCATCGCACTGTTTGCTGCTGTTTACACTCGCGTTGTTTTGCGCATCGTACTGTTTTGTGTAGTTTCTCAATCGCGTTGTTTTGCGCATCGCACTGTTTTGTGGACTTTGCATTCGCGCTGTTTTACGCATCGCACTGTATGGTGCAGTTTCTCACTCGCGATGTTCTGCTCATCGCACTATTTTATGTGGTTTACACTCGCGCTGTTTTGCGCATCGCACTGTTTTGTGCAGTTTATCACTCGCGTTGTTTTGCGCATCGCACTGTTTTGTGCAGTTTAGACTCACGCTGTTTTGCGCATCGCACTCTTTTGTGCCGTTTATCACTCGCGCTATTTTGCGCATCGCACCGTTTTGTGCAGTTTAGACTCACGCTGTTTTGCGCATCTCACTGTTTTGTGCAGTTTACACTCGCGCTGCTTTGCGCATCGCACTGTTTTGTACAGTTTATCACTCGCGGTGTTTTCCGCATCGCACTATTTTGTGCAGTGTATCAGTCGCCCTGTTTTGCGCATCGCACTGTTTTGTGCAGTTTACACTCGCTCTATTTTGCGGATCACACAGTTATGTGCAGTTTATCACTTGCGCTCCTTTGCGCATTGCACTGTTTTGTGTACTTTACACTCGCGCTGTTTTTCTCATCGCACTATTTTGTGCAGTTTACACTCGCGCTGTTTTGCCCATCACACTGTTTTGTGCAGTTTATCACTCGCGCTATTTTGCGTATCGCACTATTTTGTGCAGTTTAGACTCGCGCTCTTTTGCGCATCGCACTATTTTGTGCAGTTTATCCCTCGCGTCGTTTTGCGCATCGCACCGTTTTGTGCAGTTTAGACTCACACTGTTTTGCGCATTGCACTGTTTTGCGCAGTTTCTCACTCGCGCTGTTTTGCGCATCTCACTGTTTTGTGCAATTTACACTCGCGTTGTTTTGCGCATCGCACTGTTTTGTGCAGTTTATCGCTCGCGGTGTTTTGCGCATCGCACTGTTTTGTGCAGTGTATCAGTCGCGCTGTTTTGGGCATCGCACTTTTTTGTGCAGTTTACATTCGCTCTATTTTGCGGATCGCACTGTTATGTGCAGTTTATCACTCACGCTCTTTTCCGCATCGCACTGTTTTGTGTACTTTACACTCGCGCTGTTTTGCGTATCGTACTGTTTTGTGCAGTTTACACTCGCGCTGCTTTGCCCATCGCACTATTTTGTGCAGTTTATCACTCGCGGTGTTTTGGGCATCGCACTGTTTTGTGCAGTTTATCCCTCGTGCTGTTTTGCGCATCGCACTGTTTTGTGCAGTTTATCACTCGCGCTGTTTTGCCGATTGCACTGTTTTCTGTAGTTTATCACTCGCCCTGTTTTGCGCATCGCACTGTTTTGTGCAGTTTGTAACTCGCGCAGTTTTGCGCATCGCACTGTTTTGTGCAATATACACTCGCGCTGTTCTGCGCATCGCACTGTTTTGTGCACTTTACACTTGCGCTGTTTTGCGGATCGCACTGTTTCGTGCAGTTCATCTCTCGCGCTCTTTTGCGCATCGCACTGTTTTTTGTACTGTTTATACTCACGCTGTTTTGCGAATCGCACTGTTTTGTGCAGCTTATCACTCGCGTTCTTTCGCGCATCGCACTGTTTTGTGGAGTTTACACTCGCGCTGTTTCGCGCATCGCACTGTTTTGTGCAGTTTATCACTCGCGATGTCTTGCGCATCGCACTGTTTTGTGTAGTTTGCACTCGCGCTGTTTTGCGCATCGCACTGTTTTGTGCAGTGTATCAGTCGCGCTGTTTTGCGCATCGCACTGTTTGGTGCTGTTTACACTCGCGTTGTTTTGCGCATCGTACTGTTTTGTGTAGTTTCTCACTCGCGTTGTTTTGCGCATCGCACTGTTTTGTGGAGTTTACATTCGCGCTGTTTTACGCATCGCACTGTATGGTGCAGTTTCTCACTCCCGCGGTTCTGCTCATCGCACTGTTTTGTGTGGTTTACACTCGCGCTGTTTTGCGCATCGCACTGTTTTGTGCAGTTTATCACTCGCGTTGTTTTGCGCATCGCCCTATTTTGTGCAGTTTAGACTCACGCTGTTTTGCACATCGTACTATTTTGTGCAGTTTATCACTCGCGCTGTTTTGCGCATCTCACTGTTTTGTGCAGTTTACACTCGCGCTGCTTTGCGCATCGCACTGTTTCGTACGGTTTACACTCGCACTGTTTTACGAATCGCACTGTTTTGTGCAGTTTATCCCTCGCGGTGTTTTGCGCATCGCACTATTTTGTGCAGTGTATCAGTCGCGCTGTTTTGCGCATCGCTCCGTTTTGTGCAGTTTACACTCGCTCTATTTTGCGGATCACACAGTTATGTGCAGTTTATCACTTGCGCTCCTTTGCGCATTGCACTGTTTTGTGTACTTTACACTCGCGCTGTTTTTCTCATCGCACTATTTTGTGCAGTTTACACTCGCGCCGTTTTGCCCATCGCATTGTTTTGTGCAGTTTATCACTCGCGCTATTTTGCGTATCGCACTGTTTTGTGCAGTTTAGACTCGCGCTCTTTTGCGCATCGCACTATTTTGTGCAGTTTATCCCTCGCGTCGTTTTGCGCATCGCACCGTTTTGTGCAGTTTAGACTCGCGCTGTTTTGCGCATTGCACTGTTTTGCGCAGTTTCTCACTCGCGCTGTTTTGCGCATCTCACTGTTTTGTGCAATTTACACTCGCGTTGTTTTGCGCATCGCACTGTTTTGTGCAGTTTATCGCTCGCGGTGTTTTGCGCATCGCACTATTTTGTGCAGTGTATCAGTCGCGCTGTTTTGGGCATCGCACTTTTTTGTGCAGTTTACACTTGCTCTATTTTGCGGATCGCACTGTTATGTGCTGTTTATCACTCGCTCTCTTTTCCGCATCGCACTGTTTTGTGTACTTTACACTCGCGCTGTTTTGCGCATCGCACTGTTTTGTGCAGTTTATCTCTCTCGCTCCTTTTCGCATCGCACTATTTTGTGCAGTTTACACTCGCGCTGCTTTGCCCATCGCACTATTTTGTGCAGTTTATCACTCGCGGTGTTTTGGGCATCGCACTGTTTTGTGCAGTTTATCCCTCGTGCTGTTTTGCGCATCGCACTGTTTTGTGCAGTTTATCACTCGTGCTGTTTTGCCGATTGAACTGTTTTCTGCAGTTTATCACTCACCCTGTTTTGCGCATCGCACTGTTTTGTGCAGTTTGTCACTCACGCGGTTTTGCGCATCGCACTGTTTTGTGCAATATACACTCGCGCTGTTCTGCGCATCGCACTGTTTTGTGTACTTTACACTCGCGCGGTTGTGCGGATTGCACTGTTTCGTGCAGTTCATCTCTCGCGCTCTTTTGCGCATCACACTGTTTTGTACTGTTTATACTCACGCTGTTTTGCGAATCGCACTGTTTTGTGCAGATTATCACTCGCGTTCTTTCGCGCATCGCACTGTTTTGTGGAGTTTACACTCGCGCTGTTTTGCGCATCGCACTGTTTTGTGCAGTTTATCACTCGCGATGTCTTGCGCATCGCACTGTTTTGTGCAGTTTACACTCGCGCTGTTTTGCGCATCACACTGTTTTGTGCAGTGTATCAGTCGCGCTGTTTTGTGCATCGCACTGTTTGGTGCTGTTTACACTCGCGTTGTTTTGTGCGTTGTACTGTTTTGTGTAGTTTCTCACTCGCGTTGTTTTGCGCATCGCACTGTTTTGTGGAGTTTACATTCGCGCTGTTTTACGCATCGCACTGTTTGGTGCAGTTTCTCACTCCCGCTGTTCTGCTCATCGCACTGTTTTGTGTGGTTTACACTCGCGCTGTTTTGCGCATCTCACTGTTTTGTGCAGTTTATCACTCGCGTTGTTTTGCGCATCGCACTGTTTTGTGCAGTTTAGACTCACGCTATTTTGCGCATCGCACTGTTTTGTGCAGTTTATCACTCGCGCTGTTTTGCGCATCTCACTGTTTTGTGCAGTTTACACTCGCGCTGCTTTGCGCATCGCACTGTTTTGTACATTTTACACTCGCACTGTTTTACGAATCGCACTGTTTTGTGCAGTTTATCACTCGCGGTGTTTTGCGCATCGCACTATTTTCTGCAGTGTATCAGTCGCGCTGTTTTGCGCATCGCACTGTTTTGTGCAGTTTGCACTCGCTCTATTTTGCGGATCACACAGTTATGTGCAGTTTATCACTTGCGCTCCTTTGCGCATTGCACTGTTTTGTGTACTTTACACTCGCGCTGTTTTTCTCATCGCACTATTTTGTGCAGTTTACACTTGCGCTGTTTTGCCCATCGCACTGTTTTGTGCAGTTTATCGCTCGCGCTATTTTGCGTATCGCACTATTTTGTGCAGTTTAGACTCGCGCTCTTTTGCGCATCGCACTATTTTGTGCAGTTTATCCCTCGCGTCGTTTTGCGCATCGCACCGTTTTGTGCAGTTTAGACTCGCGCTGTTTTGCGCATTGCACTGTTTTGCGCAGTTTCTCACTCGCGCTGTTTTGCGCATCTCACTGTTTTGTGCAATTTACACTCGCGTTGTTTTGCGCATCGCACTGTTTTGTGCAGTTTATCGCTCGCGGTGTTTTGCTCATCGCACTGTTTTGTGCAGTGTATCAGTCGCGCTGTTTCGGGCATCGCACTTTTTTGTGCAGTTTACACTCGCTCTATTTTGCGGATCGCACTGTTATGTGCAGTTTATCACTCGTGCTCTTTTCCGCATCGCACTGTTTTGTGTACTTGACACTCACGCTGTTTTGCGCATCGCACTGTTTTGTGCAGTTTATCTCTCGCGCTCTTTTTCGCATCGCACTGTTTTGTGCAGTTTACACTCGCGCTGCTTTGCCCATCGCACTATTTTGTGCAGTTTATCACTCGCGGTGTTTTGGGCATCGCACTGTTTTGTGCAGTTTATCCCTCGTGCTGTTTTGCGCATCGCACTGTTTTGTGCAGTTTATCACTCACGCTGTTTTGCCGATTGAACTGTTTTCTGCAGTTTATCACTCGCCCTGTTTTGCGCATCGCACTGTTTTGTGCAATTTGTCACTCGCGCGGTTTTGCGCATCACACTATTTTGTGCAATATACACTCGCGCTGTTCTGCGCATCGCACTGTTTTGTGTACTTTACACTCGCGCGGTTTTGCGGATCGCACTGTTTCGTGCAGTTCATCTCTCGCGCTCTTTTGCGCATCGCACTGTTTTGTACTGTTTATACTCACGCTGTTTTGCGAATCGCACTGTTTTGTGCAGATTATCACTCGCGTTCTTTCGCGCATCGCACTGTTTTGTGGAGTTTACACTCGCGCTGTTTTGCGCATCGCACTGTTTTGTGCAGTTTATCACTCGCGATGTCTTGCGCATCGCACTGTTTTGTGCAGTTTACACTCGCGTTGTTTTGCGCATCGCACTGTTTTGTGCAGTGTATCAGTCACGCTGTTTTGCGCATCGCACTGTTTGGTGCTGTTTACACTCGCATTGTTTTGTGCGTCGTACTGTTTTGTGTAGTTTCTCACTCGCGCTGTTTTGCGCATCGCACTGTTTGGTGCAGTTTCTAACTCCCGCTGTTCTGCTCATCGCACTGTTTTGTGTGGTTTACACTCGCGCTGTTTTGCGCATCTCACTGTTTTGTGCAGTTTATCACTCGCGCTGTTTTGCGCATCGCACTGTTTTGTGCAGTTTAGACTCACGCTATTTTGCGCATCGCACTGTTTTGTGCAGTTTATCACTCGCGCTGTTTTGCGCATCTCACTGTTTTGTGCAGTTTACACTCGCGCTGCTTTGCGCATCGCACTGTTTTGTACAGTTTACACTCGCACTGTTTTACGAATCGCACTGTTTTGTGCAGTTTATCACTCACGGTGTTTTGCGCATCGCACTATTTTGTGCAGTGTATCAGTCGCGCTGTTTTGCGCATCGCACTGTTTTGTGCAGTTTACACTCGCTCTATTTTGCGGATCACACAGTTATGTGCAGTTTATCACTTGCGCTCCTTTGCACATTGCACTGTTTTGTGTACTTTACACTCGCGCTGTTTTTCTCATCACACTATTTTGTGCAGTTTACACTCGCGCTGTTTTGCCCATCGCACTGTTTTGTGCAGTTCATCACTCACGCTATTTTGCGTATCGCACTGTTTTGTGCAGTTTAGACTCGCGCTCTTTTGCGCATCGCACTATTTTGTGCAGTTTATCCCTCGCGTCGTTTTGCGCATCGCACCGTTTTGTGCAGTTTAGACTCGCTCTGTTTTGCGCATTGCACTGTTTTGCGCAGTTTCTCACTCGCGCTGTTTTGCGCATCTCACTGTTTTGTGCAATTTACACTCGCGTTGTTTTGTGCATCGCACTGTTTTGTGCAGTTTATCGCTCGCGGTGTTTTGCGCATCGCACTGTTTTGTGCAGTGTATCAGTCGCGCTGTTTTGGGCATCGCACTTTTTTGTGCAGTTTACGCTCGCTCTATTTTGCGGATCGCACTGTTATGTGCAGTTTATCACTCGCGCTGTTTTCCGCATCGCACTGTTTTGTGTACTTTACACTCGCGCTGTTTTGCGCATCGCACTGTTTTGTGCAGTTTATCTCTCGCGCTCCTTTTCGCATCGCACTGTTTTGTGCAGTTTACACTCGCGCTGCTTTGCCCATCGCACTATTTTGTGCAGTTTATCACTCGCGGTGTTTTGGGCATCGCACTGTTTTGTGCAGCTTATCCCTCGTGCTGTTTTGCGCATCGCACTGTTTTGTGCAGTTTATCACTCACGCTGTTTTGCCGATTGCACTGTTTTCTGCAGTTTATCACTCGCCCTGTTTTGCGTATCGCACTGTTTTGTGCAGTTTGTCACTCGCGCGGTTTTGCGCATCGCAATGTTTTGTGCAATATACACTCGCGCTGTTCTGCGCATCGCACTGTTTTGTGTACTTTACACTCGCGCTGTTTTGCGGATCGCACTGTTTCCTGCAGTTCATCTCTCGCGCTCTTTTGCGCATCGCACTGTTTTGTACTGTTTATACTCACGCTGTTTTGCGAATCGCACTGTTTTGTGCAGCTTATCACTCGCGTTCTTTCACGCATCGCACTGTTTTGTGGAGTTTACACTCGCGCTGTTTTGCGCATCGCACTGTTTTGTGCAGTTTATCACTCGCGATGTCTTGCGCATCGCACTGTTTTGTGCGGTTTACACTCGCGCTGTTTTGCGCATCGCACTGTTTTGTGCAGTGTATCAGTCGCGCTGTTTTGCGCATCGCACTGTTTGGTGCTGTTTACACTCGCGTTGTTTTGCGCATCGTACTGTTTTGTGTAGTTTCTCACTCGCGTTGTTTTGCGCATCGCACTGTTTTGTGGAGTTTATATTCGCGCTGTTTTACGCATCGCACTGTTTGGTGCAGTTTCTCACTCGCGCTGTTCTGCTCATCGCACTATTTTGTGTGGTTTACACTCGCGCGGTTTTGCACATCGCACTATTTTGTGCAGTTTATCACTCGCGTTGTTTTCCGCATCGCACTGTTTTGTGCAGTTTAGACTCACGCTGTTTTGCGCATCGCACTCTTTTGTGCAGTTTATCACTCGCGCTGTTTTGCGCATCGCACCGTTTTGTGCAGTTTAGACTCACGCTGTTTTGCGCATCGCACTGTTTTGTACAGTTTCTCACTCGCGCTGTTTTGCGCATCGCACTGTTTTGTACAGTTTACATTCGCACTGTTTTATGAATCGCACTGTTTTGTGTAGTTTATCACTCGCGGTTTTTTGTGCATCGCACTATTTTGTGCAGTGTATCAGTCGCGCTGTTTTGCGCATCGCACTGTTTTGTGCAGTTTACACTCGCTCTATTTTGCGGATCACACAGTTATGTGAAGTTTATCACTTGCGCTCCTTTGCGCATTGCACTGTTTTGTGTACTTGACACTCGCGCTGTTTTTCTCATCGCACTATTTTCTGCAGTTTACACTCGCGCTGTTTTGCCCATCGCACTGTTTTGTGCAGTTTATCACTCGTGCTATTTTGCGTATCGCACTATTTTGTGCAGTTTAGACTCGCGCTCTTTTGCGCATCGCACTATTTTGTGCAGTTTATCCCTCGCGTCGTTTTGCGCATCGCACCGTTTTGTGCAGTTTAGACTCGCGCTGTTTTGCGCATTGCACTGTTTTGCGCAGTTTCTCACTCGCGCTGTTTTGCGCATCTCACTGTTTTGTGCAATTTACACTCGCGTTGTTTTGCGCATCGCACTGTTTTGTGCAGTTTATCGCTCGCGGTGTTTTGCGCATCGCACTGTTTTGTGCAGTGTATCAGTCGCGCTGTTTTGGGCATCGCACTTTTTTGTGCAGTTTACACTCGCTCCATTTTGCGGATCGCATTGTTATGTGCAGTTTATCACTCGCGCTCTTTTCCGCATCGCACTGTTTTGTGTACTTTACACTCGCGCTATTTTGCGTATCGCACTGTTTTGTGCAGTTTACACTCGCGCTGCTTTGCCCATCGCACTATTTTGTGCAGTTTATCACTCGCGGTGTTTTGGGCATCGCACTGTTTTGTGCAGTTTATCCCTC